>CM065395.1:1800000-2017500 GCA_033060915.1 Euryodendron excelsum
CAGACATAGATACATGTATGAATATGTATGTATACATCGTAGGCTTCGGAGATTTGTTTGAATTTGGCTTCGGCCTCTTTCTTGTTGTTAGGGTTTTTATCTGGGTGCCATTTCATGGCGAGCTTTCGATACGCTTTCTTCAAGTCATCGTCTTTGGCGTTTCGGTCCACTTGAAGAATCTTGTAGTAGTCCACACCCATACCACTCTCTCTGTCTCTCCCTCTCTACTTTCTCTCTGGTTTGTCTGAGTTTTTAGGCCTGGAGTTTCGACGGTGAAGTAAGTTCTATGGCTGGTGATGGGTGAGTCACCAACCAGAGGAGTTGGATGGGCCTGAGATTTGTGGTGGAGGCCCATGATTAGACCAGAAGCCATCTGTATCCAGTTTCTTACAAGAACCCCTATAGGCCCATATTACAACGGTAAAGGTATGTTTGATACAATAGAGAGGGAAATGAAAAAGATTCTTCCTTCGTTAGTTTTTTTCAACTTTTTTTTTTTTAAAATTAGATAAGGAAAGACATTCATTTTCTTTCTCATTTCTCTTTTCCTTCCTTTTCATGAGTATCAAACACACTCTAAACACGATCTACATTAACATGTTGACTTGACAATTTGACAAGCGGATTTCAAACGAATTTCAATTAAAATTAATTATAAGAAACAAATATTGAGAGAAACATATGAAAGAATCAATTTACATAGTGTAAATTGCATTTAAAATTGTGTACTCGCAGCGTGTTTAGTAAATTATATGAGATTAAAAATTTCAAAACTTGACAATTTTTTTAGAATTAAGCTGTGAAAGATTTATCTCTCGTGAATTCTATAATCTTAGTTGACTTACCTTTGACCAAACTAAAAAAAAATTAGTTAAAATGGGTATAAACTAACTCGAATAGCCTTAGTCGCATTACCAAAAAAAAAAAAATAGTAAATAAATTAAATCAAGTGGTCAACTTAATGTCATTGATAACAATCATGAAATCTCATGATGAAGACAAATTCAAAATAATTATAATTGATATACAAAACTGCTAATAGATGAGGATTTTTTGGACTAATCTCACTCCTCTTTTATTTATTTTCAATGACAGATAGTTCTTACTGAAATCATCCAACAAATAAAACGAAAGGAAAACGTAAAATCAAATTGTGGGTGAAAATATTAAAAAAAAAAAAAAACTACATGAAAAAGTGGATTGGCCATTACGTGTGATTTTAATTTCTTTAAAAAGGCTATCGAAGATTAACTTTGCAACTTTGATTGTAATTGTAAAGAGTTGTAATTGTAGAGAGAGAACTTTCACAATTAAAAAATAATATTCTAAAGTGGTTAATTTATTAAAAGTAGGGGTGGCTATTGAGTGGGCTAGCCTGAGCGGGACTTACATTAAAAATAAATTTTATCAGATCTAAAATTAAATCACAAACCTGTTCAATTAAAAAAATTTCATTTTCAAATTCACCGAAGTCCTCTTATTTAATTTAAAATTTGTTTAATAAATAATATTTTTTTCTAAAAATAATATTAAATAACATAAATTTTAATTATACATATTTATTAAAATATAAAAATATATATTTTATATATATTTCAGACCGATTCAAGCTTCAAAAATAATTTTTAAATTAATTCATTAAACTAATTATGTTTATAAAAAAATTTTAAAATTTTATAATTTATGAACAAACTTGAACATGTGGACTTTGCCCATGACCAACCCGACCCAAAAGCAAATTTTCCCAATAAATAATTGGCTAGCTGCTGGTTTGGCATGATAGATTTTGAACAAAAGAGTTGGGAGTTCATAGCCTTGGTTTTAAATCTTTCATATGCCCACTAGTACCGTGCCATGTAAGCGGTTACAAAGTAAACATATTATTGCAGGAACAGCAGATTCTACTTCCTATAGGTAATCATAGATTCATTTCCCCTTCTTGTCCAGCAGATAAACATTCGAGTTCTCTCTGTGCCTGCCAACGAATATCACATCAACAGCATCAGCTTTCTCTCTCTCTCTCTCTCGATATATATATATATACACATACACGGATACACACAGTTTTTTTTTTTTTTTTTCTCTCTCTCTCTCTACCTATGGCGCAGCAGCTAGCGCAGGCAGAAGCGTGCGTGCCTTGGTCTCTGCAAGTATGGAGCGGTCTGGTGAATTGGTTGGCCTTTCTCTTCCAAATTGTCCTCCAGATCGGGAGGCTCACGCCTTCGATGGCTCAGGTTCTCTCTTATTTAGGTTTCCAACACTCCCTTCTGTCCTCTTCTTCCCCATCGTTCAAGCCCTTGCCGGTCGTCGAGCTCCCTCTCACAGAGTCGTCGTCGCCGCCGTCTACGGTGGCCCCGGCAGACGTTACCGTTGACAACATCACCGACGGTGACGGTGATCACCGCATGGAGAAATTAACGGTACGATACTTTCCAATTCTGAAATTTGTCCAGTATGCGAATCGTCTGGTCTTTGTTCCACATAATACCTCCTCCTCTGTTTGTCCCTCTCAAATACAAACTAATATGCGTGGTGTGATTTTGTGTTCGTTTTATCGATGAAAAGAATAGTTTCAGTAAATATGAGGTTTGCAGAT
The DNA here is from genome assembly GCA_033060915.1 of Euryodendron excelsum. Taxonomy (NCBI): domain Eukaryota; kingdom Viridiplantae; phylum Streptophyta; class Magnoliopsida; order Ericales; family Pentaphylacaceae; genus Euryodendron; species Euryodendron excelsum. Next base: position 1,802,597 of record CM065395.1, read on the forward strand.
TGTCTTCATTTAGTGTGGATTCAAGTAAATATGAGTGTTGATGTTGATCGAATTGATTTCTCATTCGACATTTTATTTTTTGGGGCATAGTGATTCCCGTAAAACGTTGATAAAGAGATAGTTAGAATTCTTGTTATCAATTTCAGTTTTAAATTTTTTGCATACGTTACGTATTTAAGTGCAAGTAGTAGACTAATACAAATAATCTGTATAAAGCAAATACTTTTTAAGTTTGGGATAGGGAATTACAGCGTTCACTGGGCATTGCAACCTTTATACAATTACTCTTCTAAAGTTAATAGACTTACAGTCAATGGTTAATGTGGAGAAATTACTTTGTACTTTTCATGTGTAATCACATGTGTTCCTGTTGTGAGTTGTTGTAAGCTGATAGAGTTTAATTTTTTATTTGCTAAGGATGTTATAAAATTATTTTATTTCATTTTTTAGTTTTTGCTTTATATATGCCTCTGGTGGCGGTAAGTGGCCTTGAAACCTTGTGTAGACTAATTGCATTGACAGCTCTTACTTAATTTGTGCACAACTGTTCTAGTGAAAATTGCCCCCAGAAACCATTGAATTCATGACATGTCAATCCTATTCCCATCAAGACGCAAACTTTGTTTGTGCCTTGTGAGCACAACTTTTGCAATATCATGTGCATTTTAAAATGATCCTAGGGACTCTTTTTCTTTTTCCCCTTTGGTTTTGCTGCTATTGCTAAGTGCTAACAAAACTTTGCATTCAAGTTTTGTATGGGTGATGACAAACTTCAGGTTGTGTTGGGAGTTCTGTGATAAGAAATTGTTTTTTTAACTTTTGTTTATTTTTTTCAATGTTTACTTGGAAATGTTGCGAATGAAAGTAGACGTCAACTATGTTCTTGTGCTTTTCCTTTTGTCAGTATAAGCTGAACTACAAGTTCAAGGCTCTCCTATGATAACTTTAAGCCATGATGATTACCCTTTGAAATTGATGCTACACAATTCATGAGGTCTTACACTGTACCTTATATGCAATTCTTCTGACTCTACAATTAGCATGGATGATTTTCCATTTTATATATGTTAAATGTTCTTGTTAAAACCGAGGTATACACCCACATTTTAGTAACGAAATATGATATATCTGTGACTGCATGCTATATATAGCACTGTATTCACCTTATATTCATTTGTTGTGTTCTCTTATATCTAGATTTGGTAAACCTGGATCTCTTGATGTGGCCCTTGGTGCAGGTGGTTCTTGACTTAGATGAGACCCTAGTATGTGCCTATGAAACATCTAGCTTGCCTGCTGCTATACGTACTAAAGCAATAGAAGCTGGACTGAAGTGGTTTGAGCTGGAATGTGTATCCTCAGAGGTCAGTCTTTTGATCACTCTCACTTGCCACATGTCCCACCCCACCCCCTCTCTCCTGCTTTGAAGACCAGTTATAATATATTAATTAATTATCTAAATAAAGATTTGTTTTGAATATGTCACTGGTTGAAGGAATGTGAAGGAAAACCTAAGGTCAGCTATGTGACAGTCTTCGAGCGACCTGGTTTGCACGAGTTCTTAAAACAGATTGGTGAATTTGCGGAAATCATTCTGTTTACTGCTGGTCTTGAAGGTATGCATGCTATACCCAATTTCATGACATTTGTATGCTCCCCCCTCCCCTGCGCCAGGGGGCACTCATCCTCCTCCCCCACTCTCTCTCACTTTCTATATTCCGTGTTTTCTTTGTGAGCCACACAGACTATGCTAGACCACTTGTTGACAAAATAGATGTGGCAAACCGGATTGGCCTTCGTCTTTATCGGCCTTCAACAATAGGCACGTAAGTATTCCACCACCTTATGGTGATTATTGGCTGTAAATATTCCTATTACTGACTGTAATTATTGGCTCTATGTAACTAATATTGCTATTCAACAATAATATTGCTTGAATATGACCTGATATTGATGTTATAGTTATATATGTTTGTGCATATACATATTTATGACTATAAAAAATTTTACTTATAAAACACATGTACGAGTCTATACATGAATATACGTTGAGAGAACTGAATTCCTTTTTGTCCTTGTGTGGGGTGGGGAAATCACTGAGTGGGGGCAATGGATATTGTACATTCTTCCTTAGGAATATAACCTAAGTTGGTTGAGTAAATATTGGTGTAGGGGAATTTAATTTTTACGTCATATTACCTATGAACACTTCTAGGATAGTATCATTTGCATAGTATCCACATCTTAGGTACAAAAGTGAGTGTTGGACCAAAATGTTGCTACCTTTGGAAAAAAAAAATTCCCCAATAAGTGTTGACTATAAACTATTTGCCAATTTAGGGTTGGTTTTGTCATGTCATGCATCATGCAGAAGAGAAAGTGAGTGGAAAATTTTCAGGTGAAGCCTCCACTTCAGCTTGAGGCGTTCAAAACCTCCACTTAAAGTAGAGGTTTTGTGTCATTGTGCAAATATAAAAAGCCTCCACTTCGATTGAAGCCTTTAAAAGCCTCTAACAAAAATGGAGGCTTTAGAAAAAAAAATTAGAACCACCATTAAATATGGAGATTTTGGATTGTAAAGTACTTGATAAAGGTTGTGTATGTAAATTACAAGCCTCCACTCAAAGTGGAGGATTTTTTTATTTGGAGGCTTTTTTTTTTATATTTTAAAGCCTTCACTGAGAACAACAACAGCTTTATATTTTTTATTCAATCAAAGTGAAGGTTTCCCTGAGAATTTTTTGTTCACTTCCCTTTTTGTTCTACTTGGCATTAACGTGGCAAAACCAGCCTAGATCTGGAAATAGTTTCTACTGGATTTTTTTATTTGGAGGCTCTTTTTGTGTTTTTTGAAAAAAAAAAACCCTCCACTCAGAACAACAACATCTTTATATTTCTGATTCAATCAAAGTGAAGGTTTCCCTTTTATGTTCACTTCACTTATTTTTTTTACGTGGCATATGACGTGGCAAAATCGACCTAGATTGGGAAATCGTTTCTATTACCACTAGTTTGGGATTTTTCTTTACAACTAACAACATTTTGGTCGAAAACCTATAAAGTGGCGAATCAACATGTTAAATTATGGAATGACTTAAATATTGCATATAGTACTCTGAGAATACAATGCCATTGTTCAAGTTCTTAATTTTATATTTCCGTTTATTATTTTTTGTCACATTACTTATTTGTTTATTTTCATGTACTAGCTTAATATCCAAATTGAGTCATATTGCAACTACTTGATTGAAGCTAAGTGAATCCAAATTATACTAATTGTGCAATCCAATTGTGGCCATCATAAAGTTATTAGTTGTAGAAAATCCTTAAGTCTTCACTTAAAAATTTGACATTAGCGAAGATAGTAGTAGAAACAATTGAAAAGAAAGAGGTTATGAAGAAAATGAGTGGAACTGAGAGACAGAGGAGGAAAATAGGTTTTCATGGATGATTGTCTTTCCTCTGATTCAAATCTATTTCTCTTGCAAGGGCCATTTTCTGAATTCAGAGGCAAAGTTTCTAGAGAGAGAGAGAGGGGCTTCTGTGACTTTCAGTTTGATAACTAGGTTTCTTCTTTTATTTATTTAAAAAAAAAAAAAAAAAACACAAGCTTTCTTCTTTGAGAGTTGACTCATTCTAAAGTTAAAGAAAATTGTAGTACTAGTAACGCACACGAGAATGATGCTATAAAAATCGTTACTGCCTACTTTCAGATGCTGCAAGTTCCTATTCAATGGGCTTTTGAACACCTGTAGAGTAAAGGCTCCAACCAAGCTATGGCTTGATTTGGTAACGCATTCATAGTCAGTGAAGTTGTTGTGATCTAGATTCTATTGAAGGCTATTTTCTTGACATGTAAAGCTTGATTGCTTCCCTACTCATCTATACCACCAAAAATAAATAATAATAATAAAAAAGGAAAAATAAAGAAAGAGAGCTTCATATTCAGCTTGAGTTGCCAGGTTTTTAGGATTGTGAAGGGGAATGGTGTATGAAAAGGTCAAAAACTTGAGGATTTTAGACTATCTCACCTGTTTAGGAAACTTCTTTTTTTTTTTTTTTTTTTTTTTTTTTCTCCCAGTAAATACCTGTTTGGGAAACTGGAAGGTGACATATTACTGCCTTTTAGTTCCCCTTTGTGCTCTACTTTACAGCGCTCCTTAAGCACCTCAAATCTCAGGCTTTGATGTATCTGATTTAAGCACCTATAGCCAATTGTTGAAGGCACGAATTAGGAGTCCTAAAAGAACATATCTCCAATCCTAATTACACTGTACCCCTTCTTCCCAATAATTGAATATAAGTAGACTGAAGTGTTGGTTGGATTTGTGTTGCTAACAAAAAAGATTAGCATTAACTTCAATCTGTGTTCATATGAAGGCATCTGGATGGCATATTGTTAAATTAACAATTATGGGGCTAAGAAACACCAAATTTATGCTGTGTGCATCTGATTGTGTGTGTACACACAATCTATACACATGTAAATGTGTATGTCAACAGAATTGTGCATGTGCTTGCATGTAGGATGGAGCCTGATTTGCGATGTCTAATATCAATGTTACTGAACTTCATGGATTTTGAATATTGGCAAGCTGCATTGCTAAGTCGTTGTATAAATCACAGGGAATATCGAGAACATGTCAAGGATCTATCTTGTTTATCGAAGGATTTTGGTCGAGTAGTTATTGTAGATAACAACCCATTTAGTTTCTTGTTGCAACCATTGAATGGAATACCATGCATTTCATTCTCTGCCGAACACCCGCATGATGCACAGGTATGGAAGTTATTTTAATGAATGAAAAATCAATGAATTCATACTTTTTTTTATTATTATATTTTCAGTCTATTTTATTTTGTTTTATTTTTCTGGTGTAGCTCTTGGAGGTCATTCTCCCTTTCCTCAAACATCTTTCTCTGGAGAAGGATGTGAGGCCTTTACTCTTCCAAAAGTTCCACATGCCTGAGTGGTTTCAAATGCAGGGAATTCCTGCATCCGGCCCTATGACATGAGATGAAAATTGCAAATGACAAGTTGTGATTGTTCTCTAGCACCTGAGCCGGTCCGTGTCACATTATGGTGCTTGTCCGGCAAGTGTTGAATTGGTACGTCTCTTACGACTGCCTAAATGGGTCCCTATGACCAAAATTCTACACTCCATTGGTCTCTCTTCAAGAGCAACAGCTGCATTTACCAGGATATCCATGCAACGTGTATGTAAAATGATTTCACTTTCAATTCTTTTGTAATTGACTGAATGCGGGAGGTTTGGGAATAGTTAAATTGACAAATTTCATCAAGGTTTGCACTTGTTAAACTTAACTTATAATGAAAGTGAATTGTAATCAACTTGTAATGAAAGTGAATTGTGATTACTATTTTATCATTATAATGAAAGTGAATTGTGATCAACTTGTAATGAAAGTGAATTGTGATTACTATTTTATCATGTGAGGAGATGTTGCTTTAATCACTTAATCCATTATTGCTAACTCGAGGGCGAGATTCTGACCTCTTGAAACTTGAACATCCAAATTGTGAAAATTAAGCTGTAAACTAGCTAGGTCTTTTTGACACAGTTGTTAAGAACTCTAGAGGGATCAAATTCAGGCAGCCTTGAAAAACAAATTCTCCAGTGAACCCTTCTCAGAATTCAGCCAAAGGCTTCAAAAGCAGGCATTCTTCGCATCCGTTCCTCAATGGACTTCAGCAACTATCGATGGGGAAAGGTCCATCCATCCCTGCAGGCTTTACTCTTGAGGGGTGCCAATACATACATACAAAAGGGATAAAAGAAATCAATAGGATACACATGCAAAGATTAAAAAATTCCAGCTTGCTCATTATTCAAGGTACACATCCAAAAATGTTCTTTACAAGGTGATGGAAAGTCCATCTTAAGATGCATTATACAGGGCTACAAGCAACTTTACAGCATTTCACTAGAATAATATTCAAAAAGTCTACGTTTTAGAACTCCTGTTGAACTTCCCTAGATTGTTAACATTTCCTAAGGGAGTAGCAATTTCTAGGTACATGGGTTAGGTACATGGGTTGGGTCAGCTGATCGCTCAGTACAACAGGGCTTCCTTACGTCCTGTTCCACTCTTCCGAGTAAATTCTGAAGCTGGGCGGTCCTTGTTTTGGAATTCAGCTGACCCAGTTGTGCAGTTGCAGACCCTCTTCAGCAGGCTCAGCTATTTCATATTGGAAGCATACATTCATCTTACAGAATGAAACAGAAAGCAAAAACACCTAAGGACAGTCAACTTTATCAGAACCAAAAAGATCTGGACTAGAGGGAATTAGATTGATTACCGAGAACACAAATACACATTAATTCAAGTTAATTCGTGCTAGATGACTCTTTGGATTTTTCAGTCGCCGCCTCCTTATCCGAATTGACTGTATCTCCAGTAGGAGCTGGAGTTGTTTGTGCCTGACTCGAATTTTGAGAGTCCAATGCAATTCCCAGAACTGCCAATACAGACCTACAGACAGTCCATTCAATCCAAGTTCTATATCAGGAATGGACAAGGAGTTGCTTGGCAAAAACACAACGAAATGCCTTTCAATTTTTTTGTGCACGAAAGTTTTTAGTGAACCTTGGAAGCGAAGATCGTATATTTGGCTGGTTAGCATGAGCAATCAAGGGGGCCTTAAGCGGTGCTGCTGTTCTATTTAGTGCATTTTCAAGCTGTGCCGGAGGTAGCTGAAAGACAAGGTACCATCAGAATTAAATCAAACTTTTTTTTTGCATTAGAGCAATGATCAACATACTCAAGCTGAAAATGCATCAGTACTCAGTCAACAAAGTGGGAAACTCAAAAGGTATACAGCAAGAGTGTCCAACTGTTTCTTGTTTCTCAGCCAACTATCTCCACAGTGGAGATAGGGAAGCCCATAATCTCTAACAAAGATCTATAGGAGACAATCAGGAATTGATTCATTTACAAACAAAAAAAAAATTCTCAACATAAGCAAGATGTTTCAATAATTCTCCAAGTACATAGAGGCCTGGGAATAAGAAAACTTCCTCTTCAGGTGGCATTCATACTGTTTGATATGTCACAACCTCAAAACTTTAATGAGACCAACCCATAAAATTAACTTTTAGAAGTGTGAAAAGCATCGGAATGTGTTCGTTTTCATTTTGTTTTTTGGGTGCATAGAATTGGATATGCATTATTTGTATTGCCTGTAATACATGGACGAAGTATGACCAGTATAGCCACAGAAGTGAGATATTGGAATTCATCTAGGCTATGTATCTCATTGAAGCTATTGTATCGTATCACTAGATGCCACAGTGCCAACCAATCAAAGAGCCAAAATGCCACTTTTCTGGTTTCCTACTAAAACACATCAATCTATGGAAAAGTGTAGAAACCAACAGCAGAAGGATTTGATTTACTTTCAGTATATGAGGAATTTAGTATTAATAATTAAGAGTAAATTAAATTGACCTCCCCTGAAGTTTTTTTTATACAACCCCCCCACTGAGGTTCTAGAAATGACAGGGACCTCACCTGGCAGAGACAGTTGGCAGACGGAGATAACAGGTGTTTAATTACCCTTTTACCCTTATTCCTATAGCACAAATTTTAAACCAAGAGGTCAAAGTCTCTCTCTCTCTCTCTCTCAAACACGTCCCGAAATCCATAACTAAGAGGACCAACACTACCACCAACACTACCACCAAACCAGTATCTCAGGTTATTGAACATGTAGTTGTAAATGTAAATAAATTCTCCACTCCCAAGAGAGAGATAGCAGTCCCACTATCAGAAATGGCAGCAATGGTGGTTAACAATGGGCGTGACCACAATGCTGGGAACTGAATGCCTGTCGAGATGTGATCAATGAGGTATGGGATCAGCTCAAATTCGGACATGAGATTGCCTTGATCAGACCTCTCAGATCACGACAGGTTTCGGTTTCGGTTTCGAATCAATGATAGCATATTCCTTGTTAACTAATCAGTCAACAACTTCGTCTTTCTATGTCTTTCTATGCTCTGACTTCTACAGAGAAGATGTGTAGAGAGTGAGTGTGGTCGGAGTAGATTCTTGTTTGGTGTCTTCTGTGGGATGCGTAGAGAGGAGCTGGTTTTTATATGAAGGGGGTGTTGATGGCCACTGGCAGACCTTTTGTGAGGCCAAGGAAAAAATTCTTAAATTTTGGGGAATCAAAGTAAGACTTTCTAATCTTTGTGGGGTGCGGGGTCGGCCATCATTGGTCTTCACATGGTTCCACCCCTGATCGTGGCTACAATATTGTTTGGAACAAGGCAATGACGAGGAAGATTTTTGATGTAGTTAGTTGGACAATCGAAGGTGGACTCGAATAACACTTAGGCTTTAGCTTTTATTTTTGCAATTTCCAGCAAGTAAGGCTTGAAATCCATGAGCTTTGCGGCACAAAACCAAGCCCAAAAAAGTAAAGAAATAGGAAGAAAATAAAATAAATAACCAAATCCGAAATTTTATTCTACAAAAATACTAACTTCGAAAGAAAATTGTAACATACCAAGGAACAAAGAAAATTGTAAAATAATAAAGCGACAGATTCTAACATGCAGCCATTCAATACCAAGCAAGTAGCACATGGCCTATGTGCAACCATTGAATAACAAGCAAGCAACATGTAGCTCAATGAATGGATACTCACACACAGCTTTACAAGCAACCACTGCCAGGGAGGTTACCACAAAAAGACACCTAATAACAAAATTCCTCAAGTAAATAAAACCTAATACTTATCCCCTCTACTTCCCCACCACCAAAAGAAAAAAAATCAAAACCTAAATCCAACAACGAAACTTAATTTTTTATAAGCAAAAATAGTGTATAAAAAGGTATGAAAGAGGGGATGCAACCCTATACACTCAACAAATCTAACAACAATATGGAGAGAGAACAAGTGACCTCTAGTGTAAGGTAGAGTGAACTCATTGCCCACCAAAATTTTTTATTTTCTGTGTACATTCATCTATAAATTTTCTTATTTTCTTCAAATGTGGGGGACTCACCACCACCAACGACTGCACAGTGGTAGTCGCCTCCATCATGAAGGTTTGCCCCCATATACGTCCTTGTAACCAAAGAAGCATGGAGACCTCTAAGAATGTACAATGTCTGCGTTCGTGTTAGACAAGTATCATGCGTTCAAATGTATTTTAATATTTTTTTAATTTTTTAGTACCAGACACACTTCAAACACTTGTGAGACACACGTTCATTGCTTAGATACACATGAAGCACATCGCAAGTTTGCAGAAAATAACTTAGGATCCAATAATAAAATAAATAGATTTATAGCTATTAACTCCTCCAATATAACTTTTTAATTTAGGCATTCTAAAATCCAAAACTTCCAATATGTTTATGAATAGAGTTTTCTAAATAAATTTTTATTTTTTGTTCACACTTCTTTCTAATATGTAGAATGTGAAAAATGATTTCTTACTTTTTTGACATGAAAAAATGTAAATATTTATTTGTTGTCATGTTCCTAGCATGTCGTGCCTTGCTTGTTTTTTAAAATTGCCTTGTCGGCGTGATTGTATTGCTTCTTAGCTTGTAACTTGTTCTCTTTTGTTTAAATGGGCACCTATCCATATATAGTGTGTATGCATATAATTTGCGTATACAAGTAGATTTGCATATTGGTGGGTTTTGATTGTATTAATGGTAATGGTGACTATAGGATTTCAGGTGTATGCGTGGTGGCTGTCAGGCATGGTGGTGGGTTAGCATGTTGATGGGTTCTTGGTTGCATGGTTGGTAAATGGAAGTTGTTGGTCATTGTGGGTTTTGACTACTGGGTTTGTGTCTTCTGAATCTTCTGATTATATCACTGTCGGGGATATTAGATTGCAATGGCAAGCATTGTCGTAGTCCTCAACTAAAGGTCTGTCATTCCCAGAACCACACGGAAGGCGATATATGACTCCATAACCTAGAGCTTAGGGTAGCAAAAAGAAACGGAAGGAAGAATCGTCAAGAGAATAAAGCATGAGGAGGTCAGTAAGTACAACCGTAGAAGTGAAACAGTACAAAGAGCTTGCAATCAATGAGTTTTAACATGTAAAGAGAAGGTTTGGTGCAATGAGCAAAACGCACCTGAAGCAACACACTAAAGGACTGAGGCTTTGTTAACAGAGCACACTTCAAGAATCCTACCCACAACTTAGGGTATTTCCAAATCTGCAGCAGCATATCCAATCAATGGTTAAATAAGCCTACACTTGGAAGTGACTTAAAGTATTTTACACTGATTAAATACAGTCACCTGCTTGTTTACAAGACGCGAGAGGATTTCCATGATAAATTCCATCTGCAGCATAGCAACCCATGCAACTTTAAGTCAAAGTTATATCACAATACATGATATTGGTGGGAAAAACAGCTGCAATCGTCCATCAACTTACAAAATAACCAGGAAGCATTTATAATTTGGGGGCGGGTGTAGCTTAGCCAAAAAAAAAGGGCTGTAAAACAGTCTACCAGAGTTTATACTGGAGTTTCAGGCCAAGCTTTGTCCTACTGGTTGTTTCCAAGCTTTGTTCAGCAAATGCTTGAGCAACTCAAGCTTGGTGGTTTCAAACTTTCAGTAAGTGCAGGTTGCAGTAGGTATAAGAGTCAAATTTGATGAGTAACTCATTTTTAATAGCATTTAGCTCATTCACAACAAGCAACTTTAGATGGTCAGGAGTAAGAAAAAAGGAGTTGCATGACCGCCTAATGTCTAGGATAAAATCTTGTCAGGGAAAATTTTCCCAAACACTCAAGTGGTGAACGACAAGCTTTTGCATGTGGATGGGCAACGATTATCTTAGGAAGGCACAATTCGTATAAATTAATTAAATGTTGATATGATCACCCAATTCCAATACTCCAAGGCAGGGCAGCTTAATTAGTGGTTCAAACTTTTGACACGCACACTGGAATACATCATGTAATCAAATTTATAGCTGCAAGTGTCTAATTCCTGCTTATGACCTACTTGAATTGAGTAATATGATCCTCAGGTTCAAGTCAAGCAACAGAGCCGAGGAAGAAGGCTTGAACTTGGTTTTCTAGACTAAAATACACACAAAAAAGTGGCAGAGAAGCCACTGGCCTTGAGTTGTTCATGTCCTACTCCATGGATATTGCATCATTGACGTGACACAACTATGGAGGATCCAGGAAAATCTATGTATTTCTCTTAGATTAGAAAGTAAAAATTTATCAACAGAACAAAAAACAGATTAGAAAGTAAACTTTCTGACTTACAATGATCATCATACTACATGAAGCTGACGAAATATAGAAAAACTTGACTCTGGGTTATTAAATCTTTTCTCTATCTGAGATATAGCTTACATAAAAATTTCAATTTTCTGAGATTATACGGAATGTACAATAGTTATAGAGTTTTGGACGAAAATCTGGAAAGCGTCATGAGCTAAAAGTGAAGTTCAAAAACTCTAAACTTCAACTTCTCAAAATATCACTGAGTTTAGTCAACCCCAAACTCGAAGTTTTGATTGACAATCAAAACTCCATATAAGGTTTTTCATTTGCCTTCAAGAATGGCTTTAACGAAAAAGGGAGAGATAAACATGCGGTGTTTTTATCTTTGGAAAAAGTACCATAAAGCCCATAAGTTTATTATATAACTCAAATGAGTAATATATCCCTTCGAGTTACATATCCTTTTTTCTTTCTCTCCGTTTATAACTTCATGATCATGGGTACTTTTGGGATGACTCAACCTGGACAGGAATTTGCTTTAAGTTTGCACTTGGTCAGTGAAAAAAACAGAAAATTGAGTTTTCTGTTGAGTTATTCTTTTTGTTGAGTCGAGTTAATTTAGTCAACTTGGGCCGAGTTGTCAATAGGTGAAATAGGTAATTTGAAAGAGTTTCTGCGCATTAGGTGAAATCAGAATGATCAAGCATTAATGAAGTTATCCAGGCCTGGGTCAAATCTAGGCCAGATTTCAAGGAAGAAATGCTGTAAAAACTTTTCCTCCCTTTTCTTTCTAGGGCCCGCACCCTGATCATGTAAAGAGTTGGCATTCACTTCTCCCAAATGTAACTTAATCGCTCCTTTAAAACATGCAACTAAGGAATAAGTAATAGCCATGAATATCAGTCATAGACCATGAACCGATAAATTCTCAGCATACATTAAAAGTTATTTCAGAAAAATTTACTGACTAGAATCACATTGAGGAAAGTTTCATACGTGCAATGGGAACTGTCTTGTTTGTCACATATGCTTCAAAAGTACTTGTCCATTTCAATGCTTAAAAGGATAACAGTAAATATTCCCCAGATATTCATACAATGACCAATTGGTTCTATTGCTGTTATGAAGGAAGTAAATCATCTATTAAATTTCTTACCAGGGCTGGAAAAGCACCTATAGCCTGTAAGACTGTACGCATGAACAACAAGGGAAGAGGAATTTGTTCAACCTGCATGAATAATCTTGGTTACTGTGATTCAGAAAGTGCAATTAGCCGATAATATCAACTCAATAGAAAATGGTTACAGTTCCAGGTGCTACCGACCAATTGATTCAAGACCTTTGCAAGAACTTGTTGGGTGAATATCTGCCGTTGCTCAAAACAAGCATTACAAGCATCTGTGACCTGCTTAAATAATTAAATCCCTTAATCCAGAAGTTGGTGCGATGTGGAAGAAAAAGGGAAATGAAAGAGAAATATTGTATGCCTTCTTCAAGGGAATTCCATCTCTGTCTGGATCAATCCCGTGGATAGCAATTAACACTTCAGCAGGCAAGAGCACTTGACCAGAATGAGATGAACCCTACACATTACAACAATTTTGTATGGTCAGACATAAAATATAAAACATTAGTGAAGCTGAAGATGTGGATGCTTTAGCAGACCATAACCACATCTTTGACTCCTTAATTGGTACTAGTTCTTCTGGATACAAATGTTTCTTATGGAAAATGCATATCAAATGGGTAAATGAATTCAAAAAAAGAAAAAGGGAACATGTGGACAAAAATAATCATTGACATAGACATTTTTCTGCAGATGAGAAGTGCACAGCTGACAAAGGAGTGCCATTTAACCACTAGCTGATAGCAATTGAGGAGAACGATTGAAGCAGTTTACTAATTAAAAATTCAAGATAGCATAATAAAATATTGAGATAAGGATCTACTGTAAATATCAAATAGACAAAACCAATACTTCTTTTGGAACAGCAGGCTTGACGGTAGCAATTCAGTTGCAACTGTGCACAGTCAGGCATAAGACAAAAAATCAAAATATTTCAAGTTAGCAATTTGTACTTTTTTAAGGTGACATATACCTCAAGTAGGGGCCATACGATGAGTTTTCAATCAGAAAATAACATAGCCAATTCCAAGACATGCCATCAATTTAACATATATATTATATATTTCTAGTAACATAATGAATTTTCTAATCAAACAATGATAACAATGTCAATGACACTCGGATTGAGAAGCTCCATGGAAAGAAAGACACCTGCAAAACACGAGCAAGGGCAGCTTGGAACTTATCTAAAGGAAGATTAACAAGATGTGGAAAAATCTGCAAAACCTGACAAAAAGCAATCACCATGAGAAAGGAGATCGGGCCAAAACTAATAAACAAACACATTAATTAATGAGAAAAGTCTACATAGGAAAAGAGAGAAACTTAGGCAGGACAAAAAGCAATAAAGTAGAACATTTATTACGAGTAAAATCCACCAAGTCATACAATTAAGACTTCTTGCTCAAATTAATGAAAACTCTGAATATAACGGAAGTTGTAAAATAATATATATAAAGAGGAAAACCATGACTTATAGATGCCTAAATGTTCCAGAAAGGGATACCTAGAAACAAACTAGCTATTTAAGAGGTATAGCGCAAACTTTTTTTGATAAATTAAGAGGTATAACACTTACAATATATTCATGTCATATAAAAGATAGAAAATTCCCTCCTAAATTTCAATTCCCAGCAAAACTTTCATCCTAAATTTCACAGTCCCTGCAGGCTGCAAGTTTACAACACATTCATCTCAGTGAACCAATAGGGCACTACCCATGCCTGTCAAATGTAGGCAACCTATCTCTAATTCTAAATATGCTGCTCAATCAGGCCAGAGACACCTGATATCATTTTAATAAGCAGCAGTAACATCATTCACTAAAAAAATATTACATGGCAGACATCAGACAATTTAATTCAATCATGGCCTGTTGACAAACAACTTCATGAAACTTGTGATATCTTAAACTAGTAAGTCACAGCCGCCAGTGCCACCTCATGCATTTGGTAAAAGAGGGACGACAATGCCTTCCGAAGCTCGTCCACACAAAAAACAGAAAATTACACATTGATTCAAGCTGTTCAATCGCAATATCTAAGAAGCACAGATAAGGCATGAGATAGACACACTGCACAATAATATTTAGAAATATTAAAAAATAATAATAGGACGCATTCAGATGTGACATGTCCGACGAGCATCCGTATTCTACATGTGTCCAACAAGGTCACAACACCTTCTTATAAGTGTTCATGCTTCTTAGAGCAATTCAAATTGGTACACGTGAATGAGAATTGCCTGCCTTAAACTTCCCCTTCCGTCAATAAAAATGGCTCCAAAAAGCCACCATTGAGAGAAGAACTGAAGCAAGTGAAAAAGGAAAAGAGGGGAGGGAGGGAAGGGGTGATTACACTCCAAAAGTGCAATCATTAGTCCCTAAATGGCTTAAATTAGTCCAGGAAGTTTAGCATTTAGCTTACTTTAGTTACATTATGATTCTTATGCTATTTTGTGGCTGATTTGTAGGTTTGGAGCTTAAAAGGAGCAAAATGGAGCTTCGGGAGCAAACGGTCATTTGACTGTGCGCGCACGGTGAACAGTTCCGTGCGCATGGATTTTCAAGTTCAGAAGCTAGAATCAAGCTCTACAAAACCGTAAGCAAAATACAGAGAGTTGATTTCACCGTAGGCAAGCCGTGGACAGACCATCTGAAGACCGTGCGCACGGTGAACAGTTCCGTGCACACGGTCGCTGGAGTCTCTGTTATTTTTCAGCCTATAAATCAGATTTTGTACCTAGAATTTGGAGATCTTAGATTCAGCTCTCAGATAGGACGATTTTCAGCTACTTTAGGTCATTAGATTAGAGTAATTGTATTGTAATTCTCTTTCATTTCTATTGTAATTGCACTCTAGATCCTTTGTAATTTCAATTTTAGTGTTAATTGCAATTAATTTCTACCTCAATTCTTCAAGTCACATGAATTCAAGTAGCTAACTCTCTAATTTGGGTTCAATTGTGAAAAACACTTGAGAAATTCAAGTCTCCATTGAAGGTATCCCATGTTTTCATTGATTTATCTGTTTGGAGTGATAATCCTCTCTAATTAAGTATTAGATCCATGAGAACTCTTAAGCTATTGACTATGTTTGGTTCTTTCAACTTATAGTTTAGCAACTATGAGTTGTGATTGATCAAATCGATGGTATTAGCCTATGATTCTATAATTGCCTATAAATTTAATATTAGTTAGAGTAGGACCTATAATTTGTTAAAGCTAAATCCTCCGGATTGCTAGCCTTGATTGTGGTTAGCAATTTGAGTTATAACCCTTCATTGGAAGCTTTGAATTACTTAGTTGTTTGTATCAATTGAACTCAAATTCTTTTTTTAAATAGTTTCAATCTCAAATTCCATTGCAATAGCTCAACTAGCTTACTCAAACCATTTTCCAAACTCAAATCATTTTATTGGTTTAACCTTTTATGGAAGCTTTTAATTGTTGTAAGCAACTTGAGTCGAGTCCAAAGTTGTGAGTGCCGTGGCCTATACTTGGCCCCGTTTCCCAACGACGAAAACGGGGCTCGGATTAAACTATTTCGAAACCGTGCACTTGCGGGAGAGAACCAGAGGGGGTGCTTTCTCCAAAAGATCAAGAGATTGTAATGGTCTACTTCCAAGAAAACAGCAAAACAATACAGGTAATATACACATCTTATGTTTTGCCATACAGAATAATGTCGATAACAGTAGTTTCGTTAATAATAGACAGTACTCATAGAAGAAGAAAGAAACAGTTATATAGAAAACAATCACATGCGCACATGGTATTTGAACAAAAGCAAACAATAACAATATAGAAATGAGCAACAGGGAAGATGGATCTAAAACCTCATCTTTTGGTAAATACGACAATATTGGAATTAGAACCTCCACATCCTGCAATAGAACAAAATCACAAATAAATTTAGCCAAAGCCTTGACTTGTATTAAATGTCATGAAAGTATCATACGCTACCTTTACTTTTGTATCATATAACTTTCTAATAGTCAATATTAATTCTGGCGAAGGAATGGTCCCATCTGTCAGGGTATGCAAAACCTGTTTGAAAGATCAGATAATTGGTAACATAATTTCTTTCATCTTGTTCCAGTACTAAATAACAAACCAAATTAGATATACCTGCATTAGAAGGTTCTCGCTTCCAGTTGGTGGGTCGGAAATAATGCCAAGAAATTCAGATGATGAGCCAATGGTGCGAACTAGTTGTGGGATTTGGCGATGTACTGCCTGCATGATGCAGCTGATTAGAAGAACAAGGTAATACTAGGAATGGTGAAAGTTACATTGATCACTACATGCCTTCCACAGTACAAATTATTCAAACCTGCTTTACTGCATTTGATGTGCTTTTATAGACGAAAAATATCTCCCGGAAAAGGGAGTGCTTCTGTAATCAGCATACACCACTAAGTTATCCACTGAAGTATCTAGAATTGGTTTCACGAAAGCACAATAGATTGAATGTTGACCAATACCAGCAGGTAAGATTTAAAATAAAATAAATCAACACCTTTGTACACAGGGCAAAATAGAGTGACATGCAACGCTGCGCCTCAGTTAATGAAGAGGATGATAAGTTCTGAGGTATGCATGATTGAGAAGTATCAGAGGAAATATCGTTGGTGATGGCACCCACTGATAGTTTTTCTGTTGAAGGTTTGTCCAAGTTGGAATCCTGAATAAATCACAATGACAAGTCCACAGTCATGTTTCCAAGACTTACAGGATATGCAGTAGAACACCAAAACCCAAAAGCAATGCCACACTGTATTATCACTCAGGATATATATTGTTCAACTACTTATAAAAGTCATCATGATTCAGCCTCTCAAACAAGTGGAGGACTGGGGGAATTGGGTCGGATGGCACTTTCAAACTGCATCTCTCTCTACTTTTTTTTTTTTTTTTTACTAAACAAAAAAAGAAAAGAGTATAATAAAAAGGACAAAACTTGTATGGCCACTACTCATAAAATTAGAAACAAAAAGAAAAAGTAAATAATTATACAGTTGAATTTCTGTGTCTGCACTTTATTTTTGATGTAGATCAATGAAAATTAAAAATTATGTCATGCCTTAATTAAAGTATGAACTACATAATATGCACTTGATAATAATTAGTTCAAGTTTCATGACCAGTCAAATTAATACAATACACCACTCATCAAAGGTCATGTATCCTCCAAGCCACATCATCAGAAGGCAATAAACTAATACAGCAATAAATCTCTGAAGATTTTGTGTTACATGTAAAAGCACTTTGATAGTTGTATATAAGTAAGAAGAGTATATTATGGCATCAATTTTAATATTTTCTGATTTCGGACTAATTGATTTAATATATATGTTTTATTTCCTTGAGACCTTCCGCACACAATATTTTAGCTTTCAAAATGGAAAACTAAATTATTATCCATTAAACCAAGCTGAAAGTAGTGTCACATCAAGATAGAATAGAAACCACAAAAATGGAGTTTGCATCACCAGAATACCTTCTGCAATTCAGATCCGTCCTCGACGCTGTCCATAGTATGATCTCCATTACTTACAGAGTACAGCTTTTCCTTCGCAAAATCTTCTATCCGTTGGGCAATAGATGATAAAGGAAAGAGTTTGTTTGCCACCTGTAAAAAGATGGAACACCGAAATTAGACAAATTAAAATAGAAGTTAATTTTACTAATTTATAAGCAGGTTGTATAGAGAATACCAGGCGTATTGCCTTCATACGTACTTCCTCCAAGTGATGAACTGCACTCTTTTCAGGGTGAAAGAAAATATAGAAGTTAGACCATGGAATTGAAGAAAATAGAAGTTTCCACTCAGATAGTAACTGGGAAATCTAACGAATTTCAAATACATCTAATCAGGATAATAAGGATATATATGATAGGGAGTAACATAATTAATAAAAAAAATTATATGACAGGGAGTAAATAAAAAAGAAATGTACAAAGGGTTTTAGAATCATGAAAATTACACACAGATAACTCTATTACCCTCATATCTAAGGAAAAATGCATCAAAGAAGACATCAAGATCAGATACCCCTGCAGTCTTTTCATGTAGTTTTCTGATATAAGGCCAAATCAGCCTATTCATACTGCTACCTACTGTATTCTTTGGCTTTATTGAAGGACAGAATATTTTGCGTAACTATATCTTTTCCCATTCTTCTGAGAAACTCATTTCACCTTTCATCTTAAAAAAATATAAATACAGGAAATTCACAAAAATAGCCTTAAGGCCAGTAATTATGGAGTGGAGTGTTAAAAATTTATAAACTCTAGATAACTTGCCCAAAACATTCACAGGATACTGTGTACACTACTCTGAAGTGAGAAAAATAAACCAAACTGAATAGCGGAGATTTAATTTTTACTCAATTTTGACCATCTGAGGGAACTACTAAAATTCTACAGTTCTTTCCAAAGATTTTATAGTCATTATGTCATGTAATGATTCTGCTAGCGTCAATATAAGTGTTTAATTGAGCATACAGAAGTGGATCAGTCTCACAAATTCAAAACTTCCACCCATGGGTTGTCCATCATTATTTTAAGAGAAAGCCTATGTTACCTGGATTCGGGTACGTGTGTTGGGTGCAGGTATTGTGGAAGTGTCAGATTCATCTAATTTTCATGTCCAAGGACACTCGGACACAGCTAGATGCTTAGTCTTCTAGTAAACACAATTAGTTATGCATACTTGTTAGATGCATGTCCAACACATATCCCAATACCCTTATTCGAGTGTCGAGTGTCCGACACCGGTATTTCACATATTTGGAAGAGTCTAGGTAACATAGGAGAGAGCAACTGTAAATGGAAGATAAATACTAGATAATAACAAGCCAGCAACCATCGTCCAGAAAATTCATAGGTCCATAGTCAATGGAATTTTGTCATTCATGTTGAGTAAACTTTAGCACTGTCAGAACATTTTTTGATGGATTGGGATAGGGGGCAACTCAATTTCCTCTTGAAGTGATTTCATAATATTATTGCAAAAACTTTATGTAAATTTCTCTCTCTCATCAATTTTATTCTATATGATCATCTCACCCTTCAGTTAATTTAAAAGTTTCCACCATATGACATGAGAAATATTTCAATAATATCTACCTACTAAAAAAAAATAAGAAGTCACAAGACCACAACAAATGCCCAGAGAGTAAAAACATACAGTAGTGATTGACGGGCATAAATGAAAGATGGAAGTCCCAAAATGAAAGTCCATAGTTCCATTCAAAGAAGACATAATCACCACATACAACCCAAAAAACAAAATAAAATTCCAGAATATGGAGAAAGAAACCTGTAAAGCAATTTTTAAACAGAGATCCTGAATAGGAGGCCGCAGCAAAATCAGGCTCCACACGGCACTAAGACCTTGAGTAACTCGATCTCCACTACATAAATCGTTCTCATCTTTATCACTGCTTCCAGGAGAACACAAGCACTCTAAGAGCTTAAAAATAGACTCTGGAAGATAAGGAGCTTCAGCAAGCAATCTACTTAAAGATTTGTCAGAAGCTGGAAAAGAATCTCGAAGTGTTTCTGCCTGCATGGAAAGGAAAAAATTACTAAAACATTTGCCTCACAGCCGGATAAGAGACTGCAAACAAAAAAGAAAATGGATCCATACCACAGTCAGAAGAAACCTGTCATATATAGATGTAGCAGTCGTCGAGGAAAAGAAGTCTACTTCTTCTGCTTCGCCAAATAACCTGTAGAGGACATGCAATGTCAACTCGTGTCCCTGAAGACAGCCGGTAATTATTGTCAGCTTATATGAAATTCAATGACAAATAAAATGTAGGAGTAATGCCAAAATTCCTGTTTATTTACAAGCGTTGGGTTAATATGAATAAAACTTCACTAAGGAGAATAAAAGCAGCAGTACAGAATCCATTCCAGTCAAAAGACTACATATACAACTAAGCCTAATTGTACAGCAAATCAAGATACCAAGGGAAAGTAGCAGTTTTTTTATTTCTCTTTCTAATGATGGAAGTACATCTGCTGCCACAGTTTGAACATGACCTCTTAAAGAATAACCACCAATCTCAGTACAGACTCTAAGACACAAAATGGGAGATTATGCAGAAAGGTTGCACACCACCTATTTCACCCAGTCCAGCTGAAAGATGATTCAGATTTGTATTGCACACAATAAATTTTGGAACACTATGGGCTGAAACCCGATAAAAGTATACAATTGTAAGCATAAGTGCAAATGTGAATAAAAAATAAGCACAGCATGTAAAGTAATAACATGACTTCTATTGTCCCCAAGGCAGAATGAATGTAAAGTAATAAGATGATGTCTATTGTCCCCAAGGCAGAATGAGTATTGACATGCCAACAGCCAGGACAACGGAATTCATTTCAATTTCCAGGCACGGTTATCAAAATCGCGATCCGGATAGTAGGATCATACGACCCTACAACGCAATTTTGCTGGATCGATCCGGATCGTATGTAAAGTCATTTTAGGCTAGGATCGTTCTAGGATCGTGCTAGGATCGTTTTGGATCATAGGATCCTATGAAATCCAATTTCTGTCTCTTTTAGTGCTTAATTATGGGCTTTCAAATCTATTGGGCTGCTGTGGCCCAACTTTCGAAGCCAACACATGCACAAAGCAATCAATCAACAGAGAAAATCAAATCGTCAAAGCCTCGAAGGGCACAAGTTCTGCACAGAAAATCAAATTTCTCTCCAGGCCTCCATCTCCATTGCTGACCTCTCTGCACTGTTCTGTTTCAGTGATGTCCTTTTTTTTTTTTCCTTCTCTTCTCTCTTCTTCTTCTTCTTCTTCTGTTGCTGCTTTACTGCATTGTTTATGTTCTCTTCTTCTTCTTCTCCTCCTCCTTTTTTTTTTTTTTTTTTTTTTCCTCCTTCTTCTTCTGCTGCTCTATTTTGCTACTGCTGCTCTATTTTGCAGCATTTTTTCTTTGCTGCTCCTCCTCTTCTTCCTCCTCCTTTTCCTTCTTTGCTGCTTCTGTTCTTTATTTTTTTGTGCATATTCTGAAGGTTATGTGTTGACATTTGACACTTTTGAACCTTTGCTACTGCAGTCTACAGACTTGCAGAGTGCAGGTTTTATTTTGAGCATTGCATTGCAAGTTATCATCAATGTCAACCACTAGTTCATATGATTCGTTTTGTTCTTCGTGATATTTTTAATTCTTTTTATATAATATAGGCTCATTCTCTATACATTTTGAAGTAATCATCATAAAATACAAAAAAAAAATGAGCCTTTTATTCCTTTTTGGTAGGATCTTACGATCCTCGATCCGATCCAACAATCCGATCCAGAAGACCCCCAAAACGATCCAAGGTAGGATCCTGATTTTGACAACCTTGTCTTCAGGGCAACTTCATTCTCCAAGGGGGCCAAACTAGAAATTTCCAATGCTTTAAAACCCTAGGAAAGAACCAAAAATGCATCTTGGAAATCCTATCTGTGGAAAAAAAAGTACTCTAAAGTATGGAATCAAAGATGGCACATTATTGAAGCAAGGTTCTCACAACCCACCCCGCTCTCTTAAAAAAGAAAAAATTCCAAAGAGAAAGTATTACAACCAAACACAGCAAATGAGAGCAACCACCAAGCATCACTCATGATAAGCCTACATATTGCTATTGCCACTAGAAGAAAAAAAATTCGGAGGATCACTATTATGTATTTATATATTTTGTTCTTTCTGGTTAATGAGTCTTGCTATTAGTTTCTTGAAGAGAAATTACAATTATACCAAGCACATCTACTGCAAATACAGCCTACTTCACACATTACATTTAGGGAGGAAGCCCAAGAACATTACCAAAATAGTTTTTCTGCACTACCACTGAGGAGTTCTCCCTCAGAAACCTAATTTGCATAAAGTAGAGTCACAGAAAACCTAAGCAAAGATAAGTCCACAAGCAGGGGTAGCAAAACAAGCAGAACAGGAAGCAACAAAAAACCTGATCTAAATGTTCTTCATATTATCTACTCTATCGTTATGTTCGGGGGAATAACAGTAGTACACGAATCAACGCAAATAGATGTATTATTCACCAACCAACAAAATACGGTGATCTTGAATCATATATAACTCAGAACATTCACTTACCTCATGATTCACATAATCCGACAATATATGCTTCTGCAGTATTTTCCATGGATCTAACTCTAGGGGAAACTGCATTTGAAGAGAAGTGTCAGAGCGCATATGAAATATCATAATCCTCTTATGCAAATGACTAAAGCTGGGTGCATTGGATAAAGAAATCCATGTACTGATTTTTGCAGTTTACAACTGTCTTCAATAACTCGAAGAAATGACAATACACTATAAAATAACATTGAAAAGAAAAAATTGGGCATGAGCATGAGGGTGAGAACCGGGGCACAGACAGGTGCAGTTGCAAGAGCACAGAAGTTCGTAGCCTTTGAAGCTTTAGATTTCTACAGCATGCCTTAACAGTCCCTATTTCATTCTTTGAAAGCTTTTCTGACTTCTACACCGTGATTATTAAAAATTATTTCCATTTTATAAGCTCCAAGAAATTTCTAAAGCCTCTTAGTTCCTGGTGAAACTTAGACTGCTGCATAATAACCTTTTTTTTTCAGAACTTTTTTTTTTTTTTTTTCCCCTTTCCCTGAAGCAAAGATAAAATAGTCACCTCAAATAAGTCAACTATGCCACATCATCCACAACTCTCACTGTATACCAACTGCGAAAGGGGATACTTGCTGACGATTGAAGAAAATAAATATGAGAAGATTACATGAGCTAAGCTAAGCTAAGCACACCACTAGTAATTGACAAACAGATGTCAATATCTACCGGGATTTTATAAAGCCTCTGCCGATGCTGTCTTATGCTGTTGCACATTCTTAGACTAGATAAATAGAAGGAATGCAAATACATCTACCTCTTCATGACCCCAAAAGTTACCATCACCATAATAAAAGCCATTCCCGAGCCATAATTTAAAAGATTAAACTTCTACCTGGTAAGAAACACAGATAAATTCTACCATACCAAAAAGATGCAGTGACTACTGTAATTTGCTATGACAACTCCCTTACGGATTAGGTTTTAAGAAAATCACAAGAATATGACACCAATAAAAAAAAGTACCCATTAAGCAATTATTAACAACAAACTAACAGAACATGTAATTGCAACATCAAGCACTTATTTTATTCCGTTCTTTCTGATAAGCAAGATCAAGCACATTATCATGAGCACTGCAAGAAGATAATTATATCCAATTGTAGTTGGATTGTTACCTCAACTCCTAAATAGGCAAGTAAAGAAAAGCGGACATGTGAACCTCCGGCAACTGCTGTTTGCTTATAAGCCTCCACAACACGTGTAAAAGCCAAGTTTTGCAATTGATCCTTCTCTTCATCAGCAAGGTTAATAACAGGCGCTGACAACTTGGGCAGGATAAACTGAGTAGACAATCCAACAGATGTCGCTGTTGAGGAGTTAATGCTGCTTACATCTGTGACAGTTGCCTTGGGGCTAAGTTCCTCGGACCTATCGGTTGATATTGATGGAACTAATTCCAATGATGACCTACCCAGACTAGTAACTTGTTCCTGACTGGCATCTTCTAAATAGGTTGGTGCCAATGATGAAACAATCAGAGTTTCAGCCAATTCATCACTGTGAGCAGCTGAATCCAGACCAGGTATCTCACTCTCTAGATTCCCAACATCAAGAACTACAGATGGAAGAGCTGCTAAACCATTCTCCATTGAAGATGGACCTTCATGAGAAGCAGAAACTGGTAGAGGTACTAATTCTTCCTCAATTCCATAATTTATACCAGCACATACCATGTCATTATCCGCCACAGACACTGCTGGCTGCTCCTCCTCCCCTTGAGTATTCTGCAAGTTCAAGTTGATTGAAGCCACTCAATAAGCACAAAAATCAAAACCCAATATTTAGGCAAAGTCGTGAAGAGAAAGAAATTAAAAGGACAAACAAAAAAGCTGAAATTAACTAACTTATTACACTACGAGGACAACCGGAAAACAAAAGACTAAAAAAATCATTTGAGAGTTTAAAGTAGAGATAACATACCTCAATATCATTGGATGAAGATCGTTGGGCATCTGACACAGAATCCATCTGTGTAGGAGCACTGGCCATAGAAAGCATCTCTGCCAAAATTGATGAAAGATGTTTAAATTGTGTATCACAACCAACAATATTTGGACAAGAACCCATGTTCAGCAATGGTTCTTCATCCCCTTCAACTTTAGGGCGATTGAGAGGAAGGTGTCGCATATTAGCCATAACTACTTCAGCTAGCAAGTCAGAAGAGATACTAGAAATAAGAATCTCCAATGACCCAATAGCTTTCTCACCCTGAGCAACCAATGCACCAAACATGGCAACAAGTTGCTGCACAGGTCCATTATCTCCATCTCCTCTGGATGTTGTTAGTCCAGTAGAAGGAATGCCATCCTGATCCCTATTTAAATCTTGTTCTGATCCCTCTGAAACAATAGGTGTTGGTCTGACACGTTTTCCAGACACATCATCACCTTCAACCAAGTCACTGACATCCTGTACTCCAGATCTTTTCCTTCCGGCACTACCATGCACATCATCACACCCTTTAATTGAAGGCTTCTCCTCCTGCGAGAAGTAAACAATTATCAACGGTTACTTGGGTATCCATGCATACTAAACGCATATGCATACTCGTGCCAACATATGGATAGGTAATGTATCTAATGAAACGGATGAAGGTATGGCATGGGGGCTATACCTGAGTAATTGGTGAATCATCCTTCCCCCCTTCAGTTCCATTGATCTTGCAAACTTGGTGAAGAACTTGTTCAACTAAACCCCCGGCTTTCATTTCTCTCAGTGCACCAACTAGACGATCCCGCCACTAAAGAAACCAAAAACAACAAACATAAATGATCATGTAAAACAAAGCACATTTTTGCATTGGAAACATTCCTATGTGAAAACACATACATGTACACAAAGTCAACATAAACATTGAGGCGCACCAAAGAAGTTTCGTGCTCAACTTCAACACCCCCCCCCCCCCTCCCCTTCCTCTTCTCTCTCCTATCTCCCTCCCTCTTTTCTCTCGTTCCCTCTTCTTCTTACACGAGCTCAACCAGAGAAAATGTACTCAGGACTGTTTAAAAAATGCTCAACTCTTATCCATCCATCACCCAGTAACATGGTCATAAGCAAGGACTCAGAAATGACAGTACAAGGTAAAGAGCATTGATGCTTTTCAAATATTAGTTATCCACTCCAACCCCAACCACCACCACACCTTGCAAAAAGAAAAAAGGAAAAAAGGACGGAAAAGCCACCAAGGCCTTGTCACTAGTAAATCCAATCCTACTTGGGCTCTACCACGAGCCTCTATATAAGAAACCCTGGGCTCCCATGTTAGGCAAACTTTTTCATCATACTACTACCCTAAGCTATTACTCCTCCTATCCCCCTCTCTTTCTCTCTCTTTGGTCTTGGACTTCTCATCCTTCACCCAGTCCTCTCCAGAATTCCTCTGCTGTCATCTGATGTGTTTTGCAGCTCCTCAGTAACCTACCACAACCCCATACATCCTCATGCAACATTCTATCCATAAGTGAAGACAAATAGTAAAACACACTATGGGAAAAATTATTACAAAGATGGCCACTGCCAAAACCTCAAAATTTAACCCCATCTCACAGCAATTAATTTACCTAACACAAACCCCAAAGTGGGCCCTCAAGTATACAAGGAAAAGAGCATACCCATCTTGAACCAAACCAAGTCCAAAACTTGGATCTAGTCCTTGTCAGGTGGACATTCCCACAAACCAGAAGAATACATTTTGGAGGACCCAAATGATGCAATGTACAAAACACATAAATCACTAGGCGAATTTGATAACCGTTGCAAAAGAAGTGCTTGTTGAACTTTTGGAATCTACCTATGATGCATTTAAGCTGCAAATTAGTGTTATTTTCATTGCAGTGAGATGCCTCAAATACTTCTGCTAATCATCAACACAAAATGCGACACGTGGTCTAATAATATACTCAGATGGCTTGCAATATATATTTGACAACCATGGGCCTTCAAAGACACCCCGGGCCTCTTTCCTCTCTCTCTCTCTCTTTTCCTTTTTATCCACTTCCACATTCATTCCCAACCCATCCAACACTCTAGGCCATGGTCTTTCATTCTTCAACATCAAAATTTATGCATAGTTCTATGAGAAATTCAATTACTTATGCATACTTGGATGCATAACTAGCTAGCCATATTAGACAAATCTACCCCTATCCGAGTATCAAGTTTCCAATACTGGTATTTCATTGATTCAAAAGAGCCCATATAACATAGGTATTGCCTTTGGGCTGTTATGTAGTGTTTCTCACCTTCGGTGAAATTGTTGCTGTGGGCACTTCTCACCTAGTCTCTTGGGCTGTGACACTGTATTTTCAGTTAGGCTAGGCTTTCTATTTATTTCCCACTTTTGGAGGGCCTGTGTTTCTCAGTGTCCATGTTAGGAGCTTTATTGTATATCACTTTTTTCATAAAATAAACAAACTTGCAAAAAAATTCATATGTCATGTCAATCATAAAGCTAAGAGAAAAGGCAACAGCCTAAAATATTTCCTGAAGCTTTAAATTTCAGAAAATATACTTTCAACAAACAACAGGGAAGATAAATACCGGTGCAGCACCCGGGTGTGAACATTTCAGGCAGGAGAGGAAAGCGTTCTTTAAAGCATGACGCGCCCCAGAAACACACACACCTTTGTTGACAGAGCTTGAGGGATCCAAACCAAGTAAGACTGGCAGAATGCGACCATAAAAGGCAGGCCTTTTTTTGGCAATTGCTGAAAGACTGGTAAGAAACATAAAATGAAGTGAATCAGGAGCAACTATACCCCAGTAGCAGGTCTATAAAAAAAAAAGTGATTTACAGCTAAAACAAATAATGGCAAACATAAGATTCAGGAAATTACTTATAAAGAAGGAGAAGGGGGGGGGGGGGGGGGGGGGGGGGGGGGGGGGGGGGGGGGGGGGGGGGGTTTCATTAATGAGATTATGGAAATAAATAAATAAATTAACACTCCACTGGTCATGATATTTAAATACAAGTTCTTTACCTATTGCTAAAATTGTAAGGTACCAATATATGTAACCGAGAGGAAGCAAATGAGTCAACAAGCCAAGTTTCAAGGATTGTTCATTAAGGAACAATAAGAATACAACGGTCACCAGGGGAAATGGTGACATACAATTGCTTTCATGCATAATGGAAATCAGTAAATATGTTGGTAAGGTGGGCCCTTTCAAGGGTAAAGATACATATTCCTGGAGGTAAGAGAAAGAATGTGGAAGAGAAACATCTGATGTGCCCAAATTAAGGGCACAAGTATGACAATAACTTAACAAGAAAAACATATAAGCCTAATTTTGGCAATAATCTGGGAAAGGAACCCCTTCAGTTACTGCAATAATCTGAGAAAGAATTGCATATGCATATGACAACGATAGATTACATACCTATTGATGAGCACAATGATCGTTGAATTACTCAGAGACTTCACTGTTGGGAACCTGAGCTGATCAAGCAATATACTCAAACTTTGACTCGCTTGAATTGATAAATCACCAACATTGAGTACAGGATGACCTCCACGAAGCCATGATATATTGAACTCCACAAACTTCCCTACAAAATGAGTGAGTAGTTCATGAGCATAAAAAGATCATTTAAATGGTCTAACATACCAGACATAAAATATAACACCTACACTTGAGGCCTATAATGTCAATGGAAGTAGCATTACCTTCATAGCCTTGATGACGAGGCGGCTCTAAAGAGCCACTAGGATCAGGTGTATAAAGAAGAATAACTGCCTCAACAAATTTCAGTGCTAGCAACCTTGTCCCATCACTCCCCGTCTTCGTATCATGTTGTGAGAAAGAATCAGACCATGCACAGAATCTAAATAAGTGCATCCGGTGATTAGAATCATTGCTTACCTGGAAAGCTATCGAGTAGATTTCATCCCTAAACTTTAGCACCCACGCCCATGATGATTCAAGTGAATCGTCCAATTCACTAGAGTACAAACCCTGGAAATTACGGATTCTGAGTGTCCAAAGTTATAATTTTTGACCAAAAAAATGAAAACATATGATACTAAAAGGGTGGTTTGGAAGGTACGCGTGAGGACGCAATAGGTTATAGGAATGAAAGGTGGTGTTTAAACATACATCATACCAATTAGTTGCTACAGTATTCCTTATTCCCTTTTTGTGTCCCTTTTTTTTTTGTGGGTACAATCCTTGTTCATTTTTTGAAGAAAAGATCAAACACTGGACTAGGATTTAAAAAATATCAGTTAGTTGCCTCCATTGCCTATGCAAGTCAGACTATACGGAACAGGCCAGCCCAAGGTAGACTTGTCTTAATAAGTTTGAGAGAACTTGGGGGCCTAACCCTAACAAAAGCTCAAACAGAATGGTTAAAATAAGCCCAAAACTATCCACGGGTCAAGAGATAGCTTAGGTATTGCACTATGAATCAATGACCAAGATGAAATTCAGAAAACAAGTAGTTTCTGTTCGAATAAGCTAAGACATGCATGCACCAGCAAGGTTGAATATGGACATTGACAATCCTTGATAACATTCCAATCATAATACTAAGGTAGAATGTAGATATTGTTCACTATATGTTCACTAGCTCTTGGAGTTGCGGAAGATAAGCTTTCAAAGATATCCGTCAAATAGGTAACAGAAGATGTGTCAAATCCCCAACCCACGTAATAGATTCAGAATATCAAGATACCTGGATTGCAATTTTTACAAGAGTGGAACGAAATAAATCAATTCCACAAGTGATGGCTTGTCGAGCAACAGCTGGCGTTCCATCTTTCAAAACAGTTATCATAACAGGTATAATTTCAGCAATAAGTTCCATATGCCTCAATCCTATATCACCAATCATCCTACATTAAAAGAACAGATAATCAAATTAGGAATACTTGGTTTTGGATCAGAAAAAGGAAAAGTGGGGAGCAAACTTTGAACGCGAGTTATTCATCATCCCCACCAAAGTTATGCATGTATGCATATATATATAACACTTCAACAATACTAACAGAAGTATAAGTTGTTAATATTTTCTTATCCAAAAAAAAAAAAAATTAAGTAAAGGTAATTAATAAACAGCACAATGAATAGAAATGGCCAGGCATAACGAAAATTTTAACATCACATAACTCTTGCAAAAAAATAAAGAATACAAAGAAGAAGAAAGCCAGAAAAGGAATCTCATTGGGGCTCATCCTTGTAAATGCTGTCTCATTAGCAGAAGAGTTATAAACGTATAGATGAGGAAAGCTTATATGTGAAGATTGTATACTATCATCCTAAAGAGCCAACTTAAAATGTCATACTCATAAAGACATATAATTCTACATAAGTAGACAGCGAGAGTGTTGGTAAGTTCAAAAAGGAATGGTGAAACAGGTAGATTATTGGGTGAGACTAGTCTAGTTATTTAGGTATTTAGAGCCGTTTTTATTTAAAAACAATTATGTGCTCTCAGATACAGGAAAAATCAAAGATAACTATCTGCACCTAAACCAAGGATCAAAATTTCATTTCGATTGCTCGTTTCGGTTGGCTCGGAAATAGAAACATTTCAAAAACGTCTCGGAAACATGATGAAAACAAAGAAAAAAGTGGGAAACATGAGGTAACATTTGGAAACATAACCTCAAGTCCATCAATTTGTAATTATAAGACTAATATATTAATAATTAAACACATTTGAGGGGTATATATTCATTTGGACTAGGGAAACTATAAAATAATTGGTAGTAAGTAACAATATAAATCGAAAATGGTCAATACATATAAAAATAAAAATAAAAAATATTGAACAAAACAGTAGCAAAGGACCACTCGTGTTACTTTATAATATAAGATCCATGCATGGTACTGTTAATTACACACACTTTTATAATACAAGATTTATAATTTACACCCATTAACTATAATATAATATATTATAAGACATAATTACTATAACTGTTTCACACTAGTGATACTTTGTGTTTTTTTTTATAACCACTAGTTATGCTTTTTTTTTTTTTTTTTTTTATAGATTCGGAGTTATGCTTATATTATAACTATTACAGATATATATTTTATTATAATATAACAATGTTATAATATAGCATTATACTTTTTAAAGAATAGTATAAGACTCTAGGTCAAAAAAAAAGACAATCCATGTTGAATTCAATTTTTTTTTTCCTTTCAAGAAACGGTTAGCATTTGTTGTCAGATTTTCCACAATGTTTCAACCCATCACAGTGTTCCGATCGAAAATATGAAATTTCGGGCGAGACACACAGAAACTGCATTGATTTGATCAAAACGATTGAATTTCGACCTTGAGCCTCTGATTCGTTTCAGTTTCTACTGAAACCAAAAAATTCATCCATTTCAACCAAAACGAAACGAAATACAATTCCTTGACCTAAACTTGAAGAATTTTCTTAAACACGAGCTTTTTTTTTAAGAAACATCAAGAAGTCATTTTACATGTTCCAAGATTAAGTGCATCAATGATTGAAAATGATGCAAGAATGGGAAGCTCTTTCAAAGTTTCATCAACTTTTGAATTCAGAACCGTTTCAAAGACTCATACTTTGAATATGAAAGCATTGAGGCCCTTAACCTTTTCTTCATATTTCAGCTTTTCTTAATTACAGAAAAACCAAGCTTTCTATTGAAAGTTGAAACCACTTTACTGTTTGCCCAGTTTTCACTTCATAGTAGAGTGGCCTTACAATCATAGTGTCATAGTGGAAACATAGTTAAATGTGTGTGAGCAAATGTTAAGATCTTATAAAAACTAGTGACATGCACGTGCTACGCACATGCTAAAATCAGTTAATTTAAATAACAAAAATTAGAAGAGTAAAAGGTGACAATGAAGATTACTCAACAAACATATTCATAAAATACTTGTGATTGGGTAATAAAAAATAAATACAATGATCACAAATATGAAACAGGCAGTGGAACCAAAATTCCATTAGTAGTTGAGAGCATAATTATAATTTATCTTGAGAATGCCAATAGTAGAAAGATCTATGGAGATTGAGGCTAATGGCTTCCCACCTCTATTAATTCTTCAACAATATAATAACCAATGCATGTAGTGCCCAATATTTTCTAATCTCAGCCTCTCAAGATCACGAGCATCATAGTTTGAACCATCTAAACCTTCAGGTTTCTCACTTCAAGTTTGTCAACTGCAAAATCATGGATAGCCTTGGGTAGTTACAACTACCCACCCTTGGACCAAATAGCATCAACCTGGCATTCACAAGTCCTTATGGGACTGAAGGAGGAACCATTACCTCATAGTTTTCTATGTAATCCTGCATAACACATCTCACAATAGTACTAATATAGCAACAAAATCGTTGTTGAGTTGAGCATCCCAGAATTCTAGACCTTTTTTTTTCATTTCAAGAGATATCATGTTGATTCTTGTATACATATGTAGCCTTGACAGGCAATTTTCTAATAGCGATTGTTATATGCCAAATGAAATAACTGAGACGTATACATACAAATGTTTCTTATCCTATTCATATTTAACATATACAACTATAAATCTTGGTTTTCTTGTAATAATCCGTCCTTACAAAAACAATAAAAAGTTCGGAACAAAGAAAAAGAGAGAACCCACAGAAGAACCCAAAACAAACTAAAAGCGATGGCAGAGACATTTACCATTATGTAATTTTGTAGGGTCAACATTGGATATACAAAATCTTGCACAGTAGTGAACATTGGGATGCAATTGCAGATTCACAAAATTACCTCAAAGAAGGATTCTGCATTTTCTTCTGATCTTTAAAGGGAACCCATGAATCAAGATCCATGATAACAGCAAACAAGATTCTTCAATTTTGACCAATCTTCTTGGTGTTGGAGCCTAATATGTCAATGTTTGCAACATACCTGACCTATTAACTGTAGCGATTAACTAATGAGATCCAACATACGGGAAGAAGACACCTTCAAGCCATTCTCCAAAAACCAATAAACCAGAAAGAGAAGCTTTTGGAACTTCTGATTACTTCTAGCACATAGGGTTTTTCATACAACATATCTTCTCTCCTTCTCTTCCTACTCTCTTTATATCCCCATACATCCTAACTAATTAACCAACATATTTGATATCCCCATACATCCTAACTAATTAACCAACATATTTGACTAACTACCTACCCAACTACCAAACTGAACGCAGCCTCTTGTTTCAGTTATTATCAACTGCCTAGACAACTAACTCTTCTAGCTAGCGACTACCAATTGACCAAGCTTGCTTTCTATCCCTTTGCTTCAATCTTTACAGTCAAATTTAAGTTCAGCCTGTACTCATCTGATCACTTTTACTTTAGCTTGTATCATTCCAGCCCCCTTGAAATTTGCCTTGTCCTCAAGGCTAAGGCTATAGCTGTATTGCTATATTCTTGGAACCTAAAGCAGAGCATAACAAAGAGGTTCTCATTCTTACTAACTGATTATAACTAACGTTTATCCAAT
Organism: Euryodendron excelsum; assembly: GCA_033060915.1. Classification (NCBI taxonomy): domain Eukaryota; kingdom Viridiplantae; phylum Streptophyta; class Magnoliopsida; order Ericales; family Pentaphylacaceae; genus Euryodendron; species Euryodendron excelsum. The sequence continues at coordinate 1,835,613 of CM065395.1, forward strand.
CTAACTCAGCTTCACAATTTGGCTTTAATCTTCACTTTAGCATTCCTTCAGTCAGATCCTGAACTTGCTTCATTCTCAGCTCATCTTCTAAACTCAAGCCTGAAACCTTCTTATTCTGGTTTTTATCATTAACTCGGTGAGTAACCTACCCAGGAGATGATAACAAGGGTTATCAACTGATCGTTAGCATCGCCAAAAAATTGTTAAGATAGAAGCTATGAGAAATGCATCACCATCCAATTCAATTAACAGCAAAAGTTTTTAACTTGGAGAAGTCACTCAATCACGTATATAACCAAAAATTCAGCTACCAGCTAAAGAATTTAGAAATTAACTTGTGATGATCACAGATCATAAAAAAGGTAACCACAGAGAACTCATGTAAATTGAGAAGCATACCACTGTTATCAAGAAAGAAACCATAACTTAAAGAAACGAGAAACAGACACAAAACAATTAAAATCCCAAACAAAAGCACCAAAATTAAACACATAAGAACCATAGACAGCATAAGAGAAAGTTATGTGATCAGAAGCAGATAACATCGAAGTAAGTGAAGAATACATTACCTGAAGACCACCCAAGGACACTAAGAATTAACAATTCCTTTACATTTCAAGTTCCTCTGACATTATTAAAGAACTCTCCCTATGATGAGATTGAAGGTGGAGGCTCAGAGAACAAGCTTAGGAGGATTACGAGTACCTTCATTTCAAAGCCTAAGCACTCAAAACTCTCAGAACTGTATAGAGTTGTAGTGAAGTACCACAAAAAACTACGATTTATACAGTAACTAACAAATCAATTCATATAAAATCCCCCAACAAAAGAAGCCAACACGCAAACTCACAAAATCAGCACGATAATCACAAAGCATTACAGCCAGAGTTGCATTCAACACTGCCTGCATCTGCTTGTATGCATAGACACGAAATGGTAGGCCAAACTCAAATCGCGGCTATATAGACACTGGATGGGGGCTCGAACTCGTATGGCGGTTTCAATGGGGCTCACCCGATTGGTTCCCCATACGGCGGAAACCTGGAAGCAAAAAAAGCTATGGCGGTGAGAGGTACATGTCGCCACCGGTGGTTAGCTTTTGGTTCGTTGTGTGGCGGAAGACGAAGAAGTAACGGGATCAGCAGAGGCGGTGAGAGGGGAGTGATTACGTCTGTTGGATACGTTCAAAAATAAAAACATTGGGCAACGGTAAACATGTAATTTGACAGGCGGAAGAATGCAGGTGAACTCTCCTTTTTATTATAGTAGATAGAAAAATTATCTTGGTTTACAAAATATTATTAAAGAATGACTTTGTGTTCAAAATAGCATTATTTCTTAGATCCTATATTCCTTAATAACTTATAGTAATTGTTTTTCCTAATTTCCTGATAACCTTAAAATTAGGATTGTTACATTATACTTACGTTATAGCAGAAGGAGAAGTTCTTTGCATCAGAATTTTAAGTCTCTTTTCTGTTCTCACATTCTTTCAAATATAGCGATGTTAATTTGAATTATAAATAATACCATGTTATCTTTGCAACAGTGATCCATTCTGCCCCTTTTCACTAGTTGTTTCTATGCTGAAAACAAACATTGATTGCCTAGGGAAGGCATTTCACATGTTAGAGTGCCTAAAAATGTATCTGTTTTCATTTGGACAGCTTTAGCATCCTCAAACAACATTTTCCTACTAGTCAAAAAGAAAAAACTGTGGGAATCCTGAAGTCAGATTCGATTTTGGAATTCTAGTTCTTGATTATAAAAAAGATGTCCCTTTGGTCACACCACATCAGTGCTACTCCTTTTAGACTACATTACATTATAGAGTTTTCCAGCCAGCATAAATATTTCTCTAGCTGAATGTGATTTGTTTGTAAGGTATATAATATGTAAATACCCCGACTCCAAATGCAATTCCTCCATACCAGTGTGATCAATAAACAGTGTTCATGTCCAGCCTGCAATAACTCCAAACCAGGAGAGCTCAAAAAAACGCTGAATGCATGAATGTGCAGTAACCAAACACCAACTGTACTAGCCATTGAGCATTCTGCAATAGTACAGATTGAGGACTAATTTCCAATCTATACACCTCTTCTGGAAGCAAAAAAAAGGCAATTAGATTTTAAATCTCAAATGCCTCCAGATATAGATAACATAGACTTCGACTTGTGTCATCAAGCAACTGGAAGACTACCCTTCATTTTAAACATTGATTACTTATAGTCCTCAACGATTAAATAGCATACAGGGGCAGAACTATGTGTAGACCAATGGGGGCCCAGGCCGACCTGAGCTTTTGAAATTCTATTTAGGTCCTATAGCTTTCTTAGTGTCTATGATGCAAAATAGTGTTACACACCCCCCCCCCCCCCCCCCCCCCAAAAAAATAAATAAATAATAATAATTCATGAAATTTTACCTTGACTCCCCAAAATTCAATAATTTCTACCTTGGACCCCTCAATTAAATTTGTAAGCTTGCTACTGATTGCATAGTCACAGCTGACAACATACAAACCCCATTAAAGAAACGGAAAGCCAAATAGCCTCACTCAATCAGCAGGATGGATATCCAGAATGCATTTTCAAGAATTTTCTTTTATTTTTGTTTTTCCTATTTCTCACAGCTCTTCTCCCAGGATCAAACCAACTTTAAAAACAATGGAAGAATACCCAACATAAAGAGCTGCAACGTAGCACTGAGCAAGAAATCGCATTTTAAACAGTAAAAACGACAAATTGGCTTGAAAGTAAAAATATATACGTCAACATGCTATACTGGTTCCAAGTATACGTGAGAGAAGATGCTTTAAAGTGGCTTATGCACGATCAAGCATTTTCTTTTCATTTCTCTAACTCTTTCCCAAGAACCAAATGCGGTAAAAACAACAAAGGGAAAACTCTTCCAAACCATGCTCAACGAGATATCATTTTATGCACTTCCACCATAAGATGAAAAATATGAATATGAATTACCCAATTGTTTACACATATACATACATAAACACACATATATCTACATGTATATGGGAGTTCACAGGTCGTACTCTATGATGAACTTGCGAACTGGACTGAAGCCATCTGTGTGGAGGTCAAGGAGGGAAGGGAGGAACTCGGAGACAAAAACGGAGTCCGCCTGAGACAACTCGTCCTTCAATTGACGCAGATGTTCGAGCTTCGAAGGTATGTCCATGGCCAACTTAGTCGAGTTTATAAGACTCGCAACCTTTTCCCTCGAAGTAGCCGCCATGATTCCCACCATTGCAAATCCAAACCCTAATTGCTGAGCTTCACGGTGGTGTCATCGAGTGGGAATGAGAGAGAGAGAGTTAGGGCTAATTAAGAACGACCGATGTTGAATGCAGCGATATATATACGTGAGATAGAGAGAGAGCATCAAAATCTCACAGCTCGCCGGATCGCGACCAGGAAACGCGAAGCTTGTGTTTTTTCGAACTAGTTACAGGTGTTATTATTTAGTAGTTTTTTACTTATATTTATAATTTTTTTAAATTATATTTAAGTTAGTAATTTAAAAAAATAATTTATATTTAATTATATATTTTTTAAAAATAACTTATAATTTAAAACTTATAAGATTGGCCAAACAGTCCCATAGTTGTATTGTTCTCTAAAATGTTTTACTTATCTGCTATTGGTTTAATCGCGTTTTATATCTCTCTTTTGTTTTTCAATTATAGGACCTCCCTCCAATGCCAATTTTTTTACCTTCAATTTAGGTAATTTCTATTGTGTGGAATAATGAAATGAATTATTTTAAATGATAACTGAATGTGTTTGCTTATAAAATATATATAAAAAAAAAGGCTTTAAAATGACATTCTTTTTCTAGCCAACCAAAAAAAATGAAACAACTACAAAATTTGTAAAATTAGTTTTTACGTGAAATTTTAAATTCAGTATTTCTAACGAATAATTACTACCGTAAATTTGAGAAATTGTAAATATTTTATGTTACAAAAAGCTTGGATTGGCTCGTTTATAGGTTATAATACTTCACAATTAGTTTGTTCAAAATAAAATTATTACATTTGTGTAACCGGAGGGTGTTTTTGTAAGTGTCACATTAAAATAGTCGAGATTCTAATATTCTTTTTATGTAATCATGAATGAGAATGAGCTTGAAGGACTTATAATAAAATATGTATATTTTTGGACTATGGTTTTCTTCTTATCTTAATTATGCGATCATGTTTTTGTAAGTATCACATTGAAATAGTTTTCTTCTACCTTCTTATGAGTTTCTAATTTATGCTTTTGACTTTTTTTTATCCAATCAAAAACTGTGAAAAGGGCTATAAGTTAAATAAACAACTAAATAAGTTGATGTAAACAAGTTTGTTTGGGGGCCAATTGTCAGATACTAAGTGAGCAAAAAGTTGCTCAGGTTGAAAGATAGCTAGGAAAACTAACTCTATGTTTAAATTAAGAATTTGGTGATAAAAAATAAAAAATATAACCAAAATACTCATAACTTTGTTTTATTTTCTCTTACATTTTTTTTTTCTTTACCATTTCATTAATAGATCCAAGATCCAAACATAGCATAGAGAAACTCTTACCACGAATGCAAATTTTAGATCACAAAACAGGAAAAAAAAAAAAAAAAGGAAAAAACCCGGCTATATGGAAGTGATTTTCGGCTTTAGAAACCTGATGGTACATGCTTACATGGTAATTCTACCTATCATGGAAGTGATAGTCGACAACCTGAATCTGTTATAAAATAAAGGATATGTTTAGATCAAGAATTTAATAATGATAAAAAAAAAATGGTGAAAGATAACAAAATAAAAGCCACGCGGTAAAATATACTATGAATGACTATTGATAAATCCGGGTCATTTCTACTATAAGAAAAGGTCATATTGTTATTTTTTTTATCACTTTTTTTTTTCGTTTTGTTTTTTTTTTTATAAATCCCGATTCCAAACACAGAAAAATTACCATACGGTAAACTTTACTATGAATAACTACTAAAAGCTTAATACTACCTAAGCACTAGAATTCTTTCCGACATCCACAGATGAGATGACTTAAATATATGAACAAACTTGCCTGAGTAGGATCTTACGATCCCAGGAGGAGTAAAAAATCTACATAATTACCAAATGAAATAAATCAACTAACCATCCGTACAAAGTTTAGCGAATCGGTAAGTCAGGTGACGAGGAACAGCCAAAATCAAGAGACAAATTAATTAAATGCAGGCAACAAGAGAATCTGCAATTTGAATTTGTCAAGCTTTTCGAGTTTTAAGGAAATATACATCAACATCAACCACGAGCACTTGACACCGGTATAGAATATCAAATTCTGTACGAAGAGGTAGTAAAATATGGTAGAAGGCCAGCAGGAAAAAACAGAATGCTTGTCCGTCTAATTTTCCAACAGTACTCTTATCACCCGGTATGGATAGCTTGATCAATTCAATGTACCAGCACGAAAGCAATGGTCTAGACACAATTATGTTAATCTTCCACATCGCTAGCTGTTAACCAAGCAGCGCTTGTGTGAAGAAATTCTGTATGTTGCTCAAACCGTAAATATCCTCCTCACCTTCTTCATGTTCCTATGACAGATAGGGCAAGTACCTGCCAAATCTGCAATCCTGCAGATCCAAGTTAAGTCAGCTTCCTGTTGAATTTGATACAGGCACCACAGGAGCAACTTACAGAAGTTACAATTTTATTGATTCTAAAATAAATGATTTAAAATAATTTTGAGTTTATGTCAGTAGTTATTACAATTTTGTTGAAGAAAGTCTTCAGAGGAAAAACCAACTCCGAGCTAGGACCTTTCAATAGAATTTATAGGAATGTTGATAAATCTCGTCATGCAACCCATACCAACAACTTAATGGGCTTATCTCGTAAACATTATGGCAGAAAGAAAAATTCAAACTAAAACCAGCATTTGCAAGTAGGTTAAGTTAAACGGGAAGTACTTACAACTATTTTGTTGTCATTGTCTAATTTCACATATATTCCTCAAAGTATCACTCTAATTTTGATTATGGTACGATACAAAACTGTCTTGGTTTTGGTAAGAGTTTTATCTTTCTTATTCAATACCAGAACATGGCTTTCTCCATGAGCAATGTTCATACTCCATTCAATGATTTACATTCCATATAGCAATATTATTCACATGTCATATCTACCAATTCAACTATTGAATAACCCCAGGGTACGTCCCAACAGAGTCAACGTCAGTAAGTCACAACCCACCCTTCACTGTCATCCCTACTTCTGAAAAAATTTTGTTAAAGGTGGAGCATTTGAGAAACTAGATTTGATGTTGAAGGTTAGCGAGAAAAGTAGATACCTTGTTCCGCATGCAAAACAAGCCACACAATGCCCGCATGGAAGGAAGAAACAGTCCCTAGGAGCATCAAAGCAAATGGCACAAAGACGCCGGATATTATTATTGTATTCACCGTCTTTTAGTGGCTTCCCCTCAAGTGAACCCACTACCTGGCCATCTTCAAGATCTTCATCATCTTGTGAGACAGAATCATAAGATGAACCCCAACTTGACAAATCATCATCTTTTTGTGAAAGAAGAGGGGCTCTGTCTGATCTCATCTCCCCAAATTGAAATCTGATCCCTTCTTCACGGGTAAATCGGAAATTGTTCAACAAGTGGAAGGCCAATAACATGAGGGCAGTCATTCCACCTACACACAGCAAAATTAAGAAAACATAGAAAGATAGTAATTTTTTTTTTCAAGGACGAAATAAATAGAAAAGTTTACCTATGCCAACAAGATATGTGATCCATTGAGGTCCATAGGACAGTTTAACATACCACCCATCACTGGTTGTAACCTGAAGGAACCAAAAATAGTCTTCATTAGGGTTAACTTCTTCGTAGTCATGGTCAAAGCATTTAAAATTTATTCAATATAGGTGTCCATAGGGAAAGTTGAGATGATGCCGTTTTAACTATTGTCTCTAGTTAAGACCATTAGCTCAGAATATATATTTGGTGTGATAATCACAGTTGTCGGAACTGTATTGGTAAGCAGGATCTCAGGTCAAAACCAACCAATACACCTTCTAGACATATTTCAAGAATACAGAATTCCAAACAAAAATGTATGGCTTAATTTGCAGATACAGGTACTTGGATAATTCCCCATATCTTTCAAATTTAAATCCACAGTAGTCCATCTCCAAGACCCAGTTCAGCATCCATGCACGACTGCATGCCATATTTATGACAGAAGCAGGAAACGCTGCTTATTGTAAGACCTCAAATTCATATATGCTGATGCTACTTCCAGATCGCAAAAGGTTGCCTCCACAGCAACCTACAAATTTAAATTGAAAGGACAAATCTGCCCCAAAAGTTCAAAAACTCCACCAAAAGGAATGTGGTTGACTGAGGGTATTCAACTTATTGTCAATCATGGTTGACAACAATGGTGATGGGATCATGGGAGCATGTAGAAGATAATGCCAAAAGCTAATGGCTGCTAGTGGTGAGATGGCCTCTTTTGATATTAAGGGCAAATTCATCCTCAATTAAGTTTCTAGGGTGCTACAGAAACAACTGTTCTCCTGTGCTAACTGCACCACCACCCTTAAATAGAAGTACTCATAATGGTAAGATTCACTTATAGATGCATCCATGTTTCAGGGTTGAGGGTTTTGTATAAGGGTTGTCTTTTAAATACATAACCTAAGAGTACTGAAATTTAAGCCTGATAGCGAAGTGAATTGTACGTTGGTAATAAGAAAACAACTGTTAATTTATCATTTTTAAGGTTGTTTCTTTAAAAGAGGACTTCAAACTGAGAGAAACAGTCAAGCGGAAACAACAGGCTTACCTGTTCTGGACCTGGAGAGGTTAAGACAGCAGCATTTCCATTGGGGAAAAACATTTTCAAACTACATGCACCATGAGATACAGCACAATTGTAATACGCCTCAGTTGTATTATACAGGAAAGCCCTCACTCTGAGGTTTAACTGCACCTGTTTGACACAGTTCAAAGCAAATGAATAACACAAACTGGTAGGACAAGGAATAAAGCATGACTTGCGTAAAGAAGAAAACAAACTCCACATCTACTCCTTCAAAGGTTTTTCAAATATATTCATAGACCAGGTGAAAACACTTTCAGTTCATTCTTCCAACCTTATGAGAGCTAAAATTGTTGAACTTAGCTTCCCATAATCTTATCTGCAAATTCAACATGCATGAGCCTGAAAAGCCACCCATCGGCAATCAACTTTTCCATTATTAAGGCAGGACTCCTTGGAAATAGAATTCACATACAAGTAGTGATAGAATGGTTAATGACAAAGACAAGATGACTAATAGGCTATCTTTGAACCTACAAGTGCCGATTGTCAATTGAGAGAGCTTGAACTTTGCACATCAGAATATGATTGTCTGTAACCTTTCTAGACATAACAAGAATCTCTTAAAAATTACCATACTCTACCAAACTAAATCCTGAAGCAACAAGAGAACGGAAATCCAATAGGAACACCTATGTTATGAAGTTTCATGGATTGTGTACTAAATATGTAACTTTCTGGGCATTGCCCAACCCAGAGATATTCAGCAAATTAATTGATGCATGTGGAAATCGCAACTATTGATTATTTAACCAGCTGAAAAAGGAACCAACTACATCACTTTTACATGACTTACAGATGCAGCACACACTGAAATAGAAGGTCCGAGATAATAGAGAAAGGGGAGAAGAGCAAAGAGTGATGAGGCAGAGAAGAGGAAAGAAGGAAAGAAGGAAAGAGGAAGAACAGAAGCAGCAGCAGAAAGAGGGAGAGAGAGAAAGATAGCCTGTGAGTGGTTTAGGCTAGGTCAGTATGTTGATCTTGCTTGGAGTTTGTGTGCCCTTTCAGGATGCATACTGAGCTTCATTTTAATATCTATTTTTTGGGTGAGATAGAGAGAGAGAGAGAGAGAGAGATAGAGGTAGTCAATTCTTAATCTACATCAAAATCTGATAATTCAATGCGCTTGAGCGGTCAAGCCCTACATATAGGAAGACCTAATTAAAGGAACAATTCAATGAGAAAACAAATGAAAATTAAAAAATAAAATCCTACAAAAATTCAACTCATAAATAAACTAAATTTCCTAAAAATTAAGCTCTCAATTATTGACTTCTTTATGATCTTGATCACTCACCCTCTCAAATACACTGAAAACTTGGAAGAGCAAGACATTAAAATGATCTTCGGAAACATTGGCATTATCACTGCCAAATAGTGACCATTTTTCTCTTCTCAAGGGATAGTTATTTTTAAGTTCCAGGGTAAAAACAGAAAACTATCCTATTTCAAATCACAGGACAGACTCTACAGCAGTTAGTAGGTGAAAAAAGTTACCACAGTGACAAACATAGTCCTGTAAGCGACCATGACAATAACATGACCTTTGCCATCATAAAGTGTTGGACTTCATTAAAACTAATATCAAGGAGGTTCCTTTCATTTTCTGTTTCTCAATGTAAATAACTACTGCAATTAATAGAAAAGGGGAAAGTTCAATGCACACTGGGCTTACGCAGATAGAATGATATATCAAATAGACACTGTTGCCAACAGCACCTTTTGAAAAGAGTCACGGCTGTTAATTGCAAACTATGCTGATGAGGATCTAATTTTTAGCCACATAATTAGCATGATCTATATATGCCACATGGGTGTTAGCTGAACATACTTTGTGCAGTTGTGAAAACTAATTGAATAATTGTGACTTTGTAGCCTAGAAAGGTGAGTAGACCACGATGAGCTCAATGGGTGGAGGCTGAACATTTGTTTTGCCTCTGGCCTTCATTATTTCCTCCTGCAGGTAAAAGTTCAAGGTAGAGATGCCGCCCCAGTGGATGCCCATGAAGTGAATCTATTAAGAAATAATTAAGTTACTGCTTTCTCTAACAGCTTAAGCTTTTAGATGAGTTGGCAGTCACCAATTTAACATGGTACCAAAGCATGCAAGTGTCCAGAGTTCAAATCTTAGCGCCTACCCATTGAATATTTCCATGTGTTCGGCCTGCTTATAATGGAGAGCCTAGCAACATGAGGGAGTGTGCTAAGAAATAATTAATTGAGTTACCTCTTTCTCTAACAATTTAAGCTTTTAGATTAGTAGGTTAACAATTTAACAGAATCATAACTTCATCAATAAAAAGTGATTACCTAAATTCTTTCCAGGATTCATTAATGGAAAGAAAGAAAACGCTAGATCTAATAATTTGTCCTTAAAATAACAAGTAACATATTAAAGAGTATGTCAGACTCTACTCCATTATTTGGTCTCAAGATAAGGACTTCTCCCTCATATTCAAGAAAATTGGGTGAATAATTCAATTTGTGTCCTAGAGATACTAAAAGATAACTTGAGCTTCCAAGCACCTTACTAGTCTGACCTTTCCACGTAAAAGTTCCCTTTCTTATGATGGTAAGGCCTAACCCGTAGTTACTTGCTTCTCTTTTCATTTTAATGGTCCAAAGGTGATAACGGTAAATAAATTGGGATAGCAGCCCCAACTACCCATAAAGGCCTAACCCCAATTATAGAATTTAGTCCTAGGGCTCTGGGAGATCTTGACAGCTGGATGGTAGGCACCTTCTTCTTTATTCATTTCAGGAGTATTAGAAGTCCATTGATATAAAGTTGGTTTTTCCATTAGTAATAATAGAAGAATGGAATGATTTGTAAACTTTCCTAAATCCCCCATCAAGGTAAGGGAGAAAGCTCTACCCAACCCCACGCAACAAGCAAGATGCACACGATATCCTCTTTCTGTCCAATTGATCTGTACTTTGATTGGTCCCAGTGCATAACACCACTGGTCCAGAGCACCCCTTCTTTCAGCCCTTTGGCTGCAGTGGCTTTCTCTTATCTTCCTTATGAAGTGACTGCTCTGCCGAGGCTTGTCATTCTAGAATTATATTAGCTCGTTGCCCCAAACTAAACTCAAGAGTATATAAATAAACAAAGTCCTTGGGCTTGATTCAGTTCAAAATCTCTTAGTCCGCCTCTGTAATTTTATATGACATGAGGGGATGCATCTCGAAGGTTCACAACCAAGATGGAACCTTAGGCTCCTGAAGACTGGAACATACAACAGTGGGAACAAAATTCGCCATAACATCTGCTAATGAAATGATAAACACATTGAAGTGATACTCCCTCTACCTACTCTGTACAAATTCTTCTGAACACCAGAATCACTTTTACTAAAAGCCAAGGAACATGAATCTCAAGGATGTATGATTACTGCACTTGGAAATATGACAAGCAACAGATCCATAGATCTCTCTCTCTTTTTTTGTTTTTGATAAATAATAACAGATAACATAGATCTCGTTACCGTAAACAATTCTGCAGCAGATGATCACAAGTGAATGAAATAAGATATGAGTTTACACATTTACCTCCACTTCTTCCGAGTTCAAGTTACCCACTGCAACATAGTAACTAGAAGACTTCAAAAAATCCTGCTGGATTTCACCACTTCCTGTAAAGAACCAGTAACATAGTTAGCACATACTTAATTCACCTTTATACACGTTTTTTTCACTTTTCCATCTCACCATGAATGACGTTCCATGATAAGGTAGTATTAGGATATGATGGGTCCTCGAGCCATTGAGCAAAGCCTTCACTCCCTGAAATGTTTCAGCTTTAAAATTATATTTGAAAATCAAATACATATACAAACAGCACCTAATGACATCTCTCTACTTATAGAAAAGAGACAACAAACAATTATATCTGCAAAATAGAAAAATGGTAGAAGCATGCTGCAAGTAGAGCAAAAGTACATTGAGGCCACCAAAATAGTTAAGTTACAAAACTATATGAATGAGGATACATGAAAGCACCATATCACTGGAATGAAGTGCATGGAGAATTTTAAAAATAAGAGGAAAAGAAAAAAGAGATAAACAAGAATTTTCTTATTAATAACATAGCAAAAAATGGACCCTCAGAGAGCAGAACACCGAAAAAGGATCACCCTTATAGCAAACTGGGCTCGGAATTAAGATCTGAAAAAAAAATATATACTCGTAATTCAATTACTTATGACTTCCAAACATGCCATAAAAAAGATTTTCAAGTTTGTAGTGAAGAAGGAAAGTAGATGAGGCAATAGGTCCCTGAAGAAGTTGCTGACAGGAAGTGTAAACGTACCTTGGGCAATTATTAGGATTAGAGAAGATGAACTCGAGTTGCTCACGCTGTACGAAATATTTATTTGAGATCCCTCATTCAGTACATATATCCATTGCTGTAGCCAAAAAAGGAAAAGAATTTACTCGACCGTTAACTTGAATGTCTATGTTGTAGGAGAAAATGAAATGACTTGCCTTGTGAAAACCAGCCGGAAGAGAAGTGCTGTGAGTTTGAGACCAAGTAGTTTCAACATCACGCGGTGGATCTTTATAAAATCCATATAGAATAGGCCCCGTATTTGCCTCATCTAATTGCTCAACCTGGTATTTAGCCAACCCAATTCACGACCCGACCCCAAAAACAACTACGAAGGAGAAAGGAACGAATGCTATCAATTTACCTTTATAGACTCCACAAATAGGGGATTGGGTGTTATTAGAAGTGAGGAATTAGGACCAAGTTGTAGACTCACAGAACCGTAAACCCCCAAAATCATAGTCATCGAAACTGAAATGAGAAACACAATAACACCAAATTCAATCAAATCTATCAAGACTCTCAAGCTAAGCAGAACAATCAGGATTCAAAAATCGATATAAGCACGTGTATCTATATATGAAAACGAGAGGACGAACCAAAGAACCAAAAGGTGAGGACGACGATGAAGCAAGACCAGGTATCGTCTCTGACAAATGTCGACGTCTCCTCATCTTCTGTTGTTGGGTAGCGTACATGATAAGAGACCCCCGCCTCTTGCTGAACGAGATGCGAAGCTTGATAGTGGTACTCCGACTCTTCCGCCCCCTCCTCCTCCCCTCTAACCGGAAAAGAAGAAGACGACGCCGCTGCAGCAGATGAAAATTCTCTATTGGTTGAAGACGACGAAGACGCCGACGACGAAGTCCCAACTGGTTCCTCCATCCTGAGAGAGAAAATCTAGAGGAAGATAGAGAGAATGTGAGAGAATTTCTTGAGCAAAACCCTAATCCTAACCCCTAGATCAGACTTAATTTACCTTGGGATTTTTTGTTGCGAAGAATCCATTGAAGAACAAAAAAGGAGAAGGGGATGAGTAACTGAAAAAATGTTCACCAATCGGTCGCTTCAATGTGCGTGAGACTGGTAGTTGTGAGTCTGACTTGTGAGCCAGAGTGACGGTTAGAACGATTACAACTAGAAAAGCTGCCGAGGATTGACCAATGAGCAGCCCTGATTCTTACTAGGGCCCCACTCTTTGAAGGTTCCAAATTCCAATTCCATGTGCATGTACAGCTCAGGCTTCATGTGCTTGTGTTTTGTACACTGTCAGAAAAACAAATATAAAAAAAAATAATGCTAGATACACTCTACCGACCGCCCTTCTAAAGCTTTTTACACTAGAGCCGCTTATAACCCTTCGCGCTAGATAACTGACCAATTTAAAAATGTGTAAAATTTTTTCCTGATTATGCTTGTGGTGCTTCGGAATGGCAATGTGTCGGCGTCGAGAATCCTTCCCCCAGCCCGCACCATTTAGACTAATTGCTCCTTGAATCGCCCCGAACCCGATGGCTTCAGTACAAAGTCCAACCTCATGAGAGGCCTCCCCACATCAGAAGAAGACAGAGAAAATTGAAAGAGAAAAAGAGAAAATTATATGAATAATTGTACTTTTTTTTTTTGTAATTTGAATAAAAATTAAATAATTTTATGTGATTTAAAAGTACTCCTTATGGTTTAAATTTATTTGAATGAAATCGTGGCAAATTTAATGAAATAACAAAAATACTCATATATAGGACAACTCTTTATTTGGATATAAAACAATAAAATTATATTTTTAATATTTTATTTTTTAGAAATGGAATGACAAAAATACTTCTATAATAAAATTGTTGTCAATTCTCACGAATTTTATCTATTTTACAATTAAGTCAAAACTACGAGATGATTGTGTGTTTATTTTTTAGACCACGTAAGATAAAATGGTATTTACCCCAAAACTATAACTATTGCTAATCTTGGCATAGAGAATAGTTTGGTACTCAAATAATGCATTTATTGCACCACCAAGACAAATTAAATTGACCTGTTCAAACTCACAAAAAACAGGAGGAAAAAACAGCTAACTTTCTTCTAAAAATAGTCAAACAATCCAAAAGGGGAAATTTTGGGTTGTTTAGGAAAACCCAATTGAGAATCAGTGATGTTGAATTGACAAATCACAGAGGGTGGAACAAAGATATTGGTTATGGAAAAAGAGAAGTTGACGATAAGGCAGGGAGGGATTGATGACAGGAGGACATTGCAGTTGCCATTAGATTCAATGTCATATTTGTAGTGAGAGGAATGTTGAAGGATAGGGCTGTGAGTCTGAAGGATCTTTTCAAGAAAGGATCATGGAAGATCGTTGGTGCTTGCAAGAAAGGATGGTACACGCTTCGCCGCAAGTTCAAGTTCTAACTAGAAGATGAGGATGCAGAGATGTGGCAAAACCCAGCAGGAAATCAATTGCATGCAATGGTAGATGAATGATAGATGCAATTGCAGAGTGTCGGATCTGCAAATGCCAAGAATTTTTATTGAGAAATTATGTATGTAGCATTATTATACAGCATGTTTCAATTTCATATAGAATGCCATTGATTTTCAAATGTTGAATTCAAGTTTTTCCTCTTTTGTCTGGGTTGGTTATGCTGTTTAAGTTTTCTCTTGGAACTCATATTTATTGAGTAAAATGAAATGTGAAGAAAAAGATAACAAAATGAAAGGTAATTTTTGTTCTTTTTTTATTCACATTTGTTTTTTTCTTTTTTTGTTAATCACTAAATCATTGATCCAAGGAAAATACTGTGTGTAAATCAAGGACTTGGTGACAGAAAAAAAAATAAAAAGGTGAAGAAAAATATAACAAAATTTATATTTCATTTTTTTTCCTTTTCCTTTGCCTTTCTCTTGATAAATTCAAGTTTCAAACATAGCCTTAAATAATCATCAGAATGGGAGATTTGAGCTCAAAATCAAGCTATTGACCAATAAATTGTTGATTGTTTGGTTCCTTGGCTTTTACATTGCTAAGTTATTGATTTAGATAATTAATCACAACTAGCTAGCTAGAATTAAACTACACCAAAATCATCATGATCATTACAATCTATTCTAATATATATAAAGACTATTCTGAAAGCTGAGTATCTCTTTCATTTACTAAAAATATCCTTAAGAAGTTTGCAGATTTGTTTTAATTTATCAATTGAAGCAATTAAGAGTAATTTTAATCATTTAAATTACTTACACAACTGAATGTCAGTTTATTTCATTCTCACATTTCTACAATTGCTGCAAGTGAGAGAGTTACACATGTATCGCATATGCCCCACTCTTTAACTAATTATAATTACCTTTTCTTTGGGTACAATGGAGAACCAAAGCACTCAAGAACGAGTGAGTCAAACCCATATCACGATCATAAGTAGAGGGACATCACCTTTCTTCCCACATTTTCTTTTCTTTTGTATGCATGGTTTTCAACTCCCTGTGGTTTTCACCCATGAAGAAAATTTTGTTCCAAGAGTTATATCTTCACAGAAATATAATAATTTGTTTGAGATTTTTGATGAAGTAACTAAGATGGTGGATAACAAGACACTCTTTGGATATAAAAAGGACAGTATAGTACACAAGACTCTCATGATTGCAAAGTCTAAGACTCTTTTTGTCCTCGCTTTTGCCTACCACCCTTAATCTAATCTAAGCAATAAAAAATCTCAAGTCTGTGATAGCAACAACCTTCTGCACAAGTTAGAGACTTGATTTTCTTCACCTGCTGCATGAAGATGCTTATTTCAACTTGGCCTCAACACAAAATTTTCAACAAATACATAGTCACTAATTGTCAATCCGTGCAATGCGCAAGACAATAATATTTCTTCAAATTCATAATAAAATGTAATAAATAATTAATTAAAAAATATACAATAATTAAGAATACTATCCAAAAGTGACAATTCTAATTTATCATAACCTTATAGTCAAACAATTCTTTGAACAAATAAAAGAACTTATAAAAACTTTGGGGAGTTATGCACTATAAGTTTTTGCACACGTATCATCTTCAATACTTTGCATGAAAAAAATAATCAAAATATAAATATAGTTATAGCAAATATGTAGATAATGCACATAATTTTTATATAATAATAATAACATAATATAAAAAACCTGATGTATGGAATCAAGGCTTTGCTTCTTAGTTGGAGTAGATTGTGTGATATCTGTATTTGGATGTTTTCCATTGAGATTGTTGGCTTGAAACTCTGGTGCATCTTTGTTATTTGGTAAGATGGTCTATAACAAAATAAATGTTATTATGAAAATAGATTTAAAATTTATCGTAGTAAGTTAAGAATTAAAGTTGATAGAAGTATTACCTTCTGAATTAGACGGAGATAATATTTACTCTCAAGATCATAATTCAATGGGAATATTTTTGGTACAGTCATTTCAGAATTTAAGTTTTTGATATTGAACTCTCATTTTAATTTGGAAGATAAATGTGCTCTCAACCATTTGTTCCAATTGTGTTAAGGCTATGTCATCTTTGCCTTCCTGACAAATGAAGTATGTGAAGCAAAGATAATTATAATCAAGCACAGCATGTAGATATAATAAAAAGAAGTAGTAGTATGTTATTGATATACCTTATTACGTAGTTCTGAAGCAGGTTAATTAATTAGATTCTCTGCATCTTTGTTAAAAATAACGAATGTTGTACAATTTGTAGAATCCTTTACATGCATGCGAATCCTATACCTGTGGAAACAAAATTATGAAATGATAAATTTGATATTATTTTTATATTTATTGGTCATTTAAAGAAATGACGTGAGATTATATACCTAGTTAATGGTGCTTGGATAAATATTTCACATGAAGTGCGTCAATAAAGAATAATTATCTTTTAATTTATAAGGAATTAAGCGGTGTATATTAAAAGTGCTGAGAGTCTTAATAGGAAATACTATTTCAACTCAACTACTTCAGTCGGGCCTATGGAGATTATTTGGTTCCTTATTGGGAGCATTAATTAATTTTTTAATTATTTTATTTTATGTTCTTAATTTCATTTTTTATGTTCAAATGATCTGAATTTTAAAGTATGACAATTTCCACCATGGTAACATTCCTTAATGTGCCATTATTCTTTTTGTGCTCCAGAAACTCCCGCTGAGTGCTGAAGAATATATCAAATGTACACCAATCATATTTGCGGATGGTGGATGATTATCTATATCATATACATAAGTTAAGAATAGTTATCATTTAATTTATAGAGAATTAAGTGGTGTATATTGAAAGTGCCGAGAGTCTCAATAGGAATACTATTTCAACTCAACTACTCCAGTCGGGCCTACAGAGATTATTTGGTTTCTTCTTGGCAGCATTAATTAATTTTTTAATTATTTTATTTTATGTTCTTAATTTCGTTTTTGATGTTCAAATGATCTGAATTTTAAAGTATGCCAATTTACACCACGGTAACATTTCTTAATGTGCCATTATTCTTTTTGTGCTCCAGAAACTCCCGCTGAGTGCTGAAGAATTTATCAGACATACACCAATCATATTTGCGGATGGTGGATAATTATTTATATCATATACACAAGTTATCTATATCTGCGGATGGTTACCCCTTTTGATTTTTTATATGTATAATGTTGAATTAATTGGTGGATTGATAATAGTGTAGATTCAATAGTTATCTATATCACAAGTTATCTAACCACTTGTCCTTTTTGATTTTTTATATGTATAATGATTATGATTAGCCTCCAATAATTGGATTACTCCGTATCCTGATATAGTTATCTATATCATAAGTCTATAAAAAGTTCTTTAATGTTAATTAATTTTTAAAAATTAATTAATTAATTTTTAAAAGTTATCTAACCAATTGCCCTGTAATGTGACATTTTAAAAATATAAAAATATTTAGAACGACACGTAGGAGACAGACAAAATAAAAAGATGAACACAAATTTTATATATACATATATACGATTAGACTCTAGATTCTAAGTCTTAACATTGGGCAATGGATGATTCACGTGGTAAGCTACATTACGATGAATCAAGCATGGTAATTCATGCATTTGATTACTTGAGAGTTCGGATTTGCAATCTGCCATCATGTATTGAGAGCCTTTGTGCATCGTGTAATTGCCAGGCAACCAATCAAATGCGGTGTCAATGAATTTGACTTGTATTATGAATTTTAATCCTGGAAAAACAACTCTATGAAATAAGTGTGAAAGTATAGGGTATCAAGATATTCCAAGTAAAAGGATTATATTTTGCTTTTGGCGTTTCTATTGTTTTTTTGTTTTGTTTTCGGTACATTGGAGGGTTAAGACCTCGGGAAAGGAAGGGTGAATCGAACTTATGACCTCTTGACTTGGGTGGAGGTATCACTATCACTAGACTAACTTCACTCTTCAGCATTCAGGTATTATACAAAGACAAATTGATGTTAAAGTTAGTGAATATAGATTGTTTGAGGAATTACTCGTTACTAAAAAAACAATAGTGACAGTGATAAATGTAAATGGCATATTTTCTTGGGATAAAAGAAAACAAGTGCTACAGTTATACCCGGGTTTTTTTAAGGGAATGGGTAGAGTGGGCCCTCTCCTTGCAGATTGGCGAGAGCCCAACAACGGTTGTTCGTGCGATCCTATTACCAAAAATGTATCCGTCTTCTTGAAATCAATCATTCTAAAAATTGCTGAGAAAAAACTTGTTTTAGAAAGAGAGAGGGTTAAAACCACATAACCAAAGAGACAGGCAACCATGACTGTAGTAGAAATTGATTGCAATGGTAGTATACACTAAATTACATTACAAGATTGCCCTGCAGCATTGAGAGGCTAGTGCACAGGTCACATTTATGATAACTACAACTAACAGTTGTAGTAACCACAATCACATTTGTGGTGACGATTTTTTTTTTAATTTTTATCAAAACAGGCCAATTTTTTCAAAGATTCTCTTTTAATGGTGAGGTATTTTTTTTATCTTTTGTTTTCTAATTCAATAGCCGAAATTGCAAGGCGTCGGTACTTTAAAAAACTCATTAAGGCATAGAAGAAAAATGTTTTTGAGTCAATGTACTAATTTTTTCACATTAAGTTTGCTTTTAGTACACTATCAATTTAGCAAAACTTTTTATACAAACGGTACTAAGACCATATTACACGAGCATGATAATCAGAAAAGTTGTAAAGCCATTACCCATTTTATTTTTTCATCTGGATCAAATATTTTTTGAGTCTTTAAAGTTAAAATATTTGTGTTAAATTGAGCAATCACAATTTCAAGAAATCTGATTGGTTGACAACAAATTAATGTAAATGAGGGGTTTCAAATAAATTAAAATTCTGAAAAATATAAAAATAAATCCAACTTAGTAGCAAATATAATACGGTTGAATATATTTCATAAATTGCGCGATATCTTAGGGCATTATTTAAACTGTATGTATGAAATTTTGTTTTACATGGATATTGTATTAAGAATAAATTCAAAACTAATACTTGAACTCCAAAATTCAATAATCTGAGGAGATGTCTCCATAATTGTTAAAACCTGAGATGGTTTTATCGTTTTTTCTTTTATTAAAAAAAAAAAATTGTTGGCGGTGGGTTTTATTTTGACAAGAGAATGCGGCGTCGTATCGTGCTTCTATTCCAGGTCACGCGTGCGGAGCATTCAAGTCGCGCAAAAAATTGTCTCAAAAGCGTTGAAAACAAAAAGTTCGCTTCATTCTGCCAGGCTGGTCCTAATTCTATACCCGTCACACTGAGAGCATGAATTTCCATTTCAACCCCCATGCCCTGTACGAGAATCCGAATGTCCGAATTCCGACCCGTCAATGAATTTTTTCTTGAGGGCAAAACTGTAATTGGAATCATACATATCGAACCCACCCGATTCCCCCAAGGACAAACCGCCACCGGTGAGAGCCGGAACCCTTTCCCACTCTCTCTCTCTCAGCGTTTGAAAGAACCTCCCAAAACCAGATCTGAAAGCCCTCGTTCGGATTCAAATTTCCACCACCACGAACCCTAGCTTCTTTTTTCAAATAGAATCGATTCGAATCGATTTTGATTGATTCGAATCGAGAGCTCTCTCTCTCACAATGGGCGATTTCAACCTCGCGCTTGTGATCGTCGCCATAGTCGTCTGTGTCGTGATATTGCTTTTCAATGTCTACCTCCTCGTTAACTTCCAGCACCCGGATGACGTCAACCAGGCCTATTTCCCCAAATTCGTCGTGGTCTTGGGCCTCTCCGTCGCCGCAATTTCGATTCTGATGTTACCGGCCGACGTCGCAAACCGGCAGGCGTGTCAGCACGCGATTTACAATGGTGCCTGTAACCTCACCTTGCCGATGAAGGATCTCTGGCTGGCTATCTACATTCTCGATGCTGTTCTAGTGTTCTTCATTATACCGTTCGCTATGTTCTACTACGAAGGCGACCAGGACAAGTCGGTATTTTTGGATTTTCATTATCATCCGTTGTGTGTATATGCTTTTGTATGCGTATACGTAGATAATTGGTGGATTTTTGAGAATTGAGATGACTGAGGTGCTGGTTGTCTTACGCAGGAGTGTTGGCAAACGGATTAAAAGCGCATTGCTGTGGGTGGTAACTACAGCTATTGTCTGCGGTCTGGTGCTTGGAATTTTATATGGTTAGTTTTCTTTAATTTTTCTGTTTAAGATTTTTTATTCAATGATTTTAACCAAATCTCCTACTATTTGTTGGTTGGTATTTGGCTTTAAACTTGATCATGGAGTGAGATAGTTGAAAATTGTATTCGTTGTTTAAAATTATAATAAGGCAAGTTGGGAATAACCTAAATTGTGGATTTGATGTGTCGTGCTAGAGCCCACATGTAGTACCTTTTGTGTGAATTCAGCTGTTTTTTAATCTAAAGATGTTCACAGGTGCTAGCATTATTGTAGCTAGAGATGCTTGTTTCATTGTGTCATAATGGTCTTTCAACATTGCAAGACCTCATCTGTTATAATATTTTTTTATAAGTTCAGCTATATTTTCATTTTTTTTGATAAATAGCTATAATTTCATTGTTGAAGTATCCTTTAATTTCAATGTTCATCAGTTTATAGGTAAATATAGTTTTTGTTATTGGAATCTATTTGCTGATAAATAAAAAGTCAGTGCCAAAAGGAGGACAAAGCCAATGTGTACATGCGGTGCATACAAAACAAAATCCTTCTAACGTAAAGTAACAAAAGCATCCAAATGCTCTAGAAAATCTAAAGTCTAAAGTGATCAGTCTAGTTTCTCTATGACTACCTAAACATGCTTCAGAAAGTCCCAAGGAAATTATTTTCACCATCCTTGCCACCTCCCAAGATGTTACTCCTCAATTGACAATTGGTTCCTGCAATCCATTAGTTCCCCCCCCTCCTCCTCTTTGCAGCATTATACCAAGTTCAGACTAGCATCATTTCATATGTTTGAAGAACTTCTGTCAATGATGTAGGTAAGAACAAGTCATCCCAGAGAAGGTCAATAACAGGACCATACTTTCATTTATTTTTTGACATGTAAATAAAATTTTTTATAAAGAAGATTGTCAAGGGATGCTACAAGCACTAGCCTTTAGAGTCCTCAACTAACTCCAAAAAATCGTTTATAGGAGGGTTAAAAACCCCATGAACCCTACCATACAAAAGCTTTACAAAACAAGATTTTAACACAAAAATGGGTCTCTCCACCCCCTCAAAAGAGCACTGACTCCTCTCGGCTCAAATGGTCCATATTAAGTACAACGAGGCCCATCCTCCATGCACTATTTTGCTTTCGTACCACCCTTGCAACCAAGGAACAAAATTTTCATTTGTTTCTATTGAAACGGCTGAAACATTTTCATTTCTAAAGGGACCGAAATGAAACACCAATCGAATAACGAAACTCTATTGTTTCTATTAAAACTCTAGCGTCATCCTCCATATGATGTCCCATACTTTTGACACTATCACTTTCCTCCCCAATTTATCTTGATCACAAACAAATTTCCATAGCCATTTCCCCGAGAGAGCTGGATTGAAAATCTCTAGTCTTCTGATCCCTAGCCCTCCATCTCTTAGGCAGACTAGACAGAGTGCTCTTAATTAGCATGAGCCTAACACCCAACCCCTTTTGCGCTTCTATCTACCAATCTCTTATGGAATCTTTCCACCACTGGTTGAAAGATGCCCCCAACAATAAACCCAAAAATAACTAAAATAAGGATAATTGGCTACGTAGGATAATAGTCTGGGAAATTTTTCCTCTTCATGAGAAAACTCCATTGGTATACTGACCATGCAAAAAAAAACTACAACTACAACTACAACTACAACTACAACTACCTTTCCTTGGAAAGAGTACCTTAGAATTGCTTGTAAACACCTTACAATACAATTTAACATCAAAACCACTTTGAAGCACTCATCTTTATCATCCTCCTGCCAAGCAATCCAACCCATATAAAGTACCAATTATCTACCACCACAGCTTCCACTGCCTAATTATTCACTTGACTCTGAGATCTAACATTCCAAACCAAATTTTCTCCAGTGTCTCTGATAATTTTCTTCTGAAGCATCTTTATCGAACACTATGCTTCATAATTCTAGAAAAGAAACTCTTAAACCGTTAGCTTCATGCCATTGCATATGGTGAATTTGTATCATCTAGTTAAGTAGTTATTATTACCCTTGTCCTCCCATGAATGCAGAACCCTGTGTAGATGTTTATGAGAAGGATCAGAACATACCTCATTTACAAAGTCGTACTTTCCTATTGTTGAAACCAAGGTCGTGATGAAGCAGAACTGGGCACATACTTTGATTACTTTTGGAGCCTAAATTCAATAATATATTAGTGAAATGTGTGTTAATGAAGGGGCTGCATCTGTGGGGTTTTAGTTTTTGTCCTTATCAAGACGGTTATCAATTTTATAGTTTGCCTGTGAGAGGCTGCTAGTGCATGATATGTTAAATGTACTTGTAGGCTGAAAAAGTGTAGTTATGCTTACAGTTGGAGAGTCAGATGCATCTGTCCAGCAATATGTTTTTTTTATTCCCCTTTATGTTAGATACATTGAATGTAATCAAAGGATATCACTGAGGTAACTTTTAAAGGATCTGGTATGTTATGTGTATGATTGAATGTGATTATGGCATCCATTGGTTGCTGGAAAGACATGTTCCTCCATGTGGCCCCAGCGTGGCCGGCATTCTGTGGCCTTGGGTCAAGCGGGTTGCCTCTTTGACTATGTTCTTCTGTCCTTTAATTTTATGGGTAGATTTTATGTGTTGAGCCATACTTCTCTGGATACTCTAGGAAGGGAAGTGTTTTTGATCAGATCCATTTTGTTGAAATTTTAGTTTAACAATTACACTTTTCCTTGATCTATAAGCTGCGTTTTACTTGTTCTTCCTCTGGGGTGGTACTAGGGCTTGTTGGAAAGGTCGACTTCACTGTCAGACACCTCTCTTCAGGCACTACTAGCTTCCCCAGTTCATGGGGCTTCTCTAGCGGTCAACAATGTATTGGAAGTGGCACACACCAGGTTAAGAAAAAAATTATATCATTGCTTGCTATTATTCTTTAAGTTTTGCTTTTATTGGCTTTAGATTTTACTCAGCATGAACTTTTCTTGAAGAACATTCTCAAGATCGTTCTCTTGCTTTCCAGTGTTCAGCATATTCTGCAAGTGCTTCATCAGAGACAACATGGACCATGCGCACTACGTTCCCAGAATATGTTGTTGCTCTTGCTACCATTGTTGGATCTGTTCTTTTCACCGTATGTCAATCTTGCAAATCTTTAAGCTGCTGTATGGTATTTAAGAATTTTTTTCTCATCTTTCACTACATTTAAGATGCAATTCGATAGAAACGAAACCAATGGTTTGGATGCAACTTGGCACGGTTATTTCTTCTCACACTCCCTTACATTGTAAATTTCTTCTCATACTCCCTTACATTGTAAAAGCATGTCAAAAGAGAGAAATTCTGCCCCTTGTATGTATTTATTGTAGAATCGTGATGTTGAATTATGTCTGAAGCAGAATAATAAGATTAAAATGATCATACAGTATGTTTTGGATTTTATATCAGGTTTTACAGTATATAAGACTATATCGTAATTATCCGAATAGAAAATTGTAGAAAATAGGGCTATATTGTTCTGATCGAAAAGATACAACTTACCCGTGTGGTCCACTAGAACCAAAGGAGTTGTCTGTTAGATCTGGATAGTTTTTATCTTCAATATGTCTCTTCTGCAAGAATTTTTTATTTTACTGTTGACCAGTGGTTGTCCTACCAGATATTTGGCGGTGTAGGCATTGCTTGTTTGCCTCTGGGACTTATCTTTTCATTCATTCGGCGTCCAAAAGCTGTTATCACTCGTTCACAGTATATCAAGGTATCTTTTGCTTTCTGTACTATGTATATGAAATTAACTTCTTAATGCCTTCTGTTCCAACGTATGGATATTGGCATGTCTAAGTTGATTATGAACAATTGGCTTTTATATTTGGTAGGAAGCAACTGAACTAGGTAAGAGGGCAAGAGAATTGAAGAAAGCAACTGATGCGCTTCGTCAGGAAGAAAAGAGTGGCTCAAAGGGACGGAAGTGGCGTAAAAATGTAAAGGCAGTAGAAAAGGTATAAACCTTTACCATGATAGATAGCTTGAGGGGAATCCTGCCCCCATTGAAGGGGAAGGCTCGGGCAGGGTTTAAGTCTGCATTAAGCCATATCAAGGAAATAATTGCATCTTGACATTTGGTGTACTCAAGTGCAAAGTTGTTTTCCCAAATGGGCATCTATTGTATTTGAGGTGCATGGTGCAGAATCTAAGATATTATATATTGAATATCTTTGCTGAGATCATTATGGGCGACTTTTCTTCCCAAAAAATAATGTCTTGAGAAAGTTATGTCATGATCCAACCATAAATTGGGTTCACCTAAGAGTTAGGACATACAAATTGATAATTACAAGGTCTCCGGCTTCTAGTTTTGCCAATTTCTTTCATAGGTATGGTAGATTTGATTGCATGCACAGAGACTGGCAGGATAGACAGGACCTATTGTTGGTCACATAAGTGGACAGATTTTAATTGTGGAGAACTTGCAATTTCAATAGAGTATTTGAATTATGGTTGAAGTTCATTTAATTCTTGTATTTTTTGCACTGCAGTTTTTAAAGTATCTATTTGTGGCAGATCCTATACAAATAAAGATGTGCTAAATATCAAGTTAGTAAATTAGGGAGGTAGAGTTTTACTTAAGGGGCTTGTTTGCAAGTTGTTTCTTTCTAATTATAGTACGCTGGGCTCTTATTATTTTCTCTACTTGGGCTGCTCCCATGCCAATATGTACTTATACATGCTATGTTGGTTTCTAAGACCAATAGGTTTTTATTTATTTGTGTTGGATATTTTATAATGAGTTATATGTTGATATTAGATGGTTCTGAACTTCTGATTGTCCGTATAATACTCCATTTTATTGTTTATGTGATCTGTACTGCATTTTCACATATTGTCTTCTTTTGTTATGGAACCTGGAGCTGTTTTACTGTTCTGTGTGTAGAGAATTGAAATAACCATGTCAAGGTGCCCCCCAGTGTGTGGCAGTGGGGAAAAGGCTGTCGAATGTTTGGAGAAGTTGCATCATTTTCGTTGTTATTAAAAACTTACATTTCTGGTTGACTTTGTATCCGTCTGTATCCATGATCAGATTCAAATTGGGTATTGATTTATGCTTTTTCTTTACCTTGCAGGAGCTGCTGCTTCTGGAAGAAGATGTGAAGGCTTTGGAAGAGATGTACCCTCAAGGTGAAAAGGTGATGGTTTGAAATCTATCTAATGTGCTGACACGCATATTTTCTATTCTGGTCTCCTAATCTTGCTGCTTGATTCATTCAGGCTGAGACTTCATGGGCTATGACTGTTCTTGGCTACTTGGCCAAACTAGTTTTGGGAATTTTAGGGTGAGTGAGAGTTTTACGTACATTTGTAATTATTCCTTTGACAAAATTTCAATATGATTCACTTCAAATGGTGGTTGTTTCTTGTGCTGAAATTTCTACAGTTGATTCTCTTCTTTTGCTCATTTTTATTTATGGGATAAATTTGTTAGTGGGTTTTGTGATTTTAAGTTCACATCTACTGTGAACGGTTTTGAATACACAGATTTAGCAGAACTTATGCTACTTTTTTAACATTGTGATTAAGACCTGCTAAGGCAACTGCTAGAGCTATATTTATGGCCATTTCAGAGGTTTGTTTTTTTTATGCTGCATTTGGTAAGAGGGACATAGAATTGTGAGCGAGAGAAGGCAGAAAGGATGAAAAAGGATACCATATTTCTTGCAATTTGTTTTTGACTGAGCAGGAAGGAATGGAAAGGCTAAGGAAGGGGTTGCCCTTCCTTCCTCCTCGTATGATTTTGGGTGAACAGTAAATAGTGGGCCAGGAGGAACTTCCTCTTCTGGTATCCCTTTTGCCTTCTACCAAATGATGGAGACTCTCTCCACTCCTTGTTTTCCTTTCCTTACATCCCCCACGTTTTCCCCATTTAGTAGTTTGGATGAGGCTTTGTCAGGTTGAGTTTTTCTTTTTAGATGAGGCTCTAATTTTCATAACTGACCTTGCTTTTTACCCTCGCCAGATATATTTGGCAAGCTTTATTTATTTACTTATTCCAAAAAAACTTGAAAAATTCTGAAAGCTAAGTAACTTTGCAAATAAAATTCTGATCCCAGAAATGCCACATGATATATTGTTCAATTACTTCCTCACTTCATCATGTGTTCCCTTGGGGATTAGCTGAAGAGCTGTAAATTTACCATGCCATACACATGGATCATGGATGACTCCCACTTTCTCATTAGTATGATATGAACGTGACTTTGTTCTGGCCTTAGTACACTATAAGTTATGTTCCTCTTCTCTTATGTGAATTTGTGGGGTGGGGAATAGGGGGCTTGCCTTGATGGAAATACGAAGTATTACCTTTCTAATGCATATTATTGTTGGGTAAACATAAGGCACTCCATCTCTTCCATGTTCAATGTTGATGCTTTCTCTATGTTTATCACGTGTGTTTCTCCTGTAGCTCACTACACTGTTTGGTGATGTTATTGTTTCTGTTCTGCATCTATGAGTTTTATTAAGCCTACTTATCTTCACGGCTTGTTTGACAGGTTGATTGTTTCAGTGGCTTGGGTTGCACATATTGTGATATATCTATTGATCAACCCTCCTCTTTCTCCCTTCTTAAATGAGGTTTTCATCAAGTTGGATGACATATGGGGTATCATAAAATATTTATGTATTTTTTTCCCTTTCATTTCCTTTTGCTCTTGAGTCATGAACAGTAACTTAAGATCCATGTTGTGCTACTTCACCAGGTCTTTTGGGTACTGCAGCATTTGCGTTCTTCTGCTTCTACCTTCTACTTGCAGTGGTTGCTGGGGCAATGATGCTTGGCATGAGATTAGTTTTCATAACAATCCATCCCATGAAGTAATGAACTTTGTTATGTTCACATATTATATTATTTTAGTTTATTTTTGCTGCGTTTTCTGATGGCCACTGCCAACCTGACACTTCTGGTGATTGCCTAATAGTTGATCCATGTTTTACAGGTGGGGAGCGACCCTCATGAACTCCTTTCTTTTCAATGTGGGACTTATCCTTCTTTGTTCCATTAGGTTGGCAACACACTTTATTTATACATTAAAGATGGAAGATTATATTCTCTTGTTTATAGCTTCCCATTCTTTTCCAAACTGAGAACTTTTGTTTCTTGGAAAGTCTCACAAGAAATGATATTTAGAGTTTGAGCTGCACTTTCACTGCACATCTGTAATCTTTTGAGTTTTGATCAATAAAATAATTTCACCGTATTGCTTAACACAGGTTATAGGAGTAAAGCTTCTCATCCTGCCTTCCTCTAGTTTGAAGTTTGTTGCTTCGAAATGATTTTCGTTTAGCACCTTGTTTAGGATGATGGACATGGAATTACAGAAAAAAGAAAAAGAAAAAATAAAGAACAAGTAACAAGCACTATATCTGTTAAATTTTGCTTGTGCATTGCATTGGTGATGCATGAGACAGTCATCCTACTAGCGATTCATATAAAATTATAGGTTTACTTCTCCTTTCTTCTGTCCTCCTGGAAATCCAATTCTTGGTTCAACATCTGATAGTGATGGTGCTTGTTTTCTGCGCTTTCAGTGTGATTCAGTTCTGCGCCACAGCATTTGCATACTATGCTCAAGCTACTGCTGCACAAGAAATATTCAGTCACACGTTGCAGTCTCTTCGTGGAATTAAATATTTATACAAGTCGGTCATAATTCTTCCCAGATACTTTCTTATCGATATTGTTTAGAAGTAAGTACTCATCCAGTTGTACACAATTCTATTGCAGGTATAATGTGTTTCAAATTGCATTCATTGTTCTGGCTGGACTGACGTTTGTGTATTATGCTGCCTTTGTAAGTTCTCTCTTTGCATCTTTTTTTTTTTTTTTTTTTTTCTGTAGCTTGAACCTAAAGGCTTATTTATAATAATCTTGTAATTTTTCAGGGATGGAGAAGAAAAAAACCTAGCGGCAGGTTCCAGCTTTCCACTTGAAACATGTATTATTGCCCTCGAAGAGTATGCATCTGACTGGATCTTTCGAAATCTGCAGTTGTACAATTTATTATGAGGGATCTAAGTCGGACGCATATGGCCGAGATTTGTTTAATGTTGTCTAGAGAAAATAGGTGGACATTATCCGAGTTAAACTTGACTGCTGTAGTGGAACTGCTGTGTTGAGTGCTGCTGTTGTTTTTTTCCTTGTTTCCCAACCTTTTGTATGTATTATTTCTTGTTTGATTTATGTTATAGCTGGTTTTCTTCTTGTAATATCTTTGGTACACGTGGGTTCTGGCTTGTGAACTATTCTGCTGTATTATATACCAAATGAAAACGAAAATTTCTTGAGCAACTAGTTTAAGTTTTCATGCATATTTGTATATGCATTAAGTACCTTTGGTTCTAGTGTTTCTGAAATTGAGTGGAACAACTGCTTGCAGTGTTATGGTTATCCCCTCCTGGGGGAAGTGATTGAATTTTCGGAACATTTTCTTGTATCTTGTGTGGATGGTCATTCTTTATTAAGGTCACGGTTCATTTTACAGATGACATGGTTGGGATGAGATCAACCTCATGCAAGATTGTTGTATGGTTGGAGCTTTTTTGCATCATGTATTGTCTGGATGCCTAGGTCTGTATTAATATGAGAGGAGTTTTGGATTGTTTCAAGTTCATTGTGAAAGTGACGAGTTCCTCTTCAAATCTGTGTTTTCTCATCATCAATGAGTTATGAATGTTGTCTTGTTTATGAATTATTCCAACCCTTTTCATTTGGACATTCAGCCGATTACCTTAGCCAGACTTTGTCATTGCAGTTTGTTTAAGTCTTGAAAACATCTGCATGTCAAAAGTCCCAATTTGTCATTTCACAAATTAGTAAAAGAAACAGCTCCATCATGCTCGCTCCTTTTAGTTTCTGTAAATCAATTGTAGCTCAGGAGACATCAACACGAGTTGAAAATGTCCGGTTTTACCGCCGGGGTGTCAAATTGGCCTGCCAGGACCGGTTTCAACTTGGGTCCGGTAGGGTTGGACGTATTTGGGTTGGGCTTCATATTTTTTTTATTTTTGGTTTCTTTTTAAATTTCTTCAGACTTTCGGCCAGGCTTCAAGTTAGACCATGCTTACAAACCTAGGCCCATGCCCATCATAGGAGGTCCGTGCTCGGGTATGCCGGGTTTGTGACTGATTGGACTGGTTTGAGCCTGATGGGCTCGTGCTGTGGGCCAAATTTGTATCCTTGTCTATGCTTAATTAGTAACGTTTTGTTCCCAAAATTTTCATTTACGTTACGCGGTTGATTTGGCTCTTGGGTGATACTTGTGTGTAACAACATATTCTCGAATGTTTTCAAAACAAAAAAAAAAAAAAATCTCGAATGAGACCGTGGTACTGATCACTTCACTAGGAACTTTGGAACCACTCAAATCATAATTAAGGTGACAAATATGAAATAGCATCATGTACGACAACTTCAAACTAAAATCTAAAGACATTCATGTTGTGGAGGGGTGGGTGGGTGGGGTGACAAAATTCTTGGAAAAGTACTGGTTCGAACAGATTCAAACATCAACACTAGGTGATGCTAAAAAAAATAAAATGCCACCGATCCCATCTCTGTTTTGCGCACGCAATCCAATGAAACTTCGTTGAAATTGCTGCCGCCATGCTGCTGTCGCTACCCTCGACCTCACTCACTTGATCACTTTGGATAGAAGCAGCATAAAGAGCATAACAGCCATTGATTTGATGATTGTGCCGATAATGTTACTGATCTTTCTAGCACAATGTAACAATTCTTCTAGCCAACAATGGAAATAAAATCGTAGCAACAATGTAACATCTCACAGTAACTCATCTACTTGTCAATTATCCGGGAAGAAGCTTCGCCGAAGCTAGGTTGTAGATATATATACTAGCTAGATAAGCATGCATGGGACTGTATATATCCAAATAGGGTTACTGCTTTTTGGAAGGTTTAGGTCACGTACAGAGTTGTCCCATGCTTGCATATATACATATTTATTTAGAGAAAAAACAAAATTGTGACTCATATGGCTGATGACAAATAAAAAATTTTCGTTGAAAGTATTTTATAATTGAAACAAGGTATTGAAATTCTCATTTAAATCCAATAGATGGGTGCTGGAATTGAACCAATGATATTATCGGGGGAGAAAAGGATGAGAAATATATGATTTTCCGTGGAAATTTGACATATTTAAGGAATATTGCAACAAAATCTATATATAATGGTTGGTGTAGTAATAAACTTCACCATAGTGTCGACCAAATTCATCTTCCAACAGCATGCATGAAGCTAATCCGCGTCGATAATCACGGTAAAAAAATTGACTCTCTGTTAAACTTCGATAGAAAAATGAGATAATTTCGAAAGCAAATCGAATGAAATTTATACCGGCTGCCATTCTAATCAAAAGCTGTTCTAACAATCACCTAAATTTCTCAGAGAAGATGATAGGATTGGAAATGTGATAATCGAATGAAAATAATTTTCTTCTAAACTTTTGCAAAAGAGATGAGAGAAGAAAGCAAATCGAAGCTACGCAGTGAGCACAGAACGAACCATTCTTTCGCCCTTTAAAACAATAGAAAGGAATTTAACTTGCTAAAATTCTTTAAAAATTTTACAATCGGATACCCAATTTATAGGCCACGCAAGGGCTTTGAATTATGGACTAAGACATATATACAACTGATCAGGAGAAACTTCTCACTACCTTCACCACTTTGGCGAGCTCAAAGAGTTTATGTAGCAAGGCCAAGTAAGGACAGTTTGTACCTAACTATTGTCACCTTGGTAATATGCTTGAAACGGTGCTTCTACACGTCAATATATATACACACACACAATATAGATGCGTATATCACTGTAGATGTCCGTTAGAGAATTTGCCTTTTGGTTTGTCGTCTTTGGTGTATATATGTATGAAGACAAACAGCCCATAACAGTATGTTATATCCTTATTTCAGTGCGAAATTTCGAGGAAGCTTCAAACCCGTGTACCGTTGTCCGTACGTACAAAACCTTGTTGTTTGTGTTGGTATCAGATAATGAAAGTGCATGAAATTCCTTTGTGGTCTTAGCTTGTAAACCACGGCAGTAAACATTGCAAATAAAGTTTAGTGAAGACAACAAATGAAGCAACTGTCATTAGATGAAAATCTTTGAAAAATCATAGTGTTTTGGTGAAAAAAATAGTCATTAATGTGACGTATAGTTGTGATAACTGTAATTATATTGAACAATAACTGTAATCAGTTCAAGTAATAACTACAATCAGTTCGAGTAGTAAGTGATTTCATGACAGGCTCACTACAATTAGTGGCGGCTCCCGCCAGCCCCGCAAAATTTTTAAAACTCCCTTAAACTCTAATAGATTTTTGTATATTTAGAACAAATATAGTGTAAAAATTTAAAATTTTCTTATCTTACATTCCTTCGAAACAAATTTTTTTTACCTCTCAACTAAATCCTGAGTCCGCCACTAACTGCAATGTAAGAGAAATATTAATAATGTGGAAATTATAAACCTCCAAGAATGACAAGGAAATTTAAATATTCTGAGACCGGAAATTGCTTGCCAATTGGATATGATAATCGCATGATAGAAGGGCCTATTTAAAATCAAAGAACCTGACTAAAAAATAATATAATTGCTGCTATGATATCGAACGGCGAGGCGGTTGCTGCCAAAGCGCTCTTCTCATAGAATCACTATTCTTTCTATAAATGCTACACAAAGTTGTAACCTTTCAATAGATAAAAGTGAAAATGGAAACATAGATACTTGAAAAGAAAGATTCTTTATAACTCTGACATTCAATTTGCATAAATATAGAGCTGTTATATTCATAAATTGCCATAACTATACATATATAACTCTCCACTCTAAACTCTACAAACTTACCAAAAAAAAAAAAAAGCCAAACATTGCCTAACAGTGGCACATTGGATGCTCTATGCACAAACTGTTGCTGTATAGGGATCGCAACATAGCAGGTTTAGATTGGGCAGCCCTTACTCCATACCTGCTCCACTCAGTCTCTTTTATGTTAGTAATTTTTTAAATACATCATTAACAAAGTAAAGGATAAAATTACAAAAATAAGAAAAAATCACAATAATTGTATTTGAATAAAACATGTACATATAAAAAAATAATATATATAAACGGAGCGGGTTTACTTGAAGGCAAATTATTGCAACTTGTCCCCATATCTACTGCTTTCTAATTAGTATCATCCCATATCTTTCCCAATAGAAGCCCAGCAAGGCAGGACCCGAAATGTCACATTATTTTACCATACTAAGTTGTACTTGTGAAAAAAAAAAAAAAATGGGTATGAACCTTCCTGGAAGATGCATATAAGCTGATAGATCACGTACCTGTATGTAACTGTGTACGTATATATCAAGACCACGTACCCTATATTCCACCAGAGACATAGTAGTAGTTATACCTCATATTTTCTTTGTTCTGGTACTTTATAGAACTATTGTGTTGTGTTTGTGGCAAATGGCTTCAACAGAACCATGGCTAATGGAGAACGGCAACATCAAGGGCCTGAGCAAAGAGATGAGGCATGGCCGGACGGCTCACAATTTGTCATCTTCATCTGTGCGCAAAAAGTCCGATATGGCCCTTGTTTCCAAAGTCCCCTGTGGACTTTTTAGACAGTTTTTGGCTAATCTTCAGGAGATTATTCTGGGGACTAAGCTTTCGGTTCTTTTTCCGGCCATTCCACTAGCCGTTGCAGCCCAGTTTTACGGCCTTGGAAGAGTGAGCTTTCGCATTTCCAATTAGGGTTTTGCTTATAAAACAGTGATCATTCATCGAAAACATGAAATAATATTGATAATTGACAAGATTATGGTTGATTGATATGTTCAACCATGGCAAGTGGTTCTAGCCTTAATTTTGATATCCGATGGAGATGGAAATCAAAATCTTTTGCATTGTGTTGTAGAATGATTTCAAACAAAGTGTCTTGTTTTTGTTCGATACCTTCTCAGCATTGAAAGGAGTTTCGTTTGTTTTTTATTAAGTTTTTGAAAAGGGTATCTATAATTTTCACAATTCACTTCATTGGTTAAACAATTGATTTTTGATATTCATTTCCATTTTCCCTATAAAACAGCCCTGGGTTTTTGCTTTGAGCTTGCTTGGACTCACCCCATTAGCGGAACGTGTCAGCTTCCTCACAGAGTAAGGGTTCTAATCAAGTAAATTCTCTATTAATTTGTCTTTGTCAGTTTTGTTCGGTCATATTCTTATTGTTCAATAATCCAACTACGTAACTAATATTATTTTATTCTCTCTCTCTCTCTCTCTCTCTCTCTCTCTCTCTCGTGTTGTTTATCAATTATGGCAGGCAAATTGCATACTACACGGGTCCTACGGGTAATTCCTCTCAATTTAAGTCCTGAATCTCATCATATTCTGATCAAAGAACAATTTAAAGGTTTTACTAGCTGCAGAATATTCCAATGCAAGATTCATCAGTTTTTGCTTAGATTATTTTTTAAACCGAAAATCACAGCCTAGAAATATCAGTTCTGTGGTCTTGCCAGAAGCGGAAAAAACAATTTGATTTTCTCAATTCTCCCATCTGTTTTGTTGTTTTATGGTTGTTCTAAGTGATGTTGATATTACGATATTCACAATATTATTTAAATAAGATGCTAAACTTTTACTTGTAATGTTAGACTTAACTATAATATGTATGTAAATTAAGGATATCAATACACAAATAATGCGGAAGTGTACCTATTTTGTTCATGATTGATTAAGAACTTGAAGCCTAGTATAATTTTTTGTCTGAATACTAGGGCTAGGTCTTCCCCTCTTTCTCCAAATACTTTATGACGGCTTTTTATGAGTCAAGCAATCTGAATATGGAGTGTAGAGGAGATTTAGCCAATATATAAAATATGTAGTATAACAAACACTTTCATAAAAGGTTTAATCCGACCCAAAAGGCCCACACTTGCTGTCAACCACAATAGAATAATAATAGGTGTGTATGAGTTCACTTAATGACCACTAAATTGGCTCATTCACAATGTCTCATTGACTAAATAATTCAGTCCACTTTTTTACAAAACATAAATGCCCAATTAATGGATGTTCAATACAGAAAAATTCTAACATATAGGGCATTGGAAACATACAAGATCATTGTTCAATGTAGCAATTTGATTCATATAATTATTTTGGTGTTGCAGTGGGAGGACTTCTAAATGCAACATGTGGAAATGTCACAGAGCTTATAATAGCAATACTTGCCCTCATCCAGCATAAAGTAGATGTGGTGAAATACTCTCTTTTGGGTTCCATTCTCTCAAACCTCCTCTTGGTTCTTGGCACCTCTCTCTTC
Organism: Euryodendron excelsum; assembly: GCA_033060915.1. Lineage (NCBI taxonomy): Eukaryota > Viridiplantae > Streptophyta > Magnoliopsida > Ericales > Pentaphylacaceae > Euryodendron > Euryodendron excelsum. The sequence goes on from CM065395.1 coordinate 1,870,928, forward strand.
TGTGGTGGCCTTGCCAACCTAACCAAGGAGCAAAAATTCGACAGAGTAGGAAATAATTTCTTGTTTAACATCCCAAAAACTAGAGTCATTCTATTCATGGCTCTGCTTGGTGTAATCTTTGTTATTGTATGGCTATTGATTTTGACAGAAACAACCCGATGTGAATTCGCTCCTGCTGTTGCTGGCTCTGCTATGCCACATGCTGCCCTTGATGTTCCGATATGCCGGGAAATCCGACACCGTGACTGCCGAACCGACACTTCAATTGTCAAGAGTTAGCAGCATTGTAATGCTGGTCGCCTACTTTGCTTACCTTGTATTCCAACTGTGGACTCACCGGCAGTTGTTCGAAGCACAGGAGGTGTGATTAACATGATTTCAAACTGTATTACCATAATACTCTACTAACCTAACATTTTATGTTTTTTGAAGGACGTTCTGAAATATCATTTTTTTAAACGGCGTTTTAAAATATGGTACATTAGCATTCCAAAACAGTGAAATTCTGAACATTTTTCCTATTTATTTTGTCACCTAACAAGGAAAAACATCAAATGCAATGAATCAAAATATAAGAAGAGTAGAATTTTGACTTAACAAGATGCAAATATGAGCCATAATACTCTTAGGATGTGTTTTTAGATGATTAAATTGAAAAAACATAGATTATATTTTATTAAATGTTTATTTATTAAAAAAAATTCTAAAAGTATCTAAATTTGAATAGTGTAATTTTATAAGTCTACTCTTGGTATATCATATATTAAATATGTGAAGTACCACATTCTCATTTCCGTTTCACATACTGAATAATCTGGATTTTAGGTAACATAAATTTGAAACAGCAATGGTAGTTTCTGAATGGTTTGGAATTGGTAAAAAGCTAATATGAAAATGAACAGGAAGAACATGAAGTTGAGGATGAAGATGTGATCTCGGAAGAAGCTCCGGTGATCGGATTCTGGGGTGGATTTGCTTGGCTAATTGGCATGACTGCTGTCATAGCTTTATTGTCTGAGTATGTCGTAGGCACGATTGAGGTAATGAAATTATCTCAATATGTTCAAACTTTGTGATGCCAATGTCATGTAAAAGTAAAACAAAAAAAATGGTTTCATTTCTTTTAGCAAGTTATTCTTGAAGTTCAACAATTTTCTGATTAATCTGATACATACCACATTCCAAATACTCTTTTCTTTAACAGGATGCATCAGCATCTTGGGGCATCTCGGTCAGCTTCATCAGCATAATCTTGCTGCCAATTGTTGGAAATGCAGCGGAACATGCTGGAGCTATCATATTTGCTTTTAAGAACAAGTTGGTCAGTGATGCAGTAACCTAGCTCTTTCTTTTTCAATACTTTCTATAAAGGAAAATGCCAGATCTTGTGAAAAAGTTGTATAAAAAATCTCACGAAAAAGTTGTATCAATGACAGTTTTAAAAAATATTGTTTTTCAACAAAATTTGTACAGAAAATCTCACCAAAACGATGTGACAGTGGTATTATTGTAAGGAAAATGCTATTCTTACAGAAAATTCATACAGTAACACATACCAGTATAATGTGGCAGTGACAGTTTTGTAATTAACAACTATTATAATGGGTGTTTGCTTTGAAGTGAAATGATCTTATTTTGACACTTCATTCGGTATGAATTTGTTTATGCATTACTCTTATTGTAATTAAGATATGTGTATTTTGTTTTAAAGTGAATGACTCTTATTTAACTACATTATTTTTTTGGTAATAAATTTTGTACGAATTTTCAGATTGAATAACATTATCCTTTTTGTAATCAAAAGTCATTATGATGGCTCTCAATCAAACACAGTATTTTGTACAGAAATTGAGTATGAATTTTTTAGTTGCATAGCATTACTTTTTTATTTTATTTTTTTTTATATATAGATTTTGAATATGCTGATTACAGATTTTTTATGCATAATGCAGGATATAACTTTGGGAGTTGCTTTGGGTTCTGCAACTCAAATTGCTATGTTTGTGGTGAGCATTTATATTCCGAGCTCTTGGTAGTTCTTGATCAAAACTTGAAAATTGTTCTTATATATTGTTGTTTAAATACAACTCAGGTTCCATTAAGCGTGATTGTTGCTTGGATAATTGGCATCAAGATGGATCTTGATTTTAATCTCCTTGAAACCGGCTCTCTAGCTGTGTCAATCATAGTCACAGCCTTCACTTTACAGGTAAGATCAATGTTTATATAGCACATAGTATAAAGGAAAGTGCTATTCTTCAAGAATCATTGTACAGAATTTTGTAACAGAATGATGTGGCAATGACAGTTTTGTAATTAACATGTACCTTAATGAATTCTTTATTATAAAGTGATAGGACCACAACTTAGATACATCATTCCGGTGATAAATTATATATGAATTTCTGGTTGTATAGCATTACTCTAGTATAAATTTGTGATGAACTTAACATATCTTGTATTGTTAATATTATAGGATGGAACTTCTCACTACATGAAAGGATTGGTTCTTCTGCTTTGCTACGTTGTTATTGGGGCATGCTTTTTTGTTTCTCAAACACCCATAAGTAAGCACTTGTGTGACAAAGTTTTAGGCCCTTTGCATTGAAATTCCATGTTTTATATACATTTATAAAAAAATCCATATCTATATCATGATGGACATCAATTTGTCCTTGAATCTCTCCTTCAGAGCAAGAAAATCTCATCAACTTGGGAGTTAAGTCATCAACTGGAGGCATCTTCAGAGCTTAATGGCTAGGTAAGTTAACCCAAATGTTTGAGAACAGATGCATATGATCATGCAGAATACAATAATTTGTGTAGTAACTTTGAGCTATCTGAATGCAGAGACTTTGGCCTTTTGGAGTCACAGGCTACATATCAAGTGAGGATTACTCAATCTATAGAGGATGAATGCCTTCAATGTTGAGATGGATACTATATATATCACAGATCATGAATAGGTTCTTTGATGTTTTTGGTGATTGGCTTTTGTTTCTTACAGCAATAAAGTGGTGGCAGCAAAGGGGTTTACTTGCTTTCTCAGTGCAATCATCAATAAATGGAAACTCTTGTCAAAGTTTTTTGTGACTAGATTTCCTCATTTAAGAGATTAAGCTGCAATGTCCTCTTGCCCAATATTTATCATCATTCATGCCAGAAAAGGGAAAAACAAAGAAGAAAAATCATGATTCATGCTAAAATCATTTCAACATAGTAGTGCAGACTAGTTAGGTGACTACATTGTTAGGCTGATTTCCTAATATTTAAACTTTTGGGACAATAGTTGATCTAATATAATATTAGAGTTTTGGTTTCAGGACTTTCTGGACTCAAATCTAATAGTATGTGTTCATTCTCTCGCTATATTTGTTATTGTGCACTCTGTTCTACGTGTATTTGAGCATCATGTTTAGTTCATCTGTTTGCTTCTTCACTTGCGATGTGAGAAGAGGCGTTAATTAACTTTGATTTACATTCTTGGACTGACTTTCTAAGATTTTGGAAGACTAATGTTGTGTTTAGAATTTAAATTTGTCAAGGGGAAAGCAAATGAAAAGAAAAAAGTGAAAGAAAAGAGAACAAAAATTATCTTTCATTTTATTCTCTTTTCTCTCATTTTTTTTTATCACCAAATACTTGATCCAAACATAACCTAAAGAAAATGAAAAAGTTTTTCTTTGCTTCCCAGTTGGCTTGTACTGCAGCCAAATTTTCCTATTGCAAGAATCCTTGATTTATTTACTGCCCATTTTTGTTGGGACTAATTAAATTACTGCCCAAATTGAGAAACTTTTTCCACATTTATGAAGTCCAAAAACCATGTCCAAAGCTTCACCTTTTTTATTCAATTGACGTGCAAATTGTAAACCATGATGTCTAAAATTGGTGAGAGAGAGAGAGAGACAGAGAGAGAGAAACCAAAATTATGATCAGTTCAACTTAAGTCCCCCATAAAAAAAGGTTGTCACAAAGTATTGCGAGAGAGAGAGAGACCAAAATTATGAGCAGATCAACTTAAGTCCCCCATAAAAAAAAGTTGCCACAAAGTATTGAGAGAGAGAGAGAGACCAAAATTATGATCAGTTGAACTTAAGTCCCCCATAAAAAAAGTTGCCACAAAGTACTCAGAAAGGTGTTTCAGAGATTACCCATGAAGCAGGTGGTGCCAAACAACCTTCAAAACTAATATAATACACAGCCTAGAAATAGACATGTTGCCAAACCCACATGAATATTGCTAACCACAAATCAAGATCCAGGGTGGGGTTTCCACTTTGATTAATGCAATTTTTATTTTTATTTTTTCATCTGCAATCAATGTTGACCTTGCGGTTTTGTATACTAGTAGAAACTGTGCCTACCTTTCGGTTGGCAGTGTTTTTTTTTTTATTGCAAAAATCTTCGGACTATTCGCTGTCGTCTTTTGCTTCTCTGATTGCTAACTGAAACAGCTACCTTCATGAAATTAGAGTGTTAGTTTTCAAAATTTTTGTTTTCGTTTTCATTTTCATATTAAGTTTAGGTTATGTTTTTCACATTTTTTTTATTAAAAATAAAAAATTAATAAAAAAGACATAAGTAACTCACATAAGTCAACTTATTAATTGATCCACACAAGCCTGAATCATTTGAGGAGGAAAATTCTGGTTTTGTATTTGCCTTGACAATAAATTTAATCCTTATATTTTTAGTCACAAACTAACCCATATATAACATGTGCCCTGTCGGGTTTAGGGTCCCTCAAAACTTCATAATTTCTGATCTAGTCCGGACAGGGCAGCCCTGACTTTGCACCTAACAAAGTTGAAATTTCATGAACGCATGAAAGACGATCCTAAGTCAGGAGAGGTGAAGTGAATCAGATACCTTTGGAAAGGTGTTAGAGTTATTCTCGTCTAAGTATCATGGTCGATGGAAAACGCGGAATACAATATATATATATATATATAATGTATTTAATTTTGATAAACTGTTAGTTTAAAGTTTATTTTTACAGAAGCGGGCACTAAAATACGATACACTTTCATGAGTTTTTCTTTTTTATATTATACTTAAGCTGTAAATAACACATATCGCATTTTTGTATCCAACTTGTATAAGAAACTCTATATTGACAGTGTATTAAAATTAAACTCATATATATATATATATATATTTGTTTGCCGATATATCATGAAACATATCAAGTTAGACATTCATATTTCTAAAAAGTCCAACAATCACAATAGTCATAATAAACCCAACAATCACCTATGATAATCCTCTAAAAACTTAATACAACTCTCTTCTCTGTAATTTACTTAGTAACCTCCTAAAATAAAGCAGTTAGTTAAGGTATTTTCTTCATGCTATTATAGGAAAATGCTATTTTTTCAGAAAAAAAATTTCAAAAATTTTTATCAAAAAATGATGTTACAATGATATTTTATAATTAAAAATCATTATAATGGCTGTTTTATTTTAAAATAAATGGTCTTCATTTAATCACATCATTCTGATGATAAATTTTGTAAGAATTTTTTGATTATGTAGCTTACCTTGCTACTATTTAACCACTTATGAAATAACTTATTTTAGTTTTTAATGACTCTTTATAATCAAAATTTATTTATTTTTTTCTTACATTGGACTTTTAGGTTATGCATACCAATCATAATAATTAAATTAAATTTTTATTAAAAAAAGTAACTAAAAACAAAAATAAGCTATTTCAATAAAGCTGAAATAGCCTTTTTTGCATCTTTCGTATTTTTTCAAACAAGAAATATATTTACCTTTTAGGATAAGTAGACGTGATCTAAAAGTCTATAATAGTAAAAATAAAATTGAATTTGAGTTAAAAAAAATCACTAAAGATGAAAATAACCTATTTCATAAGTGATTAAATAAGCTACATTCAGACAATTAATCTTTATAAGTGAATATTTTTTTTAAAAATAGGATAAAGTGAATACCTTTTTTTTTTCGTGAAAGTCAAATTCCATGCAACTCTTTAAAATGAATACCATAGTTTAGTGTTTTCTCTTTTTGAAGCCTCATCAATATTTTATAATATTCAATCACATCATTTTATTCTATTTTCTCTCACATTTTCTTTTTTCTTTATTTTTTCACATAAAGTCTAGGTTCTAAACGGAGTGTTAAGAAAATTAGGTTCCAAATCATAGTTGTCAATCTCGCACAAGTCACTGCACCGCTTTTGTTATTGGGACGGTACATACCGATATTGGACTGTACCAGCGTACTGCAGAAGGTTTGCCATTATAAATATTATAAATTTATGTAAAAATATATATGCACATATTATAAATTTATGAAATAAAATTTCATTATAGCAAAACATACACAAATTATAAGTAGTTTAAAAAGTCTTCAAAACTATAGCACCCCAAAATTTTGCAATGACTTTAAAATTATTTATCACTAGACCTATATTATTTTACTAAAAAATATTAAAATAAATTGTATGGAGATGCACCTTTTGGAAATAGGCAGAGTTTACGGAATTTTTTATGTGACTTACAAATCATTTGATGAATTCGTGTGCATAGAAGGGCTTAAAGAAATGATACACGTGTGGAGACTTTTATGCAGGGCAAATCGATGGCCTAGAAACATAATTGTGACTTAGTGTCATGGCTTGGTTGGTGCCTGAGACTTACATGTGTTGTGTTGACAAGAATGGTGGATATACACTATATCTATTGGTGGCATGCACTTCAACACGTGGACTTCAATAGGAGCGTAAAGACTTTGTCGTGAGCTTGTGGGCTTGTTCTCCATGCCCACTAACACGTGCAAGTAAGGTGTCATCAAGCTGAAGTATGCTATTGGGTGTCAAAGTTCTGAGCTTTTCTTGTGTAAGGCTAGCAAGTGCCTAGAAAAGTGTCATTATATGGTAACCCATGCACATGCAAGTAGGCAAATGGTGTGTAACGTGTCTAAGGCTAAGCCAATTTTTATGCCTAACTAAAGAATCTCATTGGGCCATTGATTCTCACAATGCTCTAACCAAAGCAAGAGCAGAAGTATAAAAGAGGGGGCTGCGAAGAAAAGAGTGAAAGCAGAGAGAGCCGTGAGAGAGAGGAAGATAAGGGAAGAAAGGAAAGAAGGAAGGAAAAGGAAAAAAAAAATATGAGGAAAGAAAAAAGAAATTGTGGAAAAAATTTATTTACTTTGATTTTAGTTTATATACAATTATTTGAAAAGTTATAGTGATCTCGTCAAAATTGATAAAAATCATTTGAAGTAACTGGGTTGTATACAATAGGCTTATTTCTAAATCTCTTTGCAAATAGTTTATTTTGACTATTCCTGAATTGTATTCTAGTTGAATATTCGTGCTCATTGTTTAATTCTATGATTATATTTATTGTTGGATCTATTAAATTTCTTTCAGTACATTCTTGATTATCGTGTTCGTTGATTCATTGATAAAATTATATTTTTAAAAATTTATGAATTATGTTTTTGGCTGATGTGTCTTGGAACTCATTAGTACATTTATAAACGTACTCATTGGTATGTTGTTTGAAAATTGGTTATGGAATCTGGAATTGTTATGTGACACAGGTAGTGTTTGGCATGGTACTGAGAAGGGTTAGGTATTAGGCTCAATGAAAATATTAGATTAATTATTACCATCATGGTTTTCTTTGATTTCGATTTGCTCTTGATAATTAGTATTATTTTTAATATGATCGGTTGAATTGATTTATTCGTTGAGATTCATTTTTAACTGTCCTGAATTGAGTGCTTGTAATTTGTCGTATTGTATATTTTTTATTTAAATTTTATTTTTTAGATGAAAATGCATAACGTGCTAGTGGAGTATTATTTTGAACCTATGAAGAATCATATTTATCTTGGAGATATTATTGTTGGGAGTCATGTATCTTGAAGCCTAAGAATTATTATTATTATTATTTTTATTATTTGAAGTTGTAATTTTACCCCGAAAATAAATTTGGGAGTCAATTATAGATGTATATTTGGAATTGCAGCGTGATTAAGTCTTATTTGAGATTATTTATTTAATTTATTAACTGTCCAAAAATTGAGGTCGTTACAAAAACAATAAATCAAAGTTTCAAATATTTTAAAAAGACTTAAAATACATACTCATTATCTATTATATTTCAACAAAAGATCTAACTATTTTGATATAACAAACCACTAACAAAAGGTCATAGCCATTATTGTGTGTGTTTGTGTATACATATTCTAAATATAAAAATCACTTATATTAAAACTTTAAAAGTCACCAAAACAAAAATATACAATGATAAATTAAAAATAGGATAAAAAATAAATTATTTGGTATAGTTTGGTATGGGTCGATACAGACCGGTATAGACTGATAAGTTAATTAGTGTAGTATTTAAATTTTTTTTTGTACTATATAAATACTGATACGGTACATACCAAGTTATACCCCGGTTGAGTGCGGGATTATCAACTATATAGAAATTATAATTTTCCCTCATCTTACTAGCTAGTATGTTTAATATTTACAAACTCACCACGTGTGTCCAAAATTTACTATAAAAAGCCCTTGTAGACGAATTAGTGGTAATATTTAGGAAATCAAATGTCAACGACCTCACGTCTGACAGTATCAGAGCGAATCAAAAAGCAACAAAATGGAATAACTCGCTCTTCGTTTGATTTTGTTTCTCTTTCCATTCTCTCTCTCTCTCTCTCTCTCTCTCTCTGTCTGCAACTACTTCGCATTACCTTATCTTCTTCGGCCACTGTTTAACAGAGGAAGCTATGGAGCTCTCCTCTTTTCGAATTCAGCCAAAGAAGATGAGACGTGACGGATCCATGATGGTTTTTCGAGACATTCCGGGTCTCGAACCTTCTCAGAGTAGTTTGGTTGAAGCAACAGACGAACAACTATGGCGGAACAGATGGCTCAGTGGCGGCGATGGCGGCGGTTTTGCTAGTGTTTCGATGGTGGAGAAGAGAGAGGAGAGAGAATTCGCGCCAACGAAGGCGCAGCTATTGAAGCACCCGCTGGCGTTGGCTGCGTTGGTGCCCAGAGACGTGGCGCTCTTTGCCGCCGGGGCTGTTGCCGGCGCCGTTGCGAAGACGGTCACGGCGCCTCTTGACCGAATCAAGCTTCTTATGCAGGTGGTGTTGTAAAGCTTTTGCCCTCCTATTTGTTTGCATTTTGCTTGAACTTCAAAATTCGGTCTTGAACCATTGCTCATGTAGTCACTTTGAATTCTAGGATTTCGTTTTAATTTTTGGTATTTTCAAGTACTAGTGGGATGTGGTTTTTATGTTGCTTTTGTTCGTTAGCTATTTCCATGGCAATTGGGGTTGTTTGTTATTATGGGAGTGTGTTTTGGTTCTGTAAACGCAGCATTTGTTGGATTAGGGTTCCATTAGGGGAAACCTTTTGGCTTGTACTTGTTTATAGATTCTCCTGAATATCTCTTGATTATGGTTATACGTTTGATTATAATTATGAGTACTTTGCCTTTAGCTCTTGTTTTTAGATACATTTGCTGTTTGGTTAAAGGTGTATAGTAGTTGGTACGATTTGTCCCAAAACAAAAATTTTGTTATGGAATTTGTTGAATTTCATAAATTTGAGATTAGTAGATTTCATTCAATCCATGTGGTTGGATAGGTTGGTAGTACAGATTACAGAGAATTCCACTTTTTTTTCTCCTTTCTGCTGGAGAGTAGCTTTTTTTTATCAACAATGTATCTGCTACTTTGATTGGGATCGTTGCTCTGTAGTCTCAATCAATTTTATCTGTTTGCAGACTCATGGATTACGAGCTGGGCAAGAAGGTGCTAAGAAAGGAATTGGTTTCATTGAGGTTTGTTATGTTTCCACTTACCAATTCTCTGTTTCGATTAATTTCTCCACGTATAACAGATCCCATGAACTATTTGTCAATTAAGAGGATTGTATTATAGTTTTCACTTTTACCAGTACTGAAAACTTTGTGACTTGGTTGCCTCTTTTTCGTTGTTACATCATTATTTCTTGCAAAGTTAGGATCTCATTCATGTTCATTTTCTCATGTTGTAATGTATAGGCATGCAATTTCATTGATAGGATAAGATGAGATGGTAGAATGAAAATTAGCATATATCAACTTTGTTGTAGGACCGCTGCCATTAAATTTCTGGAAGGAGTTAGTATGATACCCATCCCATAGTCCCAGATTCCCTTCTGGAGTCCTCATATGCCTGTTCCCCTACTAAATTATACCCTCACTCTGCTTCATAAGATTCTCTTGGCTTTTAAGTTTAACACACCTGACAGCTAGCCTAATACTTTTAGGATACAAATTAGCTTATTATTTTAACTACTTGTCTGTCCAATCTGTGATTCCCGTTATCCCTTATAAAGGAGTTTGATATGATAATTTCAATTGAAGATTATTGTTGAGTCTGACTGTCTTATATTTCTACTCCAGGAACGCATGATCATTCATTTGGTACTATAAAGACGTTGGCCACTTGATCTACTACTATCTATACACTACTATCTATACACTATATACTACATTCTTGTAGAGATTCCTTTCTGTGCTCGTCTCGCTATTTTTGCTTCCACTTCTTTTTCTGGGTATCATTTTGGACCCACTGAAGATAAAGGTTAGTGTAGAGGATAATTGTCCTTGTTTCAATGCTTTGGGCTTTTGTCTCATTTTCAGATCGTAGTAAGGAGAAACATTTTGGATTTTTCTGTATTACATTAATGGTAGCAAGACAAATCCAAAAGACTGTTGAGGTTCAGGGAAGTAAGTATGGATAGCCACCTCTGTTTGCTAGAACACTTCTTGACTAGTATTGTGCTTTCCATAAAGAATTGGTTTTTGCACTTGTTAGCTGCTCTAAACTATATAACATGATAAACTGTCATTGCTTTATATCTACCTGCATTGAATTGCTGCAGTAGAAGCACTTTTGTCTTACTGTTATCTGATAGCTTCTTCATATTTAGTGATGGTGCCTGCCTGGACATGAATTGCAGGCCTTCTCATTGATAGGGAAGCAAGAAGGGATTAAAGGGTACTGGAAAGGCAACCTTCCTCAGGTCCTTTGTGTCCTTCGCTTTCTTCTTTACATGGATAAGCTTTTCTCTACTAGTAAAAATGTATTTTTGCGGACAAGATTTTTGTTGCGTTTCACTTAACATTTCCTTTCCAATTCCAGGTGATACGTGTGATACCGTATAGTGCAGTCCAGCTGTTTGCTTATGAAACATATAAGGTTATAGCAAAACTATTTGAAATAGTCTTAACTCTTTGTCTTATATGAATCTATTTTTTTACTGCTGAAAAGTTTGATTATTAGTTTACATTTGAATTTCTAGAAACTTTTTAGAGGGAAGGATGGTGAGCTCTCTGTTGTTGGAAGACTCACTGCTGGTGCTTGTGCTGGCATGACTTCAACTTTTGTGAGTAATATACCAAATGAAATCACTTATTATACTCGACTTGCTGGGTGATTATCTGTATTAGATCTGTGTCTGCTATTTCTGTACTCTATTTGCATGTGTATTGATGAATATATGTCTTTAATCCTTGACTCTTTGTTTCTTGATAGGTAACGTACCCTCTTGATGTCTTAAGATTAAGATTAGCTGTTGACCCTGGGTCTAAATCAATGTCTGAGGTAAGACTGATCAAATTGAATTGTATTTCTGACAGGAGGATCCCTAAATATGATGGGTTTGATTGGATTGTTTCAGGTTGCCTTAAACATGCTAAGAGAGGAAGGATTTGCCTCATTTTATAATGGTCTCGGACCTTCTCTTATTGGAATAGCACCTTATATTGCTGTGAACTTTTGCATTTTTGACTTGTGAGCTTGCTCTTTCAGCAATACTTTCTCTACTGCTTATTAAGGGTGTTACAAATATAATATTTTATCTTGAACTTGGATCTTTCTGTTAGGATGAAGAAGTCTCTGCCAGAAAAGTATCAAAAGAGGCCTGAAACATCTCTGGTAACAGCTTTGGTATCTGCTACTCTTTCCACGCTTATGTGCTATCCTTTGGATACAGTGAGAAGGCAAATGCAAATGAAGGGTACACCTTACAAGACAGTTTTGGATGCTTTTCCAGGTAACTCAATTCTTTTATTGTCAACGGTTGTAAACGCACAAAAATGACAACAAATTGAATCATAATAGAGCTTAGTTAAATTCATATGTAGCATTTCCAAAGTCCAAAGAAGTTGTAACCATTTCACTTAGGCATTCATCTGTCTTTAGTAAAACAAAGGAAGCCTTTATTCTCCACGTTGAGATCAGACTTAACTGGTTATATGGTGCATCTCTTGAGAAATGGATCACATCCTGGGCTAGGGACCTAAAGATTGGCTATAATGCTGTCCCTGTCGGGTTATCTGTTAGATCAGAAGCTAACATGGTAGACTGACCTAAAATTCTTTTCGTATGTTATTTTCCGAGACATAAACTGCAACTATGCCAGAAGGGTGGTGGTGGTGTCTTTTTCCTCAAATACTTATGAAGTTACAACACCATCCTTTATGACTTCCCTTCCAATTATATGGGAAAATTTAGTAGTCAGCATTGATATCTATCTGGTTTTATGTCTCTAACTGCTGGATTTGTTTCAATGTTTTTCATTCTCTTGGTCTTCCATGGTTTGTGTGTGTTGATTAGGGCTTCTTTTTCTATTTTTCTATCTTGAGTTTCTGTACTCCAAGTTGAGATAAGTCCATTGCTAATTCTCTGCCTTGATCTTGCTGATGCAGGTATAGTAGCACGTGATGGTTTAATTGGATTGTACAGGGGTTTTGTTCCCAATGCACTGAAAAATCTACCAAACAGCAGGTTTCTTATGCATCCGCTCTACTATTCATCAAATACTTTCTTGTAATATGTTGTTTAGTTCTTGATTAGATGAGTTTCAGGTTTTCATCTTGAGTCTTCAATGAGCTAGTTATTTCATTAGGTTATTTTCAGTTAGTTATGCTAGCTTCCGTTGGTCACAAGAAAAGAGGCCAGGCTATCAGGAAAGGAATATGGGCTTTGTCTAGCCGAAGTTGTTGAATCATTTGCCCCACTGATAGCCCTATATTCAGTTTGGAGAATCCTTTTTATGATTGAAAAATGATGGTGACTTGAGTTCCACTTTCATGGATGGTGATGGCTTTATTCCTGAGGATGTATTTGTGCATTTGTATTACGAATGACGAGGGGGATAATTTTTATTGAACATACAACTCATCTCAAGTGCTTGAACTTGTTATATGTTTTCACTGATTACAATCAGATACTGAGTTGACTTGGACCATAAAAGACTTGTTTTCTATTAGTTATTTTCCAGTACCAGTTGCGTTATTCTTGATATATTACTTACCTTTTTTTCATTTCTTTTTTTCCTTTTGCAGCATTAGGCTTACAACCTTCGACTCGGTTAAACATCTAATAGCTGCTAGTGAGAAGGAGTTTCAAAGAATTGTGGAGGAAAATCGCAAGAAACAAAAGCAAAGCACTAGTGATTCAACGGACTAGATTTCTGTTGTTATTATACTGTTACTGATATTTCTTTCTAATTCTTTGCAGAGATCGTGCCCAATGCAGAATATCCGTTTTTTTTTTCAAGGAATGATATTCTTCCAGGAAATCATTTTCCTTGGGCTGTGGTTTTGTATGACAAATAATTTATGCCAGCCTAGAATAAGCAGAGTAGATGTTCATGTTGGTTTTATTTATGATATCCATTTTCATGCTTGTTGGTTTCTGGTAAAGTGGAAAGGAATTTGTTTAAAGCAATTACAGGATTTGAAATTTTAGTATGTGCTGGTAGAACATTTTCTAGTGGCACAACCATTTTGCTTGCAGTTAAACTTAAAAGTGTTAGAGATAATATTCACTATATTATTTCGTCTATGGAAATTAGTATATTAGAATAAGCTTATAAGATACTGGTTATTTAAATGGTATTATCTCTATCTCCATTGTTCTATAAATTGGGTTGTATCCCTAAATTCATTTGAGTTATAAAAATAGTACTATTGACTTCACTTCCTCCCGTGGGTGTAGGCTTGATGGCCGAATCACATAAATCTTGTGTTTTCCTCTTTGTCTATTGCTCATCCATTTCTTTAGTTCTCCATTTTATGGAGATAAGAGGCTGTTTAAATAACTCTTTATCTTCTAAACATATCCTAATCCTAGCATTAACAGCAAAGTTCGAGGGCTTAGTGGAACTCTTGACACCATGCTCTTTCTTCCTGCAAGCTGAGCCAAAGCTTTGTGTGTACGTTTAGTGGACAAATATGTACTCAAATTATGGAAACCAAGATTCCATTAGAATGGAGTCAAAACTGGGTGGGTGCATCTTTGACTCTTTAGCCGGAGAAATTATTCGGAACCTTTGGAGGAGGACTACGTGACCTTCTTTACATGTGGATTGTCTTCATTCTATTGAAAATGAGGTTCTTATTAGATGGGTTTTTTTGTTATACTGTTTAAATTTAAGTGATAGTAGTTTGGTGCTACTGACATAAGTCGTCTCCGTTCTATTGAAAATAAGTTTTGTATTAGATGGATTTTTCAGTATACTATTTAAATTTAAGTGATGGTAGTTTGGTGCTACTGTACTATTAAAATTTGTTGAGATTTGAGGGATTATAGTTATATACTACCTATTTTATTTCCATTTTGACTTGGCCATGGTTCTAGCTAAGTTCATGGGTTATCCCACTTCGTAAGACAAATTTGAACCCAATTGAGTAGCACTATAAGTCTATAGAAATGACCCCTTGCATTCTATCACAACAGATGGATTAGCACTCTCTGCATATTAGGTTATTCTCTCTCTCTCTCTCTCTAAGTCTATAAGAAATGACCCCTTGCATTCTATCAAAATAGAAGGATTAGCGCTCTGTGCATATTAGGTTATTCTCTCTCTCTCTCTCTCTCTCTCTCTCTCTCTCTCTCTCTCTCTTTCTCTGTTGAAAGGGATCTATGAAGTTTGAGCTGGAAACAAGGAATTGGTGCTTCCATTTTTAATGTAAATTAGACTTTGCCGTCTTTCTATAACCCACGTTTAAGTTGGAGTGTCGGTTTTGCAAGCAAATGGTTGCGTCTTACTTTACAAATGATGCCGAACGTTTCCTTTTCACTGTATTGTCCCTGTTTTAAGAGGTTGGCATGTCATTTTCATAGGTAACCATTCATTTAAAGTCTTTTGAATATTGAATCTTTTATCTTATTTCTAGTAGATTAAGAAATTAACCTTAGCCCTTGGCTTAAACTATAAGCTCTCTATTCAAGTAATGCCTCTTTTATCTTTTTTTCCCTTTCCTTCCCTACTATTATTTTGAAAATGTAAAAAGATAGCTAGTGCTTGAGATTTATGCCACATAGAGGTTCTTGGTGGGTGGAGGTTCAAGTGTATGTAATTTTACTACCGACAAAGACAAAAAGACTGTTTTCATATTTTGAACGTATCATATCCGGTCGCATTACTTGTTAAAAATAAATAGGAGAAAAGAGTAGCCATTACCTCTTTGTGAGGTCATTTTTAAACAAAGCTTGAACATTGTAGTGATGCTCAACCTCTGAAATGCCAAGCTGTAATTGCAAATGCAATCAGACTTTTTTGCTAAGTACTCCATCAATGACAATCCAATAATATTGTTTTTGGAATTGGTAGAACTAATTTTCACAATAATAGATATAATATAAGGGCAAAGACAACATGAGTTTTGAAAAAATAAAAACATTAGGTGTACATCTGAGGAGGCATGTCTTAATCTAAGCCAGGTGTATGAATACTGCATCACTTTTCCATAGAAATGTCCCTTTGATTAATTTTAACCAAATTAGATAAGATATAATACTTTGATCAAGTGCCACAGGCTTTATCCATAAGAACCCACTTATCGTCTTCCTGAAAAAATCATTGTAAGCTAACTAAAGGTTAAGGGCTAATGGACAAAACTAGGTTAAGTGAACCAAAAAAAAAAAAAAAGTGAAGGAAAAGTGAACACAAACTTAAATTTTACTTTTGCTTCACATTTTTATTTTCTTACTGAAAAGTTGAGTTCCAAGCGGAGCCTTATGCTTTGTTCGAAAACCGAATTTTCGGTTAGAAAAGTAAAAAAAAATGAAAACATAATGGAACAAAGAACAAAAATAATTTTTGTTTTCTTTTTCTTCAAATTTTTTTTTTTTCACTGAAAATTCATGTTCCAAAGAGAGCGTTAGTGTATCAATCTGGGGTCAAATGTTGACTTCATACAAAATTAGAGGATTACAGGTGTAGAAAAGGCCACCCTGTAGTGTAGCCGCTTTTTATTTTATTTTTTCTTCTTCATGCATAAAGAATTTATTGGAAAAACGATAAAATTTATAGAGAAGAAAAATTACCCCAAAAAAATGTACTTGGCTTCTTTATTTGCTCAATCGTGATTTATTATTTTTTACTAGATGATTAATGATTAGTTAGATTTAATGATTAGATTATAGTGAAGGAAACCAAATAGAGCTTTCTAAATTACTCATTGCCCCTTAAGATGAATGATGATATTTCTTAATCTAGGTTAGATAGACAAAATATTTTCAAATAGGTAAGAAACTTGACTTTGTGGCATGAAACCTAACATGAGTAACTTACTCCATAGAGACCATAATAAACAATCCTAGTTCTCTTCATCTTGGATTGATTTTTTCAAACCCAACATAAACACATACACACAAGTTAAACTTTAGATTAGGGTCAATTATACAATTCCTAATATAAATTATTACTCATTGAACTAGTAATGATTTGGAGTAAGTCATAATTAATTATCATGAAATTAAGGCATTTTCTCCCTAAACTTCCGTTAACTAAAAAAACACCCCATACCTAATCAATGATATTCGATCAAAACACAAAAAAAATCAATGATATATTCAAGTGAAATTATCCTACTACTTGGTCTCAATCAATGGGCACTTTTGTCATTTCATATTACCTAAGTAAAAATCAGAGATGGCATGACAATAAGATTACCCTTGAAAGAAAGATCATAGCTTAAAAACAATTAATTCTTAGAATTTCAGGGGCTAAAAATGTAATTTTATTTTTATTTTTTTTTCTTGGTTGAAAGGGTCAAAGGTATGCAAGAGAAAATATTCAGCGCAATAGTAATATTATTTTGTTTTGCCAACTTCGTATTATGATGTAATAATATAAATCACATGAGTAGATTAAATTATTTATCACTAGGATGTCCTATTAACTACAGAAAAGTATAGAGAAAAAAAAAAGGGTTTCAATTAATTGTGTAATTCAAAATAATAAAAATGAATATTTATTTATTAAAGTTACTTTTTTTGATTTGTTATCATGATTTCAGTAGAACATTTCTTGGTGGGACTAGTCCTGATCCAGAGCAAATACCGGTTGTTGTTGATATCATTTTCGCATGTCTGCCACGCGGCAGTTGATCCACCACGTCATCACCTTCCTTTCAGGGCTCTGGTTGCGCGGCTGGCTTGTCCTGTTCATAGCAAAAATTAGAATAATTGGTTTAGTGGTTGCTAACTCTCATTCTTACAGCTTCTTCAGACCTTGAAAGAGGGACAGAAAAAGAAGATAAAATTTAAAAAAAAAATTCTTTTTTGCTGTTTGATTCTATATAAGGGAAAAATTAAAAGAAATTGGTGCGAAAAAGAGTAAAAATTAAGAGACAAAAAAAAAAACAATCACCCCCCTCTCACTCAATTTTTCTTTCATTTTCTTTGACTAACATCTAAACTCTGATCTTGCATGAATTCGAAAAAGTAGTTAATTCAGGATCACCGTTCACGTGTACTATTTAAATTTTATATATTGCATGAATAATAACGGGTCATAAATGAGTGTGGAGAGAAATTAAATTTGAGATCTCATATTTAACATGAGGGCACTTATATGATAAGAAATCTGGTTTAATTACTTTATTATAACTTTATCCCAAAATTAAGTTTTATTGTTAAAATTCTAACTTAGTGCATGGTAATAAGAACCCCTTTTGAACTATGGTGATCGTAAATTAGCAACCAGGACATAATAACTATTTTTTTCTTCATTTTAAAATTTTTACATGCTCACATGCATAAGATCAAAATTTTATAAATAAGAGAGATAGGAAATAGACAATCTGTAAGAATAAAGAAGTTTATGCTTGAAAAATTCATAAACAAAGAGAGTATTATCAATTATGAGAGACGTTAGGAAAATAACAGTGTGAAGTCGTAAGTTTGTGTATATTGCAATTTAACAGTAACTCAATGGTGATGCGATGAACTGGTACGTCTTTCCCAACCTCCGGTGTAACTTGTCGGAGCGATGAATCCTCTTGTTTGGAACACCGGTGTGGTGTCTGCCAAAGATACTCCGATGCCAAAGTTAGGCTATGAGAAAAATGGACAGAATTACAGTATTTAGAGTGATGTAGAATCGTACCTTCTTGGAGGTGAAGACTGTCCTTTTTATAGGAGTGTTAGCTTGGATCGTGGGCACCTTTGTGGGTCAGCTAATCGTGCCTCCAGTCATGCCTCCCACTTCGTGGGGATATATCGCGCCTTGATTTTAGGCTCCATGGACCATGCCCCCGCTCGTGGGGAAACCGTCCGAATCATTGGATCATGGAGGCTAATTACTAGGCGAGAATTTCGGAGTATTTTTATGCCGCCGTCCAGTGTATCGCTGGAGCTTTGCCACTCTTCCTGTCAGTAGACTTGATCCAGGAAGGAGGGGGCCTGAACTGGAGATGTGGGCCGAGCTGCTTTGGTCTGTCCGCAAAGGGGACCGACCAGCTGTATTTGTGTCATTTGCATTATCACTCAATATGTAATTATTGTATTTCACTTGATGGACCAAATGATATTTGAGCAAATAATGAACTTAAAAAAAAATTCAAGGACTTTTTTGAGAGAAAATATTAACATTGGTTCCTTTTCGAGAATATCAAAATCGTGTTGTCCTTTTATATGTTAGTAACTTAATACAGATTTCCATACAAATTAAGGGCATTTTAGGAAAGTTAAAAAAATTTCATCAATCTTCAGTATTAATTGTTCATTAGTATTCCAGCTGTAGCAGCTGAGACTGAAGCGTGCGGTCAGACCGAAGATAGGGAGAATTACTTTTCGCAAACGCAACCTCACGCCAGAGGCATCTTTCTGTTCTGTTCTGTTCTGTTCTAGAGTGAGAAACCTATACTTACAGAGAGAGAGAGATAAAATCAGAAAGCTTTACGAGAGAGAGAGAGAGATACGGACAGCGTATTGTATGTCACTCTTTACCACTTTTTATGTACTGTTGTGCATGATAGACTGCTGAGGATGGGCAATCTTTTGGGTTTTCCTGGTAACTAATTTTATTTTTTTGGAGGGTGTTTTTTTGGGTATGAAGATTTTTGCTTTTTGAGAGAGAGAGGGGGGTTTGAGACTTGAGAGTTGAGAGTCTTGTAGTTGTTGAATTTTGTTGGATGGGAATTGGGTCCAGAGGGAGGGAGGAGGGCCATGAGGAAGTCATTCAAAGATTCTCTTAAGGCGATTGAAGCTGATATTCAGCATGCCAATACCCTGTAATCTCTCTCTCTCTCTATATATATATATATATATATTGTTTGCACTAACCCGAAGGAGAAAGGCTGATTTTCTGTTGTCGATGAAAAGAATTGAATTCAATATCTGTCGGCTACTTCTGCAAGGAATTAGTTGCGATATTTCTCTGGAGATGTAATTTTATTTTATTTTAATATAATCTTCTGCTTACAACTAAAATTTATCATTTCCAGTTTGTGCATTTGCTTCTTTTTTCTGAAGAAATTATTTTAACGAGTCTTTCTTTTTCACTCCATTTTTTTCTTATGGGAATTCACATTTATTTGGCCAAGAAAATTTGGGCTGCCTGCAATGCAAAAATCTGATGTCTGTGTGTATATAATTGCTAGAGATTTCACGGATTGCTTATTTATTGTTGATTTAATTGAACCAAACACTACATAGTTGATAGAATCATAGTTCATAGTTCATACTTAGCCTTGCTATATGGTAGATGGGAGATTTTGCCAAACCCCAAATGTTTTTGCTGGAGTTGAATCACAAAAGGGGAAAAAGCCATGATTTCAGTGGCTGCAGAATCAAATTGGTCCTTCCCACTTTTGACAAAGTTATGCTTCTTTTTAAAACTAATGTTATCTGCATTCATATTTTATCTGTTATTCCCATTCCCCTTATTAGCTCCTTCCCTTGAGTTGATGGGCTTCTATTATGATTGTTGGATTACATAAAACGAGACTGAACATGCAATCCTCAATTCTTCTAGCAATTGGTTGCCTTACAATAATTTGTTTGAAGGCATGGAGGAGTTTGCTAATTTTATTCTTAGAGGTTAATGAACTTTTTTCGTATTTGAATTTTCTTGTTTTCTCTTGAGAAACAGGGCTTCTGATTATCCAAGGGAATATGATGGTGCCTGCCTGCAGATGAGATTATCATACAGTCCTTGTGCTCACATTTTTCTCTTTCTTGTTCAATGGACTGATTGTCACCTTGCTGGTGCCCTTGGATTGCTTAGAATCCTCATTTATAAGGTCATTTACATTCTTTTGTGCATATTGTGTTATGCTAATTGTCCCTTACTAAGATATGTTTCCTATTTTAATGGTTTATAAGGCAATAATTTGATGGGTGCTTGCAGGCTTACGAGGATGGCAAGACTACCATATCTATTTATGAAAGGAAAGCTAGTATAAGGGAGTTTTATGGTGAGTGGACTGAGGAGGTTAATATTAATTTTTCTTTTTGGTGAAAAATGATTTTTTTTTTTTTGGGTGTCTGTTGCATCATTTAACATTGTTAACTCTTTCGAGTACAAAAATTGTTTGTTACTGTGATTATTTCATTGCTTGAGGGACATTCATGCTTGGGGGAAAGGGGGAAAAAATTTATTTTGTAAAGCATCTTCAGCCCTCACATTGACTGACCATGGGCAGGTGTAATATTTCCCTCTTTATTGCAACTGCAAAGAGGAATCACTGATGTTGAAGAT
Organism: Euryodendron excelsum; assembly: GCA_033060915.1. Lineage (NCBI taxonomy): Eukaryota > Viridiplantae > Streptophyta > Magnoliopsida > Ericales > Pentaphylacaceae > Euryodendron > Euryodendron excelsum. The sequence continues at coordinate 1,891,974 of CM065395.1, forward strand.
AGGAAACAGAGAGAGATCTGTGCAGCCAAGTACAGAAGAAGAGATGGGATGGACAAGGGTAAGCTTTCTGAAATTGATATAGAGAGAGAAGAAGAATGTGGTATTTGCTTGGAAATAAACAGCAAGGTTGTCTTGCCCCTGTGCAGTCATTCTATGTGCATGAAATGCTATAGAAATTGGTGAGCAAAACATCGTGCTTTCTGTTTGCTGTGCCATGTTCTATTTTCTTTTATTTTATTATTTTGTCCAAGTGTCTTCCTTCTCTTCTTTCTGAAATTTAGATCTTATATTCACTCTTTTGTCTAAAGAAAGTGCAAAATAATATTTGTATTATCTATCTATACTATTATAAAGCAATCACCTGAGAGTTTGGTAAGGCCTCAATTTTGGTGAGGCTGTTACCTATTTTCTCTGCACTTGCCTAAATTCATGGTGACACACACTCCTCATAACTGGCTCTTTCTCTACAACTATAATTGGTAGTTAAAATAATAGGGTGTAGTATAATACATGCACATAGTGCGTGCCACCCTTCTAGTATTATATAATGGAAACCAGGGAAAAAAAAAACCATGTTTGTATAATTATTTCTAAATATCCAAAACTTAAAATTGTTGGATACCCTTCTGGCTGCATGGATGTGTTTTTGTTCTTGTAGAATTGGATTTGCCGCCTTCAAATTTTTTAGGCTAATGATGTTGCATATAATTGTTGCTGCTTCAGGCGTACTCGGTCTCAGTCATGTCCCTTCTGTCGGGATAGCCTTAAAAGAGTGGACTCTGGTGAACTTTGGATCTACACCAGCAGCTTTGAAATTGTGGACTTGTCCTCAATTGCCAAGGAGAATTTGAGGAGGCTTATAATGTACATTGAGAAGTTGCCTCCTATTGTTCCCAACCCAAAGCTTGTTCCTTATGATCCTCATTTCCGGTGAGGCCATCTTCAGGAGCTGGAACTTTTGAACATTGATGGTTTGGTTGTATATAAGTTTCTGTTTGTTTTTTGTTAGACAGCAGAAAAGGGCAGTCTAATACACAAGACTTCCGCCACTGCAGGGTCTGGAGAAGGTCAGATGCATGTAGCTTTACTCCTGCATTCGGAGGGGACAGTTTCTGTGTTAAGACAGTCATTGATTGAAACTATATATACCATGTTGGCCATTGTCAGCAGGCTCTAACATGATGTTGGAGCTGTATTTATTTCATTTGAAATATAAAATTTACAATTCTTTATTGCCACATTTTCTTTCATGTGGTCTTTGCATGTGAAGAGACTATATTCTGGGTTTGCTTTCTGTGGAGACTGGGTTTCTGAAAGTTGTTCATCAAAACTTTTTGTGGAGCAGATGAACTCACTGGCAATGTAATCAAATTGTATAAGTTTTATCTAACTTCTCAAATCCAGGACCACATCTTCTACCTCTCAATGGTCCAACAGCCTCCTCCTTCAATTGAATTTGTGGATTCAATTTGTGCCCAAGTGCTTCTGGATTTCTTTCTTGTTCTCTGCTTAATCTATGTAGAAAAGGTTTGTTGATCGATGTATCAAAGTTATGCTGCTCAAGTTCAGCTATCATTTCGTGTAATAGCACAAGCTAGAGAGAGTAGTCGAACATTTGGGACTTTAGCTCATTCAATCACGACCAAATTACTTTCTATATGATTTCGACAAGTGCTTGTTAACAGCGTTCAAAAAACAGAGTAAGAGATCTTAGTACAAGAGATGAGTCCGTTGAGGAGTCCACTGATTTGAATAATAATAGCTTCTTGCTTAGGTCCAACTGTTTGATATACAAAATAGCCAACAATTGCTGTATCTATCAATATCAAGCACCAACAGTTACATGGCTATGCTAATTGTACATTGAGCATAAGCCCACAAATCTAGTGTGGAACTGAAGCATTTCAACAATAGATGAAAATGAGATGCTCAAGAACAAGCTGTAGAAACTCCATATGAAACCAAGATGCCATCCCTCATGCTTAATATATACATTCATTTATAACTGAGAGAAAATGTGGGACTATTATGCTTACGACACCTTGTAAGGCTAAGGAGTACTCTGTAAAAGTGCTAAGCAACACGTACATGCTGAGCATACAAGTTATCTAACATGAAAATACAACAGTGCATAAGGCACACATATTTATGTTGAACCATTTCAGAAATTGCTACATGTTATCTAAGCGTATGACCATACAATATCCATCACATTTGCCTTGGATCAGCCACAATGTCCAAATCAGAAAACATCCAATTTCAGTCCTCATCGTCGTCGTCGTCCTCTTCCTCCTCTTCCTCATCTTCCTACACAAAGACAAGCCATTTAAGTTAGAATTGGCAATGGAAACATAATAGGAAGGAGGTAAAGAAATGGGCAGTTCTATAACTTGACCCTGACCGTAGGACTAAAAAGTCATGACGGCATCAAAGCAATACAAACAATACAAACCAAGGAAACACATTCCAAATGTTTGCTATATTATTTCTTTCAATAAAAAATTCATACTTCCATCTCCATCATTTCTTATTCTAGCTCCTGAATTGTTATGATTCAGAGTATCCTTTCCTATTTGTGCACATGCCCTAGGGGGTGAGCACCACAGTACCATACGAAATTATCGGTGATGACAACAGTAATTCAGCGAGTCACAATTCAGCATACCTATTCAATTCAAACCAAGCCCCACTCAGCCTTGCATATGAAATGTCAAAGCCAAGTAAATGTTTTACACTAAGGTGGGACAGTTATCTTATCCAAACCCCAGAGGGCCCAGACTGCTCACCAAAAAAAGTAAAAAATAAAAACATAAAACCATTGAGTCTATCTTATGACACAATTTTTAGGATATTATTCCCAGGCTTCTACCAACATGTTCAATCTTTATGGACATTCTATATCATGAAATAGGAACTGCAATACAGGAAGAAGGCACTACCTGCCCACTTACCTCATCATCTTTATCATTAACTTCAGATATAGATCTCTCAGATTCCTCATCCCCTTCATCAGCAATGCTTTCCTGACAGATAAAATATACAAAAGAACAGAATGCATAAGCAAACCAATGAGAACTACTTTGACGACATGACAATGATAATGTCTGCATACTGACAAATTGTTCACCTGCTTCTTGTTATAGGTATTCATAAGCTTCTCATAATCAGACTTCCTTTTTGCCGCTTTGGCTTCATATGGAGCTTTTTCCTGCCAACAGCAGATAGACCACACAAAACTAATGATACATGAAGCAATTAGCCTTTACACACCACAACTAACTAGTAAGTATAGATCAAATAAATCGCTCTATGCTTATAGCTTAATCCCCCCCTTAATAAGTTAACTTCATCACTGACAAATATTTGACTGAGTTGACTTGTTATACTGAGAGAGTAAAACTTAAATAAATGAATAGACGCATAAAACCCTGAAAACTGATGTGAACAGACATCTGAGCCTTTAAGCCCTCTCGGTGGTTAATGATACATCTAAAAGGCTGGTTGTCCTTTATTCTAATGATACATCCAGGCTGGTTCTAATACTTCAAGAAATGCTTTTGAAGACTTACAGCTGCAGACATGGATTTCCACTTCTCCCCGCCAGCTTTACCAACCTTCAAGTGGAGGACGTAGATGTCAAATCAATTTCTTATAACACAGAAACCTGTTCTAAATTATACAACAGAGTTTGAAAACTTAAGCCCATGAATAACTCACAGCAGAGACAGCTTTCACAGTGGGATTTTCTTTCTTGAAGATTGTTCTAAACTCCTCGCTGCAATGTTACAAGACTCAAATCAAAGGATATCTTTAATACGTGGCAAAACCCAAAATAATTCCTAATTCATATCACAGCAAGAGGATCAATACATACAGGAATACAAAGAAGGCACTAGGAGGCCTCTTAGGCTTGTTGGGGTCTTTCTTGGCCGACCTTCCCTTCTTGGCTTGTCGTTTTCCACTCTTATCAGCCTTGATGGCAGCCTTTCTCTTCCCGACCTTTCTGAAAAGAAGAGATATATATGATCCGTCATTATAACATTCCTGTTACCACTGTATCCACAATCGAATATAAAGATTAGATGTCTATAGAACTCAATTGACTTGACCTTGAAACTACCAGCTAAGATAATAACATTAAACAGAGTCATCCACAGTAAAGTAGACACTAAACACCAAAATAGCCCCACAAAGACGCAAGTTTAACCACCAAAATGTTAGATAAACTTATCTAACCTGTCATCAACGGCCTTCAATGCCTCCTTCGAGACCTTGTTTGTTGCCCCCTTACCCTTGGCACCCTTCATTGTTACAAGTGAATGCCCTAAAAATAACACAGCTTGAAATTAGAAAGCAAAATCAACACAATAATACATGTGTAGGCAATAAATAAGTTATAGAAGACAAATATTCGTGAGATCAACGCACCACAGAGAGAGAGAGAGAGAGAGAGAGGGAGTGTGTGTGTGTGTGTGTTAACCTCAAGAAGACAAAATGAAGCATTTCTAACAAATGATACTAGAAATACTAACAAAAAAACAAAATAAGGAATTGAATAAAAAAATAATCACATAGAAACAGAACTGACCAAAACTAACAATGAAAGTCATTTATTCTAGAAAATATTCAAGCAAACAAACTGCGTTCGGAGACTAAAGCGACAAAACCACAGAATTGCAGCTAGAAGAACAATACAATCAACAATCAACCAATGGAATAAAAATAATCACAGAGAAAACAGGACTGACAAAAACTAATAATTAAAAGAAGTAATTACAATACTCTCTAAACTATGACTCAATATCACTATACCACTAAATAATAAAACATACCACATTGATCCTGAACTACTAATTTGTTTCAATCAATAATTTCTATGGCAATATATTAACAACCTTATCATGCGACTTGTACGTGTTCACAAAAAAATTATTTTATATTTAAACTGACATTTTCTTTTTGTAATAATTATGTACTGACTGAACTATACTATATTTACATGTACATAATTTCTGTAAGTCACATAATATTTTATTTATTTATTGTATTGATTGATATAAATTAATAGTTTAGGGTCACTTTCAAAGTTGCCGAGTCATAATTCAAGAGTTTGTTATAATTACCCCTAATTAAATTATTTATTCTAGAAAATATATCAATCAAACAAACTGAGTTCCACAAACTAAAACTACATAATCGCAGAATTGCAGCTCGAAAAACAAAAAATCAACAATCAAACAGAAGTTCTTAAATCACATATATAGATATATGCACATGTATATCTGAACCTGAGACAGATCTAGAAAGTAGAAACGAAACATACCTCGAAGATCGGCGATCCCTTAGTGAGAAACAGAGCACAACTCAAAAGGAGAATCAAACAACAGAACAGCAACCTAGAGAGAGGGGGAGATATTTGAGAGAGAGAGAGAGGGAGAAAGAGACGTAGGTGCGACCGAGTGAGAAAGAAGTGAACTGGATTGAGTGACCGGACCAACCGGGAAACCTTTTGCCGAATGTGCCGCCCGCACAGAGCACAACTCAGCAGAAGAAAAAGGTATGACCGGCTACAACCGGTACGTTAGAGAATTTTTTTGTTGACTTGTTTGTAACTTTGCAATGACGACCCACGATTAAGGAAATGAATGGTGTTTGATGATCAGTTATCCCATGCATGCAATGACAAGGGAGATATGTGTGGCATGTCCATCAGCCTGACACGTATTAGCCCATGCAGCTGACTTGATGCTGAAGCTCGATTCTCGGTTTTGTATCTTGTCTTTGTTTTTTATTTTTCTCTTTATGTGTGATTTAATATTTTATTCAGGAAGAACTTTCCAAAGTTGTGCAGAAGAAGGAATTAAAAATTAGTTTTAAAACAAGAAATCTAAATAAGAATTTTTAAAGACCCAAAGAAGAAAATAGTGCCATCGTCAACTAGTGGCGGATTTAAAAAAATGTTTAAATACTTTTAAATAATTGTTTATAATTAAAATGACAAATTTTAAAAAATAAAAATAATATGATAATATTTAAAGTTCTATATATCGATAGCAAATGTTTCTTACACAAAATACTGTTCAAATTAATGAAACAAATTACAATAATCTCCTTCATTGTTTTATATTTTGAAACTTTTACAAAATAATTTTATTGTCTATAGTGTTGAATATGTATCTGTCAACGTATGTAATCAAGTAATCATTTATCCACTCATCTCTCATGCGATTACGGAGTGGATTAATTTCTAATTTAATGGGTAAATGAGTTTAGATTGGGTAAAAAAAAATTTAAAATGGGTGTTGGGTATTGGGATCGATCTGGCAAAGTTCATTTTTAATTGAGTTGGGTTACAATTTTTATTTTTATTTTTTTTTAAAAATTCAGTGCAGGCGGCCGGCGCCGCTCGACTGGTCCCCCTGCCGTCAACCACGTAAGGCATTGCTAAAATAATTTACAAAATGATATAAGCTTGATTTATAAATTGATACGCCCTTATTTAACATGATACTAGCTTGATAATCTAAAAAATTAATGGAAAAAAGAGGAAAGGTTTTTGGAATTTTTTTTGACAAAATTGTCCAAAGAGAAATAAGCCTACTCCCTTTGCCTTTTATCCCCAAGCCAAGAGGTTGTCTCACAAAATTAGGAGGAAAGACTCTGGTAGGTAGTAATCTAATTGACCTTGAAAATAAAAAAAATAAATGCAAAACCAGTCTCAAATAGTAAACTCAAATCCAATGCCATTTTTGGGAGTTTTTAAAAAGTTGAACTAATGATCCTGGTCTTGTTGGGATCTATTTGGAAGGGTCAGTGTTGGGAGGAGATCCTTTTGCATGCCTTATCCTTAAAAATTAATGTGTTTGAAAGCTACTCTATTACTTGACAGACAAGATATTATCACAATTTATGTGAACAGAGTTTTAATTCAAATCGTTTATGTGAGTCTTTTGTCAATTAAAATGAAAAATCATTGATGTTACCTTGTCACTTTTTTGAATAGAATGATAAAATGAATCAAGTTATTTGAACTTTACACATGTTCCAATTCATCAAATAACTCGTTTTAAATCGACTCGTCATATAAATAAGTTAAATTTAAATATATTTTGAAATTTATCAATTTTCAGAACTGGATTCCAACTCGGAACACAAATTCACTAAGACACCAATGTGATGGTTGGCTTTCCATGTATGGAGGTGCCTTGACCAGCTGACCTCCACATAAATTACATGCAAAAGGTGAGAGAGAGAGAGAGAGAGAGAGATTTATGTTTGTGTGGACAATATATGTGGAGAGCAAGTAAAAGTAAAAAGAAAAAGATGTGAAAAGAAAATAAAGTAAAAGAAGTTAAATTCATTTATTTTGTTTGGTTGAGTTAGAAAATTGAAAAAAAAAATGACTGAATTTTGTCCAAAAAATCCATTTTTTATATTCAAAGAAATAAATATGTATAAATAATTTTATTTTTCTTTCATTTTTTGTTCTTTTCACAAAATCTAAATATAGTATTAGCCCGCTAGATGTGTATATAAGAACTGTGGCTCATTCGTACTCCAGAGTTTTGTCATGTGAAATTATTTTTATTTTAATTTAAAATTAAGTAGTCTTATGGCAACCGTAAGAACATTAAAATTAAGTAAAATATGGTAAAATGTTGTGCTTCTCCATTGATGTTGTGAGCTCTCCAATCTTGTATTATGGAATCGATTCGGTAATTTCTCGTAAAAATTAAGCAAAATACAAATTAGGTCCTCTTTTAGTCAAGACATGTTTGGCTTTTAGCAAATAAAAGTTCAACTATTCAGGGCTTTAAAAATGTACTTTTTCTCTGGCAAAAATCAAATGAGCCTTGACAATAGCAGCACCCAATAAAACACAATTTTTTTTTTTTGATGATCCAGAATAGCTGTCTGACCAGAGTCACATTGACCACGGAGAGAGCCGTCCAAACTAAAGATGGTGTAATCCCCTTAGCCTCCACTAGTCAGGTAAATATAACAGAGCTAACGCAGCTGACAAGTCTCAAACTCGGGACGCACAATGCAACTACTCTCGTAGCCTGTCACCTACCTTCCTCACTTATTTGTTTACAGTGATTGAGGTTCCGAGGCATAGAATTTGGTCTTTAACATAAGAAATATACAAATGGAATTGATTCCACCAGCATGCTTTCCCTGCGGACCCTGCCTTTATTATGCCTTCAAATCTCTTTCATCGTGCATAACTGAAGAACCTTTGGTAGCAAAGCAATGCTTTTGCCTTTATTACATGCCTTAGCATAATGAATAGGAAAACTCTATTTTTACAGTATTTTTATAGGGAGTGGCATTTTAAAATATAAGTCAAAATAGAGGGTTTTTTTTATTTGAAAAGACTACAAATATCCACATCATTTTGTAGAAAAATTCTAAACAAAAATTATGTTTATGAAGCATTACTTTAATGAATAAAGGGTAGTTTAATGCACGAGATTCCTATGATCCTAAAAGATCAGATATATACAATCTTAACACGATGAATGAGAACAAAAAATATCAAAGTTAACTCTATGGAAAAAAAATGTGCTTCACTATTATCCTCATAATGGTACTCCCCTTATTTTTAGGAGTAATGACACTCTGCCTCCCTGTTGCTTAGTGAAAATCATATGATTTCCTATTATCCAAAAATAAAAATGTAACACCATGTGGTTTGAACTTAGTGTAAAATGGATAATACCTTAGCATATTAGGGGCAATGCCCTTATAATGATTGTGGGATAAATATACACGGCCCAATCCATTTAGTTAGGCCCAATTAACACAATTCAAAGCTCGGCAGCCCAAATTTAGCACTAAAGAGCGGTCCGGTCCAAATTGCCGACCTTTGCCGAACTTGGCCCAAACCGCGAATGATGAACCCAAACCGCTAGGGGTCTCAGAGCATTAAATGCAGAGTTAACCCGCATTAAATGCACAGCGGCTCCCCACGCGACGTCGACTTGTATGTCTGATCAGCCAGATTTTTCAGCAACGGTAAGACAGGTCCTGTACGCGGTCAGTCAGTAGCGTATGATGATGCCTACCCTGCAGGCCATGATGACCAGCTGGTAGGCCAGGAGCAAAATACTCCATCGATCACACTATAAATACCCAAGCTCTCAAGAGCCAAGTATGGACAATTAACTCCAAGCATATACTATTCTTATATATTCAACTCTTGATTAAGCTTGCTAACTTAATCATCGGAGTGTGATCGGTCCACCAAGGGTTGACCCATTCTAGCTTTTCTTTCTTGCAGTGAGTTTGGACTCATTGACATTGGCTTAAGTGATCGGCCAGGCCTTCCCGAGAAATCCAACCTACAATTGGCGCCGTATGTGGAAAGGCTAAATTAACCATGAGTTTGAACAATCGAAGGAGAAGAGGAGAGAATCACGATGAACGAGGTAACAGAGTCTCCTCTAGCAAAGATCAAACCAATTCGGTGCAGTGCTAATCTAACCTAATAGATTGGCACCGAGGCAGAATACTGAAGTAAAAAATACAAACCCTTGCTGAGAGCCACCAGGAAGCACCAGATGGACTGTGGAGGAACCCAGACTATGTTAGGGAGCAAAATTTCTGCAGAAACCACCACCGGGACCTTGCCCCCTCGCCCACCAGTGGAAGAGTCCTAAGTGAAGATACGCTACGTTCAGCCAAAAGAGAAATTTGGCGGCGCGGCTAAGAGATTGCCTACCTCACCTCCCAAGTTTGGGTCATGAGAGAGGCAATCCCCGGAAGAGACAGGCGTGGGAGAGAAAGGTATCCAAACCGTGAAAGAACTGCGAGAAGCAGGGACGTCCCGACGCAGCGAGTAAGAGGAAGCTACACCTCTAGCACTGGGCACTGTAACAACAGGCGAAAAGATCTGCAGAGAGGGAGGAGCAAGACTCTGCTTAATGATGAACGTGCAGAAGATGGTCGGCAGTGAAAGGACTAGGAAAAATGGTACAACGAAAATCTAAAGGACAAGAAGCAGCAGACTAAGGAACGTATAGCCCATGACCTGGTGAAGAAGGCCTTGGACCAGATTGCATCCACACCATTCACAGAGGAGATTGAGTCTCACCCAATTCCTCGAAAGTTCACCCCACCAAAGTTCACTCTATACGACGGGAAGGCCGGCCCAGTTAACCATGTTCGGCATTACAAGCAGCTGATGGTGATATGGTGCGGTGACTAAATGTTGATGTATCGAATCTTCCCCTAGGGGACATAGCCTTACGATGATTCGATAAGTTGCCGTCTAGATCCGTGTCAAACTGGAAGCAACTTGCCAAGTTGTTCATCGCTCGATTCATAGCTAACAGCCTATAACCCAAGAAAGTTGATTTCTTACTAACCTTACGGAAAGAAGAATGGGAAGGATTACGGGTGTACGCACGACGCTATTGGGAGGCTTATAACGAAATTGACGAGTGCAGCGAACAATTGGCCATGACTTAATTCAAAATCGGCCTTCCCATTGCGGCAGTCTTTGATGAAGAAGCCGACCCTCACCATACAGGAATTGATGCTAAGAATTGAGCGTTACGCAAGACTAGATAAAGATGTGCCTCAGCCAAGTTCAGCAAAGGTCGGCGTTGTCGTCGAGAAGACAAATAAGAAAGAAGCCAACAAACCCAGACAGGAAGACAACAATCGGGGAAGCAAGGTGAATGAGGGGGTCTACACAGTCTTTAAGGATCCCATCTATAAAATCTTGCCCCAGATCTAGGACAAATCATTTTTCAAATGGCCCTCGAAGTTAGGAGGGGACCCAGCGTCCCGGGACCAAAAGAGGTTCTGTTCTTACTATCGCGAGAAAGGGCACAAAACGGAGCAATGTCGGCATCTTAAGACCCACTTGGAGGATTTGGCCAAAGCTGTCCATCTTGACCAATTTATTGATCGGGACAAGACAAAAAATGAGGTTGAGCAACTACGAGTGGGATGCACCCCAGAAGGAGATTGAAGCAAGACCGGTCAGAGTAATCAATGTGTTGCACGGTTCAACTGAATCAGGAACCGTCAACCCACATAGACACCGAGCCGAAATACAGAAGGCTACACACTTCAGGGAAGTAATGCAGATACAACCATCGAGCAAGAAAGCCAAGGTCAGCGATGGCCCTGCGTCCATTACCTTCACTGACGAAGACCTCGTGGGGGTGCAGACCCCTTATAATGATGCCTTGGTTGTAACACTGAGAATGGCGGACTGTGACGTGAAAAGATTGCTCATTGACCAAGGAAATTCGTTCAAAGTCATGTATTACAGCCTATTCAAGAAATTGGAGCTCAAAGAGTCTGACCTCCAGCCATCGCTCAACCCATTGGTCGGATTTAGCTCAAATCCGGTTTGGCCCATGGGGAAGGTAACGGTTCCAGCAACTGCTGGAGGAATTACGTTACAGAAAGAATTCCTAGTAGTCAATGTGTCTTCCTTCTACAATGCTATCATGGGACGAACCTGGTTACACCTCATGAAAGCTATCCCCTCATCCTACCGTCAACTAATTAGATTCCTGATCCTCGGTGGAGTAGGGGAAATAAGGGGAGACCAAGTGGTTGCCAAACAGTGTTTCCTGACGGCATGCACAACAAAGACAAAGGCCGAAAAAGTGCAGATGATAGAGCTGCATGAAGACACCCCCACTATCGACGATGTGGGGAAGACGCCTGAGAACAAGGCTGTGGAGGACCTGAAGACGGTACACATCGATTGGCAGGATGATAAGTACTTCGTCATCGGCACCTCTTTGTCCCAAATGGAGGAACGCTCACTAATTGAGTTTTTGACAAGTTACCTTGAAGTGTTCACCTGGACTCCTCATGACATGCCGAGAATTGATGTTGATGTTGGCTGCCACAGGCTAAATGTTGACCCAAAATACTGACCTATGGTCCAAAAGGGGAGAAGGGCGGCGACACAGCATGTGGACGTTGTTATTGAAGAAACTAAGAAGCTTTTGGAAGTTGGGGCAATTTGGGAAGTCAACTACCCGAGCTGGCTTTCAAACACAGTGGTAGTAAAGAAGATGGACAGCAAGTGGAGGGTCTGTGTGGACTTCATTGATCTGAACAAAGCATGCCCTAAGGACCATTTCCCCTTCCCCAAAATCGATCAACTCGTGAATGCAATAGTTGGTTCGGGAGGATGAGTTTCTTGGATGCTTATCAGGGGTATCACCAGATTCCCCTCCATCTTGAGGATCAAGAGAAGACGACCTTCATCACTCTAAGTGGTGTATTTTGCTATAAGGTTATGCCCTTTGTTCTGAAGAACGTCGGGGCTACGTATTAGCGACTGGTCACCAAAATGTTCAAAAAATAGATCGGCAGCACTGTGGAAGTCTATATCGACAATATGGTGGTAAAAAGCAAAGTCAACAACTCCCATCTAGAAGATTTACAAGAAGTACTCAACATCCTAAAGCAGTACAAAATGAGATTAAATGCCTCGAAATGCGTCTTTGGAGTCAACTCGGGCAAGTTCTTGGGGTTCTTGGTTACAGGTCGGGGCATTGAGGTGGACCCACGACAGATTAGTGCAATCCAAGCGTTCAGGCCCCAAAGAATACTAAGGAAGTACAAAAGCTAACTGAAATGGCAGCGGCACTCAACAGGTTCATAAGCCGATCATCAGACAAGTGTCGACCATTCTTCCAGCTTCTCCAAAAACGAGAACAATTCAAATGGACTCCAGAATGTGACCAGGCCCTCAATGATCTGAAGAAATACTTGACCTAACCACCTTTACTTTCCACCCCATTTAGGCATGAGTAACTCTTCCTCTACCTTGCAGTGTCGGAGTATGCGATCGGCGCCGTACTACTCAAGCAACAGGATCAGCTACAGTTGCCTATTTACTGTGTCAGCAAAACTCTTCTCGGGGTAGAAAGTAGATACTTACCCCTAGAAAAATGCGCACTCGTACTGGTAGTAGCATCCCAAAAATTGGTGCACTACTTCAGAGCTCATACCATTAACGTCCTAACAGACCACTAGCTCAAACCTCTCATCAGAAGGGCCGACTTCTCTGGCAGGTTGGCAAAATGGGTTGTGGAGTTAGGGGAGTTTGATATAAAGTTCCATCCAAGATCAGCTGTGAAAGAGTAAGTCCTTGCAGATTTTATTTCTGAATTCTCCGTTGAACTACCACCCGAAGCTGACCAAGCACCACCTCCTGCTCAACAGCACGACGACCTCCCCCTGAATCTTTGGGAGAACACTGATCATTGGCAACTCTATGTCGACAGAGCCTCCAATGACCGGGGGGCAGGATCAGGCGTAGTGCTCATTACACCAGACGGTTTGACCTTGCTCGCCGGACTACGCCTAGCCATCGAACTCAAAATCTCTGAGATCGTCATTTATTCGGACTCCTTGTTAGTTGTTAACCAGATTACGGGAGAATACGCAGCAAAGAGTAACAAGATGACGCAGTATCTAGCTAAAGCTAAGGAATTGCTCAACAAATCCAACAGTTACAAACACTGCCAGATCAACCGGGACAATAACTCTCATGCCGATGCTTTGGCGACATTAGCAATGGCTCTGAAGTCTGGGTAAAAAAGAACAATTAACATGGAGACTTTGGCCAGACCAAGCATATTTTATGAAGAGGAACAAACTCTAGCTATGAAACAGTGGGAACCGTCCTGGATGGACTCAATCATCTCCTGTCTCGACAAAGATGAGCTACCAGAGGACAAAAATGAGGCCAGACGAATCAAACATGCAGCTCTCAGATACTGGTTGTCACCAAGCAAGGAACTTTACAGACAATCTTTCACAGGTCCCTACTTGCATTGTGTCCACCCGGATAAGGTGCAAGGCATCCTATTTGAAATCCAATAAGGAATATATGGAAGTCATGTCGGCGGAAGATCGGTAGCACACCGAGCTATCTCACAAGGATATTGGTGGCCCTATATGCAAAAAGACGCAGCCTAGTACGTCCTAAAGTGTGAAAAGTGTCAGAGGTACTCCCCCATTATACTTCAGTCTGCTGAGGATCTCACAACAATTACCAGTCCATGGCCTTTTGCTCAGTGGTGGCTAGACATAGTCGGGCCTTTACCCCGAGCTCCAGGTAATAAAAGGTTCCTCATTGTGGTGACTGACTACTTCACTAAATGGGTGGAGGCGGAGCCCCTGTCAAACATCAGAGAGATCGACACTAAAAGATTCACGTAGAAGAGTATAGTGACGAGGTTTGGCATCCCGTGTGCCATTGTCTCAGATAACGGCACCCAATTTGATGGCAACATGTTCAGATCATTCTGTGAGGAGCTCGGGATTAGAAACTATTATTCAACACTAGCTTATCCACAGTGCAATGGGCAAGCCGAGATTTTAAACAAAACTATGCTCAATGGGATTAAAAAGCGGCTGGAAAGAGTTAAAGGAAAATGGGTAGAGGAGCTACCCAGTGTTCTGTGGTCTTATAGGACTACCCCAAGGAGATCTACCGGCCAAACTCCCTTCTCTTTAGCCTACGGGGTGGAAGCGGTCATACCTTTAGAGGTCGGGTTACCAACGATCAAATCGGCAGCATTCAATACCGGACTTAACGACCAGACTCTTGCAAAAGACTTGGATCTTGCCGAAGAAAAAAGGGAAGATGCCTTGATCAGACTCACAGAATATCAGCGACAGTTAAGACGCTCCTACAACAAACGGGTTCGTCCGAGAAACTTCGCTCCAGGTGATCTAGTTTTACGAAAAGTGCTGGGGGCAACAAAGAATCCAACGAATGGCAAGCTCAGCCCCAATTGGGAGGGCCCCTACAGAGTGGCATCCCAGGTCGGCGTCGGCGTATACCGATTAGAAACTGTTGAAGAGGGAAAACAGCTACCCCGGCCTTGGAATACAAACAACTTGAAGAAGTTCTACCAGTAGTGTAGGATCCCATGTGATGTAACAATTTAACAAGTGTATAAAGCCTTTATAAGATTAATGGAAAATGAAGTTGTTCAAACAAATATACTCTGAGCACTGTAGGACTAAACAAAAACCAAGTGTAAAAACTTGATCCTATCCAAGTTGGACAGGTCGGCCAAAAAAGGCCACAAAAACCCAAGTGTAAAAACTTGGTATTGTCCAAGTTGGAGAGGTCGGCTAAAGAAGGCCACAAAAAATCAAGTGTAAAAACTTGGTCCTGTCCAAGTTGGATAGGTCGGCCAAAGAAGGCCACAAAAAATCAAGTGTAAAAACTTGGTCTTGTCCAAGTTGGACAAGTCGGCCAAAGAAGGCCACAAAAACTAAGTGTAAAAACTAGGTTCTGCCCAATTTGGTCATCTCAGCCAAAGAAGGCTACAAAAATCAAGTGAAAAAACTTGGTCCTATCAATGTTGGGCAAGTTGGCCAACGAAGGCAGCAAAGAACCAAATGTCAAGAATTGGCCCTATCCGAATTAGACAGATCGGCCAATAAAGATATACGAGTCATAGAACTTAAGGTGAAATGAATTTCAGCAATCAAACAAAGCCGAACAGCTGTTTAAACAAAAAAAGAAAAACTACAATCAATCTGCCGACTTTTCCCTCGGCTGCACAGATTTCTTCGCCGAGCTATCTGCAGTCTCTTCTGCAACATTGGACGATTTGGCAGCAGCCTTCTCATTCTTAACAGCGGCCTTCTCCCTTTCAGCAGCAACCTTCAAAGCGAGCTTTCTTAGATACTCGGTGTTGGCTATTGACTCTCCCCCAAATGCGGTATTCCTACAAATAGAGTTAGTACCCCGCAAGAGTACGGGGTTCACGATGAAGTATAAACCGGTAATAATCCGGTATCGTTCTCTCCCAAGAGACCTAGCCCAATATAAGCTCTAACACTCACTTCACACTAACCTAACTAGGGTCTAATTGCAATTAAGTGGGGAATTGGATCTAAAATAAAATAGAAAATAAAAAGAACCGAAAATCATTTGGTTTTTGATGGTTGTTTTGATTTCCTAAACTATTGCAATAAAAATAAAGACAATTAACACTAGACAATTAAATTAAAGCAAAATAAAAATAGAATTAAAACAATTAAAAGAGAATTGGGCTCAAATGATCCAACCACTCAATTTCATTCAAGGTTTTCAATGGGGTTTATAACTCAAATCAAACACAACATTTAAGTGTGTTTGATTAGGAGGATTTAGCTTTGAAAACCGATTATTCTCAAGTAATTGAAATTAGATACATGTTCAACGAGGAATCAAAGGTTAATACCATCGATTCAACTTAGTCAATACCAAATTTGTAGTTTGTGCATTGATTAGCCAAACATAGTCAATAACTTAGGTTTTCTAAAGCATCTTCAATCAATTTGTGAGAATGAATTTCTAGTAATTGTGGAGTATTTGTCTAGTCAAGGGTTCTAAATTAATACCATCGATTTGTGTCACACCCCCAACCCAATTAGACATGAATTATGTTACATTAGGCGAGGCATGGTCACACAGGTCACCGTACTTGCGAACGACACCTTAACACCTAATCGAAAAACAGAACGCAACGGGATATAATAACAATAAGAAAGAAATATAATAAACACCCAACATACATAAAGGAAACCACAAATCATCAATACATGACCAATTGAAAAACAATCAACAATCCTCCAAATGCTCTACCATCGTATCATGTTAATAAAAAATATTACATCAAGACTCAACGTCCCATTTAAAACACAACTAAGAAACTAAAAGTAAGAGAATGGAGCTCCCTCAAGCCCCGAGACTCGACATCATGATATCAACATAGACGCCACCATGGCGACGACTAGGACTACAGTGAATCGAACCACCATCTCCACGTTACCTGTCAAAACAGTCTGTGTGGGTGTGAGCTAAAAGTCAACGTGCAAATTAGAAACATCTAGTATTGTTAAGACTAAGACTTGTAAAAAGTTAAAGTGGGTAAATGGTGGAGTGAGGTGTTAAGCATAAGTCTTCCATGCATAGAATTCTTCCATGTGTGGGACTCAAGTGGGATATGCAATAGCAAAAAAAAAAAAGAAAAGAAAAGAAAAGAAAAGTGAGAGTGACAGAAAGAAAGAGAGAAAGAGACGGAAGAGAGATAGAGAGAGAGAGAGAAGGAGAGAGATATAGAGAGAGAGAGTTGCAAAGAGAGAAACAGAGAGAGAGTAGAAGGAGCTGCTGCCATCGCAAGAATAAGCTGATTTCAGGTATGAAAATTCTTCCCTTGCTGTAGATCAGGCTATAGGTAGAAAGATCTTGAAAAATTACATAATTTAGATATAAAATTCATCTGATTTGGTTAAGAATTGAGAGAGAAACTTCTGTCCAAAGTTGAAAAATTTCTGTTGCTAAAATCTGCAGAAATAGCCACTTTCAGAAGTTGTTTGGCCTCTTTAACAATATGATCTGTAGCTGAAGTTTTACACACTTGAACTTTGAGATCTTAAAAAAATTTGGGCTTTGGTTTCAGTCAAAAATATTTTATATTTGAATTATGGTGGATTTTCAAAGTTAAGCTGTTACTGTAGAAGTCTGATGCCCAGATCTGCCCAGATCTGTAACCTTTGGTTTGACAGGGTATTGGACCAAGTTAGAGTAG
Organism: Euryodendron excelsum; assembly: GCA_033060915.1. Classification (NCBI taxonomy): domain Eukaryota; kingdom Viridiplantae; phylum Streptophyta; class Magnoliopsida; order Ericales; family Pentaphylacaceae; genus Euryodendron; species Euryodendron excelsum. Next base: position 1,909,556 of record CM065395.1, read on the forward strand.
CCCAAAAATTATGAAATTTTTACTGTATCTAGTAGAACTGTTAAAGATAATCTGTACCAAATTTCAGGTTATTTCGATATTGTTTACCTATACTACTAATTTATCAAAGATAGAGCATCTGCTGCTGAATTCGAGTTTCTACAGCACTGCCCTGTTTTAGAAAATACCAAATAAATACTTAGGCATGTTTAAAAAATGTAAAATTTTGTTTGGATACTCTGTGAGATGCCTATGTTATATTTCTAAAGTTTTAGAATTTTTGGGTATAAGCTCACGAAGTTATGTCCAGATTATGAAGCCTGTATCAGTTGTGGCAGATTAGAGGACTTAGTATATTTTGGTATTTTTCAGCTCTAGACAGCTTAACTTTGAAAATCCACCATAATTCGAATATAAAACATTTTTGACTGAAACCAAAGTCCAAATTTTCTTAAGATCTCAAAGTTCAAGTGTGTAAAACTTCAGCTACAGATCAGATTGTTAAAGAGGCCAAACAACTTCTGAAAGTGGCTATTTCTGCAGATTTTCGCTACAGAAATCTTTCAACTTTGGACAAAAGTTTCTCTCTCAATTCTTAGCCAAATCAGATGAATTTTATATCTAAATCACGTAATATTTCAAGATCTTTCTACTTATAGCCTGATCTACAGCAAGGGAAGAATTGTTATACCTGAAATCAGCCTATTCTTGCGATGGCAGCAACTTCTTCTACACGCTCTCTATTTCTCTCTTTGCAACTCTCTCTCTCTATATCTCTCTCCTTTTCTCTCTCTCTCTCTATCTCTCTTCCGTCTCTTGCTCTCTTTCTTTCTATCACTCTCACTTTTCTTTTCTTTTCTTTTTTTTTTTTTGCTACTGCATATCCCACTTAAGTCCCACACATGGAAGAATTCTACGCATGGAAGACTTATGTTTGACACCTCACTCCACCATTTACCCACTTTAACTTTTTACAAGTCTTAGTCCTAACACTACTAAATGTTTCTAATTTCATCACACATTGTAAGTTTACATATACCACTAATAGATGTAGTATATGTCCACTATACTTGCCAACATATCACATGTAAGACTAAGGCGCCAAACACCCACATGATTTTACATCCTACCTAACCATGCAAAATTATAATTAATTACTGATGAATTAAAATTTGGGATCTCACAATTTGGGTGATGAAAATCCCCAAACTTAATCAATAATTCAAGTTTTCTAAAATTCCACATCTAATTACTAGAAATTCGAATTCCAGAAAAATATAGTAATTAATTCATAAGATACCTCCATTGAATTCCTTGGATTATTTGGGTGATTTTTTACATTTGAACCCAATATAAAAATTAGCTAATTAAACTCATAATAAAAGCATGGAAAACGGAAACAAAGCATGTAAAGATTTAAGCTAAAATTTACTTGAAGATTAAAGAGTGTTTGAATACAAAGAAAATACAAGAAAGTGAAAGAAAATATAATACAATGAAAGGAAATTACAAGTTCTACTCTTATATTACCATTACAAAGCTAAATCTAAGTTAAAAATGAAGAAAAATAGAAAAACTAACCTTTTGGGAGCTTCTCCCGCCGGCCCCTTGCTAAAAGTAACCCTCACTACACAAAGAATCTACAAAAAAAACCCTAAAAATGTAGCTTTGGATGCAAAAAATGCATTCTGAATGAACAGTAACCGTCCGAACGGTCATCAGACGGTGCGTCTGACGGCCATCTGAAGTGCGTTCGGGCAGGTACTGTTCACCGTCCGGATGTGCTATTCACCATCCGGACGCATTGTTCAGACAGTTACTGTTCACCGTCCGATGAACAGTAACCGTCCGAACGGTAAATAGTACCGTTCGAACGCACAGTTCGGAGGGATACTATTCATCACTGTTCGACATAGCAACTTTCCAACTCAATTTTGACCACCTTAGAGCTAGATTCAGCCGATGCACATTAGAGGAAAAGTTGTAACTCTTGAAGTCTTCTTTCTAATGACATAAAAATCAGCTCAACCGGATATTGGAGCGAGAAGTTATGGCCAAAATACCGAGATAGGTTGGACTTCTACGCCTTTGAACATTTCTTTTTATCTGCAAATTGTCATAATTAGGTTTAGACACGCATTAGAAATAAATCAGACGCACAAAATAAGAGGTCGGCATCAAACCTATGTTGAGGGGAACTTTAGAGCATCGGAACGCCGGTCTTTCTCCCTCAGGATTGTTGCCAAACTCCCAGGGCCCAGTTACCCAAACCCTAATGTCATCAACGCCCTTCCCGGAAGAGGATAGACACTTCACTAACTCTCTGGCCGACTCTACAACTCGGAGGTAGACTTTGGAACTCCCCCCGACCTTACAGAGCGTGTAGCAATAATCTAGTTCGGCGATCCCCAGGGTCACACCGTAGCGCTGATTAATCTCAAGCACGCCAAAGATGGTCCTATATACATTCGATGATAACTAGGAGGGCGACACCTTATTTTTTTATTATGAACTTATGGAGTAAGAGATCAAGGGGAAACCTAAGGCCCCCTTCTACAATAGCAATGATCGGGAACGGTACTCCCATCTTAGTTTCCTCTATGTGGTGATCATTGGGATCGACTAGCTCTCAGTCGATCTCGTCTGGTATCTCAAACCTAGACCTAAAAGCGGTAATGGCCACCGAACCCTCTAGCACTTTCTTCAGACGAGATGCCATCAGGGTACAACCGTCGATAATAAGAAGGAAAACAAAGAGAAGAGTGAAAGATATGTGGGCTAAGAAAGACTTATAGTGATGGGAGTCGAGACTGGCAACGCACATGCTAGACAGAGAGATGAAGAAAAATGAAGTGCCTCTCACTAGAAAAGGCATCCTCCTTTTATATACATCTGAGCCGTCAGTTTGTGCGCGAAAAAACGACAGCAATTATGTCGCTTCGTCGAACCATCATATTGGTCGTCGATTCAATGGCAGCCCATCTATAGAGCTTTTAATCCCCTCCGTCCGCGTGGCCAGGTAACCGAAGAAACTGTCGCACACTTGAAAGGGTGCCATAATTACCCGTTGCAGCCCTTGGTCGTTCAAAAGTTTAAAACAACGTAAGGGCTAGGGGCAATTGTGGGGTAAATACACACGGTCCAATCCATTTGGTTAGGCCCAATTAACATAATTCAAAGTTGGGCTGTTGGGCGGCCCAAATCTAGGGCTAAAGAGCGGTCTGGCCCAAGCTGCCGACCTTTGCCGAACTTGGTCCAAACTGCGAATGATGAGCTCAAACCGCTAGCGGTCTTAGAGCATTAAATGCAGAGTTGACCCGTATTAAATGTGTCAGCGATTCCCCACAAGACGTCGACTTGCATGTCCGATTAGCCGGATTCTTCAGCGACGGTAAGACAAATCCTGCACGCAGTTAGTTGGCGGCGTATGATGATGCCTACCTAGCAAGCCATGATAACCAGTTGGTAGGCCAGGAGAAAAACATTTCATCGATCACACTATAAATACCCAAGCCCTCAAGAGCCAGGTATGGACAATTAACTCCAAGCACATACTTCTTTTATCTGTTCAACTCTTGATTAAGCTTTCTAACTTAATCATCAGAGTGTGATCGACCCACCAAGGGTCGACCCATTTTAACTTCTCTTTCTTGCAGTGAGTTTGGACTCATTGACATTGGCTTGAGTGATCGGTTAGGCTTTCCCGAGAAATACCACCTACAATGGTCAATCTTTTATTTTGATATAAAAAAACAAAATCATATCTTTGATAGTCTTTTTAAAGAGATGAAATGAACAAAACATTCATGTGATATAATCACAATGAATTCTAATTGTAAGTGGGATTTTTAATAAGGCCTGGTTGATCACTCGAACTAATATCACAGAGCACCAACTTGCTGCAAAGAGGCAACGGAGTTAGAATGAATTGACCCTCTATGAGCCGATTACACTTTGACAATTAAGTTTGCAATCTCCCTAGAGAATGAAGTGAATAAAGACTGTATATGCTTGAATCTCATTGTCCATACCTTACTTCTTGAGACTTTGGTATTTATAGTGTAGCACTATCTATTAAGCCTATTCTGATAATCTTGACCTATCTTATAGACTTATACCAGTTAAAGTTGGTTGATCGAACAAAAACTCACCTTTATTGCAATGCTCGAGTTCAACTGACCGGACGTGAGTATGACCATCGTCTGTTGCATCTCTTCTGCATTAAATGCAAGCATGTTCAACATTAAATGTTGACAATCGAGTATTGAGTGCTCTGGTATCCTTGACAAGTGCCCCAGCTCTTTGGACTCAGAAGTCTTAGGACCTGGGCTAATATCGAGTATATGAGCCTGAGCTGCATTGATAATATTTAAGATATTACCTACTTAAATAAATTTATTTAATCTTTATTGTACCTATTTTGATAAGTTGGGTTAAAATTTCTTGACCAACACTAATAATTTTTATTTATTTTACAGTTAAGTTTAAATTACAAAGACTTGTGTATTTTAAATTTTGTGGAAATTAAAGTGTCTACACCAACACCGCTTGAATGCAGCGTGGGCCTTTAGCTTCTAAACTTTTTTACAAGATATAATATAACTTACAAGTGTCACCTCTTAATCTAGGCATCCAAATGGGCGATTGGTTATGCTACAAGTGTCAGCTCTTATCTCGGAATCATGGAAATCCTGTGCAACTAATTGTTACCCCACATTGGCCCCTGAAGAGTGAGAGATTTTTGTACCAATGGATGTCAGCCACAAAACACCAGTAAAAATCAGCCAGTGTCCACAACCAGATAAGGCAAAGATAAGGCCGATGCTCTCGCACCCGTCAGATGGATACGCTCTTCAATCCGACGGCCACAAATCCACACCTCAGATAATCCCCTACACCCCACAAAAATCTATGCCTCCACCACCAATTATAACCCAAGCCCAACTCACCATCTCACACAATCCAATCCCCACAATTCTCCAACTCCGGCGCATTGTAGTCCACAGCCATGGCCGCCACCACAGCCGCCGCCGCGACGTCCTCATTCATCGGCACCCGCCTCCCCGATGTACACTCCAGCTCTGGCCGAGTCCAAGCCCGGTTCGGATTCGGAACCAAGAAGCCCAAGAAGGCATTTAAACCGAGTTCGGACCGCCCGCTTTGGTTCCCGGGAGCCAAGGCCCCGGAGTATTTGGACGGCAGTCTGGTTGGCGATTATGGGTTCGATCCCTTCGGGTTGGGCAAGCCGGCCGAGTACTTGCAGTACGATTTGGACTCGTTGGACCAGAACTTGGCGAAGAACTTGGCGGGTGATATTATTGGGACCCGGTTCGAGAGCGCGGACGTGAAGTCGACGCCGTTTCAGCCGTACACGGAGGTGTTTGGGTTGCAGAGGTTCAGGGAGTGCGAGCTGATTCATGGACGGTGGGCTATGTTGGCCACGCTGGGTGCACTCACCGTCGAGTGGCTCACCGGTGTTACCTGGCAAGACGCCGGAAAGGTACGTAGCTCTCTGTTTATGAAAATGATGAAGTTATTTCTTACATTACATAATTATAACTCATAATATCTGATATGAAATTGATTTTTCATACTTAGGACTCATTATATATGATACGAAATTGATTTTTCATGTAGATTATTCCTTTTTCAAAGGATTTGGTATCATCCTAGAACATGGGTTGAGAGGCTTGTTAATGCTAGTTTTAGGATTTTATCTAAATAATGTAAACTTGTCTCGTTCTTTTCATTGTGTTTGGATCTTGAAATCATCCTAGAACATGGGTTGAGAGGCTTGTTAATGCTAGTTTTTGGATTTTATCAAAATAATGTAAACTTGTCTTGTTCTTTTCATTGGGTTTGCATCTTGAATTTCTGAAGGGAAAAAAAAAAAAAAAAAAGAGGAGAAAAGGAGTGAAACAAATTAGAAGAAAGTAAAGAGATCTTTGTCTAAAAAATTAATTTTATTTGATTATTCATAAAATTTTTATGTATAAGTAATTTCATTTTTGTTTTAGTTTGTAAAACTCTGATTTACATTTCATTACTGATCACCCATTGCCAATCATTTGGGTAGGCGAGGAAAAACATATCCTTATTAGAGTGGCCACTTCATGCTTTGCGTAAAACTAAGTCACTTAAGTCTTTGTTTGGATGCACTTTTTAGTTTTGGCTTTTAGCTTTATTATGAACGCTTTTTTCAACTAACATCAAATCCTCTATTCTTTTTTGTTTTTGTGCAACTTTTTTATGCTTTTGGGGAGTTTTTAACCAAAAATTAAAACTAAAAGCTAGTAAAAAAAAAAAAAAGCTACACCCAAAAAAAAAAAACAAAAAAAACCCATAAAAAGATATCCAAACGAGGAAGTTAAAAGCGGATGAAATTAGCTTTTTTCTAGATGCGATGTCATGTATAGCTGCTGGTATTGATTCTTGAGACAATGAAAAATGAAAAATTAATAACTTAAATGAGTGTTAATTATTGATAATCAGGTGGAGCTAATTGAAGGGTCATCCTACCTTGGCCAACCACTTCCATTCTCCATGACCACACTGATCTGGATTGAGGTTCTAGTCATTGGATACATCGAGTTCCAGAGGAATGCTGAGCTCGACCCGGAGAAGAGGCTCTACCCTGGTGGCAAATACTTTGACCCGCTGGGCTTGGCCTCTGACCCGGAAAAGAAGGCCACCCTTCAACTTGCAGAGATCAAGCACGCCCGCCTCGCCATGGTCGCCTTCCTCGGCTTCGCCGTCCAAGCTGCCGCCACCGGCAAAGGCCCGCTCAACAACTGGGCGACCCATTTGAGTGACCCACTTCACACAACCATCATTGACACCTTCTTCTCCTCTTGAGCTCCTTCAATCTAGCTGCTAAGAACTTTTTACTTGTATGAACTATATTATCTTTGTTCCCATCTCTGTAAAAAAATTGTAACATTTGACAGTATTATAAGCAGATGCTGCATTGTCTTCACTGTCGATCACTCTGATAAATATGGATCATGCAAGAAACTATATGAATTTTTTCATATAGTTGCAGAGCAAATTATAAGCTTTGAGTGGGGTTAATGTTCTAATGAATGAATGCTAATGCGAGATTGAAATATGTATTATTTAATTAGTAGACTAAACTGGATTTTGCCTATATTGATAGTTTAGTCGACAACATGTATTATGTTAGATTTATTATTTATCTTATGAATTCATTAACGGGGTGTTTAGATGTGGTTTATTTAGTAGCTTATAGCTTTTGTTTATGACTTTTTTTAAATGTGTTTGGATAAATAGTTTAAAAAAATAATTTATATTTAATCACGTTTTAAAAGAAAAGTTATTTTTAAAGGTAGCTTATTAAAAATAGCCCATAACTTATGACTTATAACTTATAAGCAGGCATTCAAACACCTCCTAAGTTGTTCACTTTTTTTAGAGACGTAATTATACTCTTAACAAAATCTTTAGGTCCTATATAGCAAATCTTTGTAAATCGTTCTGTACTGCGACATGATGCTGTGACCAAATCATCTTTGAGGTCTTTGCATCTACGATAAATACTTTGATACATGCTAATAGGAAAACTTTCAAGTAGTTTTCATAGAACTGTGAAAATTTTGAACGCACCATGTTTTTCGGTCATTTTAGTATTCTAACTTGATACAAAAATAATAGAGAAGAGAAAACAACAATATGATTTTTCTTTGAAAAACAGTGAACTATGTTCTATTTTCTTTTTCACTTTAAAACAAATAATTGTTTTTAAAAACTCTACCAAACACAAAAAAAGATTTGATTGCAGAGGTGAATAATCAGAATTATATGAATGGCTACGCTTCGGCTTGAGGTTTGTGGACTACCCGAGTCCGCACTCTTTTGAATGGCCTGGGCCATAGGTTTGCAAAAGACTGGCCCAAAAAGTTTGAAAATTTTAAACAAAATAAGGGGAATTGAAAACTAATAAAGAATTAAAAACCCTAACCAAGGTTGGCTCGGCCTGGCCCAGCCCAAGCCCAAGGCCTGCGTAAGCCAAATATTTTTACGTTTCGTTTAAAAATCGTAATTTTTGGTTAAAAAGTAAAAGAAAAGAAAAACGTGATGAAAAAGAAAAAAAATTACTCTTTCATTTTGTTTTATTTTGTTTTATATTTTTTTTTCCTACAAAACATTAGGGTTCTCAATTTTTTTGTTCGACCCGAACTTTAACGGGAGCCCCGTCCCACCCGATCCTAGCACAAATTGGGTCAGGCCAGGCGAATTTATGGTTAATGTAGAGCAAAACATGAGAATCGTGTCCATAGAGAAAGGAAGTGCATTTTTGTCCTTTTCATTAAATTGATGAAGATTTATAAAGCTAGCAAGAGTGGCACAACTACCTAATATGAGATGGGATGCAATTTTTCTTCTCATGGGTGTCGTTGCGCGGGTTTGGAACTTTAGACTTATCATTAATTTTACGGCTAATTACATTTTGTACCTTTATACTTTATTCTTTATACTAAATTTTATTTTAATATTTTTAATTTTATTTATAATAATTCAATTATTACATTTTTAATTTGGTGCAATGTCAACCCTCTACTAACTTATGATTAAAAAATAGATGACAAATTTGCTTGTGACAAGCACTTGGCTCTTTATGAATAGAAATGTAAAATTCAGCTCTTTCTTACTAAAGCCTCATGCATATCGCACATGAGTCAAATTAAAACTTTTACAGAATTAATTACACTGATGATTATAGAGTGATTTGAAAGGGATTCACAATAGATTATTATAGAAGAAGTTTGATTTTACATTTTTTCTATTTGCAAAAAATCACATGTTCGTCACATGCAAAGTTTTATCTATTTTCTCAATAAAAATTGATAAAAAATTAATATTGCAACAAATTAAAAGTATAAAAGTTTTATAATTGCAAATAAAAATAAAAGTATTGAAGTAAAATACGGTGTAAAGTACAAAAATATAAAATGTAATTAATTCTTAATATTACTTATCCCTAATCTCATAAAAATCCTATAAATATTCGGTAGTGTGGTAGTACAAAACGTTCCCTGCTGATATTTCGCCACCTGTACCGACATCAGTTAGTACAATAGATGCAATCGCTAAGAGGCAATCACAAACAAAAAAAAAAAAAGAAGGACCGTAACACTGGATTATTTTCCCAAAAGGTTGGAATCCTCTTTAGTTACAACGCTGATTTTCTCTGTTACGTACAAATAGGGGGCAGAGAGAGCACGCATGGATTCAATTGATTTATGATGATTGCTTAATGTGCTCTCTCTTTCTTCCTGTATTAACTGCTGGTAAGCCCCATTTCAAAATCTGGGTTCTTCTTTTCCTCTCTGATTTCTGTTTGTCTCTCTCTCTCCTCCTTTTGTGGCATATGCTGTACATATATTTGGTGTGGATCGTATTCTGTCGGTTATTGTTTCTTGTTTTTGCTTGATTCGATCGATTTTGTCTAAATTTTCTCTCCTGGGTTTGTTTGGTGGAGTGGGTTTCTTTTTCTGATAAGGAGATCGGTTTTTTTTTTTGGTTTTGCAGGGACACTGTGTGATTGTAATCTGTGAGTGTTTGTTTCTTCATAGGCAGAGGGGAGACATGGGTAGGCTTTTTTTGATCACTCTTGAAGGGAACGTCTATCGCTGCAAATACTGCCAAACCCATTTCGCTCTCTCCGAGGACATCATGTCTAAGGTTCCCATATCTCTCTCTCTGTGTTCGTTTGCGTATCTGCTTTACCTGTTCTGGTGTATCTTAACTGTTTGAGTTTTTGATGGATGATCACTGGGTTTCCTCTGGTTGAGGCATTAAAAGCAGACCCATCACTGTTAAAACTGGGAAGAAGCAAATGAAAATGGGAATTGAAATTAGGAAACTCTGTTTAGGATTTGTACTTGTTTACATGACAATGGGAATTTGATCGCAATTTTCCGTTCTATTCAATTGTATTTTGTTACATGCTGTTGGGTAGAGCTTTGCATTTGCGCATGGCATTCTATTGATGCTCTGAAGTTGAATGGTGAAATTAGTTTTGTATGATGTGACTAATTGAGAGTTTCTATTACCTTGTCTTATTGCCAAAATCTCCCCAAGGAAGCTTCGCATTCCTTTTATAAATGTTTTTTAGTTTCCTTGGTTATTAATGAGTTCATTTTTGGGAATGCATGACTAGAGATTCAACTTTTGTACATCTCAAGAACATGCCCTTATTCTATACTGTTTTATAATTATATAAAGATTTTATAAATGGAGAAGTCATTCAAATGTTTCATGCTGTCAAATTCTCTTTGTTCATTTCGATGGATCTGTCATTAGTATTGCTGCCTGGCTCTTTCCTATACACCATTATTGAATATATTCTTTGCAGGAGGCGTCAGTTTGAGATAATCGTAGCTCAGAGAATACATAGTGCCATCAATATGTCATTTTCCTTCCCTCGTGGCATTAATTTTTTGTTAAATAAATTTATGGATTAAACTTTATGCTTCATGCTATCTTAACTTGGTTTATGCTCAACCTGTGGTCGCTTTTCATTTAGAATTTAGATCCTGTAGGATATTAAGTTTGAGAATGGCACGTCTCAATATTATTATGAGGCAGGGCATGCCATTTCATGGATTTGATTGCATTTGAAGTTTCAAAGTACTTTTAGAGACTGAATCCTGCGAAGATTGAATTTTCAAATTTTGGAATTTCCATGAAACAATTTGAAAAATATGTTATTGATATTTTCTAAAATCTTACAGTATTAATACACAACACGGACTAGAGTCATGAGACATGGAAATTTTGTTTCTTAAGGCATAATTGAATAAATCTATCTATTAGTTTTATGAAGACTTTCCTTCTTTAGTGTTTGACACTAAAGATTCTTAGAGGCAAATGATAACATAATGATTCAAGCTCTCCCAAACATACTTCTTTCTTCATTTCTTATACTCGGTCTCTCTTCCCTTGTCTCTCTCCACATCTAGGGCATATGTGGAGAAGGACAATAGTTTGTTCTACATTTTGCATGAGATGTGCCCTTAGTCTTGAGCTGAAGTCCTTTTTCTTAGGGCCTAGTCTTTGTCTCTTGGACAACACGTGGATTTCTCACCTAGATTTTAGGGATTCTTTCACTCATCTGTTGTGTAGTGAGAAGAGATAGGTCTAGGAGGGCATAAGGTAATGAAGAGGCTTTGCATCATGGGACAAGGACAAGATGCTGGAGTAAGTCCACCTTCTGCAATCAAGCAGGAGAAATAGTAGGTCTAGATTTGTTGGTTTGTTTGGGGATGCTTGATCCAAATGTCCAGCCAAAGTGTCTTTACCCTTAGGGTTGCTCAAGGAGATAATTCCTTTTTGAAGCATAAACACTTCTAGGAATGTACCATATCCGTGTCGGACACTCCTCAGCATGTACGGACACTCATCCAAACGTGTCATATTATTTTTTAATTTTTTAAAACCAGACACCCTTTAGACACTTAGGCGATGGACATCTCCATCTGTTAGATACACCTGTAACAATCTTTACTGCTTCCAATATTATACTCACTTGATCACTGTTGTCTGTAGCATTGCTGCATGTTCTTTTAGTTTTTTTATTTGGATGATCAGGATTAGATGGACTTAAGATCAAGATACAAATGCGAACCTTATGAGCTGAACTTAAAGAAGTTTATGGCCTGAAATGGATAGCTACAGGTCAAAGACAATTTCTCCGGGTTTTTAATAATTGCCATGGTGAATTAGCAGTACTTCTTTTATTGATCAAAAGAGAAAACGTTAGCAGTACTTCGCATATTTATGATAGACTTGCCATGATATGAAGGTTATATGTGGGTGTTTATGGGCCAATGAGCTTGCAAAGTTATAACCCTTGAGCAATCTGTTATCTTCCCTGTTGCTAACTATACTGACATTTCGTGTTTTCTTTTTATACTCTCTAAGGAAGGGACATAAGGTATAATGAATAGCAATTAAACTGGCCTGCAATGTGAGAAATGCTTAGGTGTCCCTTATAACTGATAAATAAGCTTGTTTATGTTTAAAATCTCCGGTAGTAGCTGTAGTGGTGGTTGGCTGGTGCCAATGGAAAGATGAGATTGGTAAAAGAGATATTCACTAGAACTAAAGCAACACAACTAGAATGGGATGAAAATTTATGCTAGAGGGATTCTCGCAATTCAGCCCTTTGGAAATACAAGACAAATCTGGGCTTGATCAACTCGCGTTGATGCCATAAGACAGATTTTTAATTGTAATTCTTAGTCAATGCTTACAAGTGACTCTTGGAAGAGTTATAAAGAGAATAAAGTGATAAGGACATTACAAATATACAACTTTTTAATCATAAGATTAATTTAAGTACGAACTAGATACAGATGAAAAACTATTGATAATGTCACTCTCTTATCCAAAGGACTGTGATGAGTTATAGTTCAATATAAGAGATTATATTGCCCAGCTTTTCTAGGTTGGTTAACCCTGACATTTTTGTTCGTTAATTTCCAATTTTAATACTTCCTACCTTCTGTAGTCCCTTGTGTCTGTTTCAGAGGATAAAGCCTATTTTACCACGAGAAGTTTAAATGTCTTTATATGCATAACTGTCATCATATCGTCTTTTTGTATATTAAAGGTAAATAGTTACTTGCATGTTGATTATCGCCAGGAGGAGGCCCATGCTGGTCACCAGCTTAGGTGCTGTTAAATACTATTTCTTCCTCTCTGAAATACTTTACAATGCCTCCATGTTACTTTTGGAAGTTATAGTATCCTATTTGTTCCACTTGTTTTAACATAAACTTGGGGACGTATCAAGACTTGTCATCCTTCTTTGCTATTTGCTTGGTGTCCTATTTGTACCTGTTAGCACATACTGTAAATTGACTGCTATAAATCCCAACCTAATGTTTTGCCTGTGTTTCCAGTCTTTCCACAGCAGGCACGGGAAGGCTTATCTATTCGAAAAGGTGTAAGTGTTCTTTGATTTCAGTGCTCCATGTTAAATAAGTATCATGTAATTCATTGTGGGTAATTAGGATCTTCTTCATGCATCTTGATGTCTAATGGTTGGCATGCTCACAGTCAAAGCTATAAATGGTTGTGAGGTGTTTTTCCCTTCATTTGAAAACTCCTGTCTGATTAAATCTCCAGGTGAGCTAGCATGAAAATCAGTGACATGTAACAAGGCAATGGCCAATCACATGCTTCCTTCTTATGTGAATTCATGCTGTTGCTAACCTTGATAGCATGCAGACCTGGCAGGCTTTCCTGATTCATACCATACGTAATTTTCACTTGTGAACACTTCTCATGATGTTGCACTTCCTCAATGTCTGGCAGTGTGAATGTCACTGTTGGAGACAAAGAAGAGCGGATGATGCTTACTGGAATGCACACTGTCGTTGACATATTCTGCGTTGGATGTGGTGCAATCGTGGGTTGGAAATATGTAAAATGGCTTGCATTTGTTTTATGCTACGCTACAGCGCTTAGTCTCTTCGTTCTCTTTTTCTAGAAAAATTTTGGTCATTTATCTTTTTGTGATCTTTAGGAGTCTGCTCATGAGAAGGGCCAGAAGTACAAGGAAGGCAAATTTATTCTCGAAAGGTACTGAAATATTCTTTGCAATGTTGGCATTAGAATTTTTGTCGAGCAATTTGACATATAAATTTTTGTTTGAGCAGGTTTAAAGTCTTGGGTCCTGATGGAAGCAGTTACTATATGGTCAGTCCGGAAGCTCAGGTTGGTGGAAGCGATGCTGACGATGCTTGACTACCCTCCCTGCGCTGTCTTGTTTTCTTTCTCCAAGTTTTTTTGATCAATCATTCAGTTTAAAGAGTCGATCAACTGTTTCTAAGTGTACATTCTCTCTGCACCTTCCTGATCTTATTCTACCCTGCTAGTTTTGATCTTATTTTGATATAGTAGCTGCTAGAGACCAGTTCTGCAGAACTGTATTAGAACTATTAATCATAACCCAAATTCTGGTAAGAGTTTATAGTGATTCTTCTGTTTTAAGTAGCATGCATCTGATGGTGAATAATCTCTCTGTCTCTCTCTCTCCCCTAGTTAGAGGTGCTTCTAGTTAGCATTTGCTCAGTGGTTCTTGGCACTCTGCATATTACTTTGTCCAAGACAATGCTGTTGTCCAAGCTCTTTGGTTGTTTCTATATCTATCTATATATATATTTATTTAACACTGCTTGATAACTGATATTTATGCTATTGCCGAATGCTTTTAAGCTTGGTTTGAAATTCAGATTTTCAGTGAGAAAAAGAAAATATAAAAAAAAAGTTATGTTTTTTTTTTTCTTTACTTGTTTTATCAAAAATTTGAATTCTAAATGAAGCGTTAATGTTATTATGTGAAAAATTCTAGGGTTTTATGATTTCAGTGATGTTAGTCACGTGATGCACGTGCAGATGAGTGATGAACAGATCAAAAGAAGATGATGGTGGAATGATTATATGAATCGAAGTGTATGATACACTATCCAGGGGGGGCCCAGTTGATTAGGCCATCTGAGGGAACTAAACAGCGAGCTTGGCACATGGCCTGCTACGCTTTAGCCATCTGAGCTCGTCAAATTTCTTTCCTGAAAGATGAAAATCACATATTGAATGATAATGGCCTGCACAAACTTTAGCTTATATTCCTGAAAGATGAAAATCAGACCTTTAATTAACAACTCGATTGTTTGGCTAACCCATTTGAGATCAAATAACTTCTCTGTCCCTTTCTTTTACTCTTCCTTTCTTAAGTTCCAAACAAGTTAGAAAGAAAAATATGAAAAAAAAAATGCATTTTATTTTCCTTCCCTCATAAATTAGAAATCAAAGAAGGAAAGAAATTATATTTCTTTTTCATTTTATTTTGGCTCCCAAACTACTACTGTTGCGTGTCGAGTAGAGTTGAGGGGTGTAAGTTGTAAATACCATTTATCCCTCATTTATAGAGTGTTTGGATATGAATTTTTTAACAGTTTTTGATTTAAAATATTTTTAAACTATGTTGAACTCTCTGCTTTGAAAAATTATTTTAGAATTAACTTAAATTTTGAAAAACTATTTAAAAAAATAATTTTTTAAATTAACTTAAAATTTTAACTGTTAGTAGATTAGTAGATCCCGAAGGATCCAAACAACTCCACACCGAGTCCCGGCCCTGGGCGTCTTTTGAAATTTTGTTTGAACTTTGAATTTTGCCTACGGCTCATATCATTATTGGTACTCCCACAGTCCCACCCACCCGGCGTTTTTAAGCACCAGTCAAGGCTTCTGCATGTGCTCCCTCTGATCATGTTTTCTTCTAGTTTTTTCGTTTTTCTTTATTTTTTTTCCTCTCTAAATTGCAATTCTACCAATGGGTCTGCTTTGGAATTTAACTACAAAACTACCCCTCCACGTTGTAGATAATTTCTCCCTGTAACTATAAAACCCAATTATTGAATTTTTATTCTATCACGACACTGACCCATTCAGTTGCCAAATGCGGCCTAGCATTCGACCTCATATGATTGGACATGCAGATAATTACAAATCGTTGAGTCCTACCAGGGATTGAAATACAAGTGCAAAAAGAGCTCCAATAGTCTTATAATGGCATCTTCGTGATTATCGTCATTTTTGTTGTCATTTGTTGATCCCGAATATGAAATTTATCTAAATCCTCACTTCGTCAAAGGAATCCGAAAAAACCAAACAAAGCCTTGACTGTTGATTCTTCGTTTCCCCCCACATTTCTCACCCAACTCCCTCTCTCTCCCTCTCACCATTATTAGTCTAAAAAAACAGAGAAAATCACACAAACTGCCACTTCTTCTTCTTCTTCTTCAACCTCTGTTACTCTTACAGAACATTTCTGCACACATCTATCAGGTCTGTTTTTTTTTTTTTCAAACAATGGCGGTAAGTTCCACCACAAACTTCTCATTTAAACTCTCTCTCTCTCTCTCTCTCTATATATATATGTGTATATATATATATATGCGCACGTAGACATAGACATGTTGATAGCCGAATCTTCGGAGAAATGGCTGTAGCTGCCAGTCAAGTTTCCTGTAGACAGGCAGAGATCTCATTTGCGATAATTCAAACTTCTACCAAACGTTGCAACTTTGTCATTTCGCTCTTGTAGCTTTCGGTTTTTATTTCAGATCTAATTGAAAGATGACTACGAATTTGGCGTTCGAATGTTTGCATAGAAGGAAAAGAAAATACGAGCACTTAGTTTTGCTTGAGTTTGGGAATCATTCCTAAATGCATAGGTGTACGTGTATGTTTATGTATAGATAAATATATATATATATATATATATTTATCTATATGTTCAAGCATGGATATGTATCTATGTTTATGTCTTGTTTGGTTTAGCTGAGCTGAGATACGGTGATGATTAGCACTTTTATGGTTGTGGAATTGCAAATACAGCCGTCCGTACAGTATAGGCAACAAGAGAGGAGCCTGGGGATGGTGATGAAGGAGAAGGACGATGATCTGGCGTTGTTCCTCGAGATGCGAAGCCGCGAAAAGGAGAGGAACGGCCTTCTTCTTCAAAACTCCGATGACTTTGATGATCAATTTGGTATTGATTCAATTGTTTTTAAGTCCTCTGTTCATTTTAGTTCTTTTGAAATACAATTCGCTTTGTGAGGTAGAATTTTGAATTTGGTGTAAATTGATTTGAGAATTACACACTTGTTATCTTTTTCTGGAACTGTTCTGTTCTAGGAAACAGTAAAAATGAAAATTGATATGAAAAACTCGTTTGGTAAACTCTTCTAAAAACTGTTTAAATTTTTTTTTTAAAGAAGACATCCTAGTGTTAGGAAACAGTTTTAAATTGTTTTCTGAATTTTTGAAAACTGTTTTCATGGAAGAATGAAAATGATGATTCTTTTGTTAAACTTCTCAGTGTTCTTGTTTTTGGATTGTTTTTGTTTCCAAGAAGAAAAAAGAGAAAAGAAAAGAGAAACATTAAATGAAAACAGAAATTTTGAAAACGATAACAAACATAGCCTCAAAGTTGCTGACTTTTCTTGCCTTGTTTTGTTTTGGTTTTATGTGTATTTGAGTTTCTACCTATGGACTAATGGTAATTTATGGGTGCAGCATCAAAACAGGACAGCTCTTCAATATCTAAGATAACATCAACATTGCCTGCACCCAAGACGGGTGCTGATCAATTTATGGACTCCGAAAATGATAAAACTGATTATGATTGGTATTTCCAAAACATTTTATTAGCTTCCTGCTTTATGTCTGAATCTTGTTATTGCATTTTACTTAATGCTTGATATATGTTTGTTGTTATGCCATGGAAAGCTTACCGCAATGTGGTGTCATGAGCTATTGAGTCAATTTACATCCCCAGAAAGTTGTCTAATGTACAAAAATTAAAATTCCTCGAAAATTTGTTGTCATAGGCAAAATATAATCTAAAGATTTGGATAAACCAACATGACAGGATCGAAAGAGCCATCTGGTGGGAATAGATGGCTTGGCGACATAATGAAGTGGTGGGGATCTTGACATATTTATAGAAGGTTATAACAGCTAGCGTTTGTTTAACTTGTTCCAATCGTATTAATACAAGCGGTGCTGATTATCTTTCAAAATCAAAGATGTAGCTATGAATTTAGGTTGTATGTAATCTTTCTTGTCATCATATTTTCTGAATTTGGAGGATAACCAAAACAGGTGCACCTGATACATTAATTGGTGAACTGTTGAACGTATGGAAACAAATAGATAGAAGCATGCCTTTAATTACAATGAACATCACCGAGTCAAGAAATTTCCATAGTAGTTATAAAAGTTATCTTGTTTCAACAAACATATTTCCCTTTAAGCTAATATGATGTTTTCACCCACAGATAAGATGTACGCATAAATAGTTGCATATCAGACAATCCTTGTTGCTTTACCTTAGTCTGGCAAAATGATGTCTTACTGGTTGGTGATTATTCGAATCATTGTGTACTCAGGCTTCTTACACCACCTGGTACCCCACTATTTCCTTCGTTAGAGATGGAATCAGAGAAAACTGTAATGAGTCAGATTGGGATTTCAAATGGTCGTCCTGCTGCTCCAAAATCTAGGGTAAGGAGTTCATTTTAACTGAGTTCTGCATTATTTTGACGTGGTCCATTGGTGTTTTTGAGCATGGATGCAACTGACTCATTTAAATTATTGTTCTACTCTTTCAGTATGAAGAATTCTCTCTCTGAAATTTTGGTTTCTAAGCTTACTATTGCTGTTAAATGCTTTTTCTTTTTCTTTTTTTCTTTTCATGTGTTATATAGTTGTTCTCTTCTTTCCAATTTAATAGTATCATCTAGATGGGTTTTTTTTTGCCTATTATGTGAAGTTATATAGCCATGACCTCAACTTCTTGGGTTGCAGCTGGCTAACCCCCCTGCAGAACCTGCTACAAGGAATAATGAAACTTCTAGGCAGCCAGTTTTATCTACTGGTTCAAACTCTTTCATTGCTGCAAATAGAAGGCCATCATCATCGGGGGGGCTGACCTCAACTGCTTCTAGACCTGCAACACCAACTGGACGAGCCACATTTCCCGCAACTGCAAAGCCCTCAAGATCTTCCACACCTACTTCACGAACCACATTACCCGCAACAGCAAAGCCCTCAAGACCTTCCACGCCTACTTCACGAGCAGCACTGCCTTCCATTAAGCCTGCCGCCCCTCAAGTGAGATCTTCAACTCCAACAAGATCAACGCTTCGTTCCTCTACTCCAACTGCCAGACCCTCCGTCCCAGCAGCTTCCAAGTCAACATCAAGATCTGCAACACCAACACGTCGCCCACCCCCATCTAGTGTAACTGGCACATCAGGTCCTGCTGGTCGCTCTTCTTCAGTGACCAAGTCAGGTCCCAAAATGACAAAAAATCCGGTGCCATCACGTGGTACTTCTCCAACGGTGAAGTCTAGGCCACGGAAACCCTCTGAGATGCCTGGTTTCTCACATGATGCTCCTCCAAATTTGAAGACATCAATGCCTCAAAGGCCAGCTTCAGCCTCTAGGCCAGGAGCACCTAGTGCTCGATCCTCTTCTACTGACAATAGTTCTAATGGAAGACCAAGACGGCAATCATGTTCTCCTTCAAGAGAATGGGCTCCAAATGGTAGTGCGCATAAAAATGGAAGCTCTGTGATTGCAATGAGTAGAGCACATTCCACTGGCAGTGATGATGTGAACCCTGTGTTGATTGGAACCAAGATGGTTGAAAGGGTAGTAAACATGAGGAAACTAGCTCCACCAAAGCAAGAGCACCATATCTCCAAGAATAATAACTCCTCAGGGAAGTCTTTGCCGTCCCAAGAAAATTCTGGCTTTGGAAGAACGCTTTCGAAAAAATCATTAGATATGGCTTTGAGGCATATGGTATGTACCCTTTTAGCTTATTTCTGGATTAATAACTTCACAAGAAAACTGAGGATTAATCCTATAGCCAGTAGCCATGCTGGAGTGGTAACCGAATCTTTGAAATCTAACCATGTCCAATTTACGCATGCATATTAATATTGGGATATTTTGTAATTTAAAGCTTTCATTTGTGTTATGGCATAGTAGGAACTGCTGCATTGGTTCGATAGTGGACAATGTTCAAGTTTTGTTTGTTCAGGGATGTAGCAAATCTTATTCTGATCCATGGTTTTCTTGTGAGTAGGATATAAGGCGAAGCATTCCAGGTAATTTACGCCCTCTAGTGACAAACATTCCAGCTTCTTCTGTGTACAGCGTGAGATCAGGGTCCACAAAAAGCAGGACAGTTAGTGTTTCAGACTCTCCTCTTGCTACAAGTAGTAATGCCAGTTCTGAGCCAAGCGTTAACAATAACTCCCATTATTTAGAAGGGAGTGAAGTAGAAGACAATGGTGTTGGCAGTGAGAGAGGTCACTCCTCTCGTTCCAGCCTGCATGATGGGTGATCCGTGGGACTTGTCTTGCCACGATAGGAATTAGTACTGCAAACTCAGATTGTTTCCACGTGTTTTAATTGTTGTTTGGAAGCCAAATTAGCAAGAAAGGGAGAGAGTACCTGTTTCAGAAAGAAACTAATGACGGTAGAGAGGCATCTTATATTTTCGAAATTTTTGATGGAAATTTGCTTTCTATATATATATAATTTTCCAGGATCCTTTGTTATATTAGTGGAACCTTGGAGCTGTCAATTATACGGCTCTTGTAATGTTAAATATTTGTGACTAAAATGTGATAGTTGAAGTCAAAAGCTTATGCTATTACTCTTTTGCTTCTTAACTACAAAACTATCCCAAACTTACCAGCTTTAGTATAAAACATTTATTGAAATTTGGATATATGAAATGCTAACAAGCTTGTTGAGTTCTGTTCTGTTGCAGTCCCAGATTATAAACACTGGCCGAGCGGAGTGGAGAACCTTACCCACCATGGTACAACTTCAAGGTTAGATAGCAAGTCTCTTTCCAGCCTTCAGTTGCCACTTATATATGTTTCTGTAGTTGTGGTGGGTTTGAAAAACAAGTAACTTGTGAAGAAAGTTTGGAAATTTTTGTCTCTGCACTTCATCCACTGCAGCATCAAAGTTGTAGAATTTTGAATTGTAGAAGCCAGTAGAATCATTGAAATGATTACAAAGCTAAACTCTTTCTTGTTCTATATATGCAAAAAGGCCGAATTGTCATAGTTCTGTTGATGCCATGTTGAATTTTTTAAGATATGACCGAAATTTGACCTTGTATCCTAAAACTTTTTATTTTTAGGCATTCCTCTTCATGTTGAATTGAAAATCTGAGGAAGACTTGTGTGCAATTTTCCAACACTCAGACAGCTGGTCTTCTAGTTTCTTTATTCTCAGATATTAGAATAACTACAAGCAACCCAACCACACAGTTCTATTTATTTCTCATTTGATCAATGAAAGTGCTAGAATGCTCTCCCGGTAGTATGGTATAGTCGGCATTCGTCAAATTTTGTAGGCTGAGAGTAATGATGGAAAAATTGAAGCTCTCATCCCAATTGAAGCTTTCTTGGTTGAAGAATTAATAATAATGTATTCTAATGGTATGAGGTCATGCCAGCATTATATTGGTCTCATCTCATGAAATCTTAATTAAAGATGGCTTCTATGTAAAGTCAACTTGCTAAGCTAATAATTAATACTGCAATGTATAATCAAAGAATTATTATCTACACTGTACCAAATATTATTTCATTTTTTTTGTTCCCTTTAATTTTTATGGGTTTTGTAAAAACTATGATTAGTACTAGTTAAGGAGAATTTGTGAAGAAGAAATGAAAGAACAACAATTGACGTATTTAGTAACTTTCGCTATATAATCTAGAAAGCTAATGTTTGCTGGAAATATGGGGTCCAAAACATATTATTCATTTCATGAAAACGACACATAGAATATGAAATTCAAATTACAATGCTTTACAAAATAAAAGTTGGAGAAAACTCATTGATAGATGCGTGTAATCACTGTTCTTAAGAATAGATCATACCTCTGAATACGTAACCTGATGCAACAGGTTATGGCGACTTACCCTCTAGGATTTAACTATCACTTCTCCATAAGAGTGCACTCTCAAGTGCAGAGGTGTAGAGAACAATTTTTTGATTGTTCCATGATCGAATAAAATCATATATTGAAGAATATGCTTTTAGAAATATAAAGGTGAAGAATTAGGGGATTGTTTTTCACAGAATCTTGTGGCTTCAGCTCATCCCCATCAAAGCTATTACAGTTTCATATAAATATAGGAAGATGTCTCACCCTCCACTTCCACGCACCAAGCCAACGGTTACAAATATTAATATACTATCAAAACACAATTAAAATATCATTGGAATAATATACTATTAAAACACAATTAAAATACCATTGATTCCAAATAATAAAAGCTAGGTATCGAAACTCTTAGGTAGACCAACGCTCACAATAAAATATATTTAATATTTTATAAACAATATACTAATTTATATTTTGAAATATACTTGTAACTCCAACATGACAGAAAGCAATTCTTGGATATGCGAGGATTGAAAAAACTGAACCACTTGTTGATTTCTGTACATTAAACCGTGTACAACATATTTATTTTGGGATAATTTTAGGATAACAAAAAATTACAACTGCCATAAAAAAGAGAACACCAAATATTGACGCCATCCTTTATTTCATAATAACGGAGAGGGCCACTGCAAAAGAGAGCACTGCGTACAAACGCCGGTAGAGCCCGAAACTTTTTGCGGCGCCGACCGAATTCGGTTCACTTGTGATATGAATTTCATGATTTGATGCCATGACTCGTGGGTCAATTTGGAACATACCCATTGAAATGTGTGTACATAAACAGACACCCACACATATAAATATATATATATATATATTGGAGGGTAGAGTTTATACATTCAATATGTAAAGGTTGGAGAGAGAATTAAGGGCCAGTTGGAAAGTCTTGGCTTTTATACTGCGGTTGTCTAATATGAACATAGGTTTGCCTAGATTTTCTTGTTGATGTTGAAACACTTGAACATCAATGGGTCCATGGAGGGAAGACTTACATTGGAGATTCATAGAGTCAGAATATGTACAGTAAGTCTTGTAATTTACATTGGAACTAGAGGAGGGCTTTGGTAGTTGAATGATGGATTGGTGTGTTGAATTTTGATTGAGGAAACAAAAAGGATTTCAAGATAAAGATGGGGTCGACTGTATTATAAGTTCCAAGTTGTGATGGACCTTTCTCAGTGGGTATAGTTGCCTGGTGAGTCACTGTTATCAAGAATAAAAGGGTGGTTTGAAAAAACAAAGGGTTATAAGAAAACGAAAACAACAAAATCCAAGACAAGGAAGTAGAAGAAGAATACAAAAATGAGAGATCAAAGTTGAAGTCAAACAGCTTTGTTGATTTTTATTTTAAGGCAAATGCTAAAATGTGTCCTAAGGACACATTTTAAACATATTTTGTCTAGTTGTATGTAGTGTTGGTAATTGTATTTTCAGTGTTAAAAATTGTAAAAATATTAGTTTTAATGCTTTGTACAATTAGACAAAGCATACTTAAAATGTACCCTTAAAACACATGTTAGTAAGACCCTTATTTTAATATCTTACCCACACTCCAATGTCTTTTCACACATATTTCAATTACTGCAGTCAAAACATAATCTAAGAGTGGGTGCAAGAACAGGACACTGTAAAAGGTTAGATAAGATCTGGCTTCTTTAAAATGGATTCAAGTCACTTCCAAATACATAGGGTAGATCTTTTAGACAACATTTCTAGGGGTTTCATTTTGAAAGAAAATTGCGTATAGTATGCATACGTAGCAACCAAGACATTTAAGGTTGCCTTTGTTTTGTGTTTTGTATTTCTTTTTCCCTACTACGGGTGTCTAGGCCTTATAGATTTACAGCTATTACTCCCTTAAATGTAGGCCTACCATCCACATTAATTAAATAAATTTCATTGCATGAATAATAACTGATCACGAAAAACATGAAGAATAATCAAACTGAAGACCTTATATTTAGATTGTCTTTGGTTGGTTTTTCAAACAATGTCTCAAGAACTTAAATTCTCTTGTTGGGCTTTGAGAAAATATAGTAAGCAAGCAGTTTTAATCAAGTAATTTTTATGAGAACACTATTTTCTATAACTCGAATGGCACTATACTACTGAAATAGATAACACTTATCATCATGTCAAATCACGATTTTAGCTCACACCTTATAATAAATAATGCCTTGTTTAAACTGATAATTTCATTAAGCGGGACAATTCAGACCTAAATATCTTCACCTTGATGGTAAAATTATGAGTTTTATCATCATAACGAAGGGATGGCCACGTTATTGTATAGTATACGCTTTTGTCATAATTTTGAAATTATTTATTAGTAGATGGTAAACAGCCAAACACTTCCTTGTCCTTAAATCGTTCAAAATTCATTGATGATGAGAGGGAAAGTGGGTGGTTGGTATACTTCGTGGACTTTCTTGAATGACTTTGCCAACAGAAGTGTGAAAGAGGTCTCTCTCTCTCTCTCTCTCTCTCTCTCTATTGCTTTGGTGTTCCAAACACTATCACATGAGAAGGAGCCGTTGTGAAAGGGGTTTTGGTCTCTTACTGTCTTTGTCTTTCTATTGCTGTGGTATCACACGAGAAAGAGAAGTAAACCAAAGTCGTTGTCAATCGCTTTTTTTCACTCTATGCCCGTTAATGCCCAGCTTTGTGGCCGCCCTTTGTCTCATTATCAAAATCTCAAGCCCAGAAGAAAGCAATCCCAATCTAATGCTACATACATACTATTATATACACCTATATATTTACATCTATATATACAAACACACGTATACATATATTTTTTATAAATGGGTCTGTCTCAATTGTATTCACGCGATCGTTCTAGGATTCTTACCGTACAGCTCCAACTAGGGCTTGGCTTTTGCACAATTGCTCCGAACACAGGTTGGGTTTTGATTTAATTGGTGTGATTTTTCTGCTGAGATATGTTGTTGTTGTTAGCGATGTGTTGTCTAGTTGCTGATTTTGTATATACATACAGAAAGATACGAAAGTGTTTGTATGATTGATAGTTGGGTTGGTACTGGATTGAAGAGAAGATGGGGTTGAGGGTTTAGTTTTTGGAAGGCCCTGTCAAAGTGTTTGTGAGCGAAAGCGATGGGTTTCAGTTGCTTTGGCTCATTCAGTTGGTGTAAACAGAAGACTGAGGCGCAAGCAGAAGGTAAGGAGATGAATATAATTATATGTAAATGTATCTTTGCACGCATTCCCTCGCACTGAATCAGACAATTCCTTTATCATTACCTCCATAATTTTGTGATTTTCTTAGTTAAGAGAGGTGGATTTGAATATTATTAGGCTATTGAACTTGGTAATAGCCTGAGAAAGAGAGAGAGGAAATGGTTCATTTGGTGCTGTAATTCAATTGGCATGCAACATAAAATTCCTGACTGGTCTTCTGTAAGGGTGCTCCGAAAACCTGTTGGGTGCCCATATCTATTATGTTATGTGTTTAACAATGTGTTTCTAATCTGTTTTTTTATGGAAAATATGTGGAATGCATATCAGGCATTAGTTCTTCAATATTCAGACTTAAGCTACACCATACATTTTTCTTTTTCATTTATTTATTTATTTTGGTCTTCCCTCAAACTGCATCACCATCGAGGTACATGTAACATAGGTTTCAGGTTAGGCATTTGTATAGAGGAAATTTCACTTAGTTTAGGTTGGGGTGTTGGCCCATGTTCGTCAGTCAATAGATATCATGTGTAATTCAATGCCTTCTGAAATTTAAGCTTAGGGGCAAGAACTTTGTTTTGAGACTCACCTCTATGAACATGCAATTTTTTGTTAACTATCAATCATGAGTAGAAGGCTAGGAAGCACGGACACTCCGTTGGAGGAGCCGTACTCGTGTCCGACACTTGTTGGACACCGACATGCGTGGGACACTCGTCGGACACTCCATTCTACATGTCCAATTATTTATTATTTATTTTTACATTGGACACTCCACGGACACGACTTGGACACGCGTGTCTTGTTTTGGATACTTTAGGGACACGCGGGGCCTCAACTATAAATTTTGAAACTAATTGTTGGTTTGAAGAAGAAGAAAAACAAACAAGAAGAAGAAGAAAAACAAGTATGCTATGATGATGGATAGTTGATTAAATGTAATGACGTTTTAATATTTTTTGTAGTTTATGACTTTATAGTATTGTGTATTGATAGAACAACTTTTTTGTTGTTAATGTGTGTTAATGTGTTTGTTTACTTTATATTTTTTATGAAATATAATTGACTAATTATGAATTTGTTGCCGATTAAATTGTGAAATGTTTTTTTTTTTTTTTTTTTTTAATTTGTGTAATCTTCTATATTTTTTACTTCTTTTATATAATATTTATATGTATAACATATAAGGAATATAAAAATGTATTCTTTTGTCGTGTCCCTGCCGTGTCATGTCTAGCATTTTTTGAAAATTGCCGTGTCGGCGTGTCCGACACTCGTCTCCGTGTCCGTGCTTCTTAGGTAGAAGTTATTAATCTATTGAAGTATCTACAGCTCCATGTGCATTAAGCTAGGCCGTTTAGGCTAAGCCAAGACAACCAGAGCCTACACAATGGTCTCATCCTAATCTAAATAATCATGGCCTAAACTGCTCAAGTTCGGCCAAACATATTGTTTGGCCAGCCTAGCTTATATGCATATGGAGATTGGCATTTCTTCCTCCTATAAATTCTGCAAAAATTTTGGAAGTTTTCAGTTTGGACTGCATGTGAGAAAATGGATCTTAAAAGTGTTTGGACCCATATTCTTTCAATAACTAAAATATGTCATCAAAAAGTGCTAAAGGGCACAATTCAAGTCCATGTGAAGGTTTCATGGACAAGAAGAAAGCTACAGGAGCCCTCACTAAACTAAATGTCACTTTGACAATCAACGAAAGAGTGTGAGGAAAAAGAAATTTTCAGTGAAGTCCATGAGGACAGAGGTCAATATCAGTTGTTTCAACTTATACTCCTCACCCTTGGAAATGTGCCTGTTCCGCTTCATCAACATATCACTGCCAAAACCCTTAAGCCACTGTGCTTCAAACCAGTCTAACCTTCCTACAGGTCCTAGCCTCATTGGAAAGCCCAATGCATCTAAGACCATTATCGGCACAAATTGATGAATGTAGGAGAAAAGAATAGAGCTGACCATAAATGTCTGCCAAGAGTTGACTGTTTCCTCTGCCCTCTTGAACGTATAACACCAGTTTGCTAGTGTCTTGTCTGGACTCTGCAGTTGCCATTGATATAATATTTTCACGGGAAGCATCCAAATTTTCAATAAATTCTGTCACAAAAGTTTTGTAGACCATAAACTGTAAGGTCAAATTTGCACATTAGCTTTCATAATTTTGGGGTATTAAAGAATTAGGATTCTTTTTACAGATATTTGCACAATGTCTTCACATGCTTTTGTATTTTATGTTGTTGTGTGTGGTTAGAGATTGCTACCAACAATGTGAGGCTCTTTTCGTATAATTCGTTGAGGTCAGCGACAAGGGACTTCCATCCATCAAACAGAATAGGCGGAGGAGGTTTTGGAGTTGTCTACAGGGTAAGATAAGTGAAATAATATTGTATCTGTTAACTATGCAGTTTCTATAGCATCTCTTGCTGGAGGGAGGGAGAGAGAGAAGAAAATTTTAGATTGCCTGGTACCTCACATATATAAACGATGAGCAGGGAAAAGGAACAACATTAGTAAAATACTTTACTCCAAGAAAGAAATTCAAGTAGATACCTACATATTTTCCTTTTTGTTTTTTTCCCCCTTTTTTTTTGTGTTGGTACTTATGTGACTTTACTACATATAACTGCAGGGAGTTTTAAGGGACGGCACTCATGCTGCCATCAAGTGTCTTTCGGCTGAATCTAAACAAGGGACCAATGAATTTTTGACAGAGATTAATATGATTTCAAATATCCGGCATCCAAATCTTGTTGAACTGATTGGTTGTTGTGTTGAGAGCAGCCATCGGATATTGGTGTACGAATATCTCGAGAACAACAGCCTTGCTAGTGCTTTACTCGGTAATTCCCAGGATATTGAAGTTAGTTTGAGGTGACTGTGATTTCAGTTTGAATGAGTTAAAAAAGGAAAGAATTGATGATAAAATACAGTGCATGTACTAAAATCAAAACTGTTCAAATACAGAAGTTCTAAAATCTGATTTGATGTGTGGCTCTACATTTTACACTCCCAGAGCAACGGTTAAATAATCCATGACAATTTTAACTAAACGTGACCTCAATCCAATATGGCGTATGAGGAAATGCAGCTACGAGCTTCTTTCTTTTATTACTATTATTTTTATTTCATAAGTAAAAAGATATTATAAGAAGCATCTAGTGGATGCACCCATATACAAAAAGCTCTACATGCAAAATAAGCTTTATTTTTCTTTTCCCAGAAAAATTCATCTAGTTACCTGGGTTTATAAAATTGGATGAAGGTTTGAATTTGCCTGCACCATGAAGTTTTGTTGCTATGCATGTAGTTGTATGTATGTATATGCTAATATAGTGAGTATCAGGTTTTGGGTAGACCGTTATCTAATGTTTTTCATTTCAGGTTCAAAAGGTAAACGTGTTGCTCTGGATTGGCCTATGAGGGCTGCTATTTGTATGGGTACAGCTTCTGGTCTTGCATTTCTTCATGAGGAAGCCGAACCACATATTGTCCACCGCGATATAAAGGCCAGCAATATACTTCTTGATGGAAGCTTCCATCCAAAAATAGGAGATTTTGGGCTGGCAAAACTTTTCCCAGACAATGTTACTCATATTAGTACTCGAGTAGCAGGAACAATGTAAGCACAATTTTTCATTTGATTCTTATATGTTGCCTAGGTGAGCTACCTGAATTGTTTAGCTGTTTGGAAATTATAAGTTGGGCTTTGATGGAACTAATGACTCAAGACTTTAGAGGTTACTGAAGTTACTAGGAATTTGTATTCCTTTGTTAGTGTAGAAGATGTTGTAGAAAGAGAATTTTGGTGGCCATTCTGAATTTTAAATGGATAAGAAATAATAATTATGATGATAATGGTAGAATTTTCTGTCAGTAGTCTGGTGCACAATTAAGTTTGTTAATTGACAGAATTTGTACTTAATTCGTTGAAAGTTGAAACCTTTCTTTGGTTGCTTGCTTCGTGGGAGGAGTGCTTGTTGGCTGCTGATCCATGTGCTTAACTGATGCATTATGAAGTGTATGCTTTAAGTTAGCATATGCTGACCTTCCTTGAAATTAATTGCAGATTGCTTGACCTTTATTATTTATTACTAGTAACCTTGGGAAAGTTTGAACTTGGCATAATTTCCTTAATTGAGATAAACAGGTATATTTTTCACAAAAAGTGATGATGGATTATCAAAGTGTATATGCTACTTTCAAAAGTTCTGTTATTTTTGTTTGTGTGCCATATATGCAAGATTATTATTTGCATCATAGTTTTCTTTGGCACCATAGCAGGGTAGAATACTGTGCTGAGCTATCCCTCTTTCTTTTTTATGTTTGTTCCTTCCGATCTCTATCTGAATGTTCATCTTTTACATTCTGCAGGGGATACCTAGCCCCCGAGTATGCCTTGTTAGGACAGCTTACAAAAAAGGCAGATGTATATAGCTTTGGGGTACTTCTACTTGAAATAATAAGTGGCAGAAGTAGTAGTAAAGCAGCATTTGGGGAGAATCTGTTGGTTCTGGTGGAATGGGTAGGTTTTGAAATTATTATATTGATTACACTGGCCATGTAGCAAATTTACTTTTTATTGAATCATATGGAGCACATACATAATCATACTGTTTGAGTTGGAGGGGCATTTATGAGATTCAAAGTTTTCTGCTCTCATCATAAGACTTCTTATTGAATCATATGGAGCACATACAGAATCATACTCCATTCAAAGGGAAGTTGATTTCCTTGTAACAAGTGCATTTTTTCCCGGTCTTCTAAGAAAAGGGGTTTTAGTTTCATTGTGATAACATTTCAAGGAATGTTTGCCTCTGCTACTTTTCTCCATGTTGTTGGGATGCTATTGGCAATGGATTATCGTGCTCTTGTTTGTATTAGGGTCTCCACAGTCCATAAAATTAGACGATTCTTAATATCAGAGAGTTGAAGTTCCTCCCATTGGATGACTTTTAATGAGGAATGACCTAGTAGGTAATTTGGAATTTTATGCTTCGCCATGTTCTATTCATGTAATCCATCTGTTTTTCTGACCTGGGAGTGGAAATTTTCTCCTATTGAAGATCTTGAGAAGGTCAAACTAAATTGTAATGATTTAATTGCAATTGTCCGTAGTTTGTGTTCTGGCTGATGGAAGTGGTCGTGAGGCACTACAAAATTATGGCACTGCACTTCAATCGTTGTGTGTCCACTCTCTGCTTCATATATATATATGATTTTTGAATCATTATTCTCATATATGTTTTGACAGAAATAAGCATATCGTTGCAGACATGGAAGCTGAGAGAAGAAGGTAGGCTTCTAGACATAGTTGATCCTGAAATGGCTGAATATCCAGAGGATGAGGTAATGCGGTACATCAAGGTTGCACTTTTTTGTACCCAAGCAGCTTCTCATCAAAGACCTGGCATGAAGCAAGTGGTGGAGATGCTTTCCAAAAAGGTTAACCTAAACGAGAAGTTATTAACCGAGCCAGGGGTCTACAGGGCACATACCTCTCGGAGTTCAGTTGGTGGTAGTTCGCAGGAGACATCTTCCTCCACAAACAAAGGCAAGCAATTGGTAAATCCTTTTGTAACTTCAACCCAGTCAGATCCCTCTCACAGTGTGACACAAATGCTTCCTAGGTGATGATTGTATAGTGTGTCCTAAACCCTGATTATATTTTAGGCTGTTGACTCTCTCATGGCTTTTTTTTTTTCCCTTCTAAACGCCTGTAGAGTGGCCTGCCCTTTTGGAGCCGCTGCTTCTATTCTTTTCCCTGCATAGTAAATTTTAATTTTGCTGACCTTGGCTTTGCAAGTTGTATTTGATTTTTATTAACTTAATAAAAGTGATGGAAGTGGGAGTAGAAGAAAATTGATTTGGTTGCCCGCACATACTTTTCAATCTTGTTTATTTCTTTCATCTTTTATATTTTATTTTTTTCGGTTCTTGGTATCGTGCAAGTTTTTATTTTTATTTTTTTGGTTATCGATCGAGTTTGAACTGTATATTTGTTGGCTAAATCTTTTCCAGGTTTGAGGCATTTGCCATTCGGATGTGTAACAGGTACAGTACAACAGAGTGAACATAAAGCCAACAAAATCTATACAAGCAACACTCATTTTAAGGTCCAATATAAGTTCTATAACACAAACTCAACATCTCAAAGGCTGACAGCTTTTTACAAACAGTCAAATATATCACAAAGCCACGTCACTCTCAAGCAGCGCCTAAAGCCTCGGGAGCTGCAACGGCTGCCTGTTTAGGAGAGGCGGCCACTGGAGGTGACGGGCCAGTTTTGGCAACGGCCGCCTGCTTAGGAGAGGTGGCAACTGGAGGTGACGGACCAGTTTTGGCATCTTTCCCGGTTTCTGAGGACGGTGGTGGTGGTTTAGGCTTCATGTGCGGTGGTGGATTGTGCTTGAGCTTCACAAGTATATGACGCATCCTAGAAAGCTCAGTTGGCTTGCCAGGCTTGGGGCCCTGGATCACAACAATGGAAGGCTGCTTTTCATTCTCTTTCTTCTTGCCCCTCTTCTCTATAGTTGGCACTTCATTGGGGATGAGCTCCGCAATTGCTTTCCAGTAATTCTTGTTAGCTTCTTCATGGAACTTCTCTCCTCTTTCCAAAAATAGCTGCAATATAGATCCAAGTCTTAGAATAGTTTTATTTTTGCAAAATTTCAAGGTGGTTGGGGATATCAAAATTCAATACAAATATCATCTCTGTGATCCATGCAAACTATCCATACTTTAGAATTGGAATTGGAGGCCATTGAAGTTCAAAATTTGTATTAAGACGGCTTCAAATTTCAAAACCAAGGCATGGATCCTCTGTTCCCAGAATGCGAGTAATGCAACAAAAAGTAGAAATTCTAGTTCTGAAACTCAATTCCCAACACAAGCATATCAAAGGCAAAAATAGCAGCTCAACCCCAAAACACCAATATCCAAACCAACTATTGGAACGAAAAATCTCAGTCAAATGCTAAATGTTTTTGGTCCTCGGATATTACCTTCTCCTTTTCCCTGTTCGCGGCTTTGTTGTTCTCACAAGCAAGCGCCCGCCTCCTGTAAAACTCAGCTTTGTATTCATCAGCTTCCTCGATTATTTCTCTCAACACCTCTTTCTCCCTCTTCTCCTTCTCCTCTAATCGAATTGCATTCTGTCTGCGCGTATGCCACACAATCACAACAAAAACCCACAACCAAGTCTGACACATACATACATATGAATATTTATGTAATTGTATCTCTCATACCAGTATTTATACATGTGTATGTATAAATTGTGCATTATTCAGACACCACAAGAAATAACTGAAGTTCGGATGAAAGCACTAAATCATTTGTAGTAATACTATCGTAAGACAATCCACAGCAAAGCAAATTCAAAGAGAAACACATATAGCAATATATATATATATATATATATGATTGAGTTCAGGAGTATATCAGACAACATAAACAGAGAGACGATCAAAGCCCAAAATGGTTCGTATTTCGTATTACTGTACTATGCACATCAATCCTCAAAATAGACTATGAGCAAATAGTAGATTCTTGACAATTCAAATCCAAAATTGTCCAAAGCTTCAGTCTACATCGTTGTGGTAATCGCTAACCAAAGCAACATATACATGTGGGTATGTCTATAAGTATATATAGATAGTGGAAGAGAACTGATATACAAACTCACCTGCGCCACTCCCTCAGTGCGAACCCCTCCTCCGGCTCCATCTCCGCCGGCGGGGGAAGAATTGGTTCGTCCGAGGACACGAAACCACCGTTTCCAGTCCGTTCCGGCGAGAACACATCATCGGAGGCGGCGCCATCGGAAGGCTCTTCGGCCGGTTCCTTCACGGACTCGCCGTCGGCAAAGTCGGAGAACGAGTCGAGTCGTTGCGAGTCAAACCGCTGCGAAGGCAAGCGAGGGTCGTAGCCCTCGTAGCCGTCGTCGTCGAACGGCCGAGTCACGGCGGAAGAGGCGGTGAACGATGACATGTCTGTCCCACTACCGACCCTTCTCTCTCTCAATACGCGAACGTTTCGTCAATATGTAGTGCTGGAGAGATCCACTAGTGTAGGGAACAGAGTGATGATCAGAAGCAATCAGAAACACTCTAAGATATTACGTGGCATGGTTGGGTTGCCCTGATAAAGTTTATGCTTTTACTTCAGCCAATAAAGAATTGACAAGTGTGAAGGTGGGGGATAATTTCTCATGTAACAGGTTCTAAACAGCGCCACCTTTGGTTTTCGGTGTCCCCACCAGCTGGAATCATCTTCGTCCGATGCAGCTCAGGACAAAAGCTTTATTGGGGAGAATTATTGTTAAGGAACTGGGATGATTCCAAAATGAAGTTCAAAGACTATTTTTGCTTAAAATGAGAAGCGGTTATTGTGAAAAATGAAAAATAGTCACATTTTAATATTTAACAGTATAAAAACTTAAATAAGTTTCCATCAAATAAAAGAAAAAGAATCTTAACTAAGCATGAAGAATCAAAAGTTTATTGTTTTTAAACTTTTTTTTTGGTAAAATCACTTCTGTTAATGTCTTCAAATATACGTGGTTTTAACTCATTTTCAAATATGTCTTTCCATGCATTGTTACTTAATTGTAACATTTAATTACTTTGTAAAGATTCGCATTCCATTTAAGCTTGATTGTTTCATCTTTTACAATAACTCCCAACTTTATTATTATTATTATTATTATATATCTTCAAATTTAAAAATAATTAACGATGTTGATCTTATGATATTTTTCTTTTTGTTAGAAATACTATTCTTTAAATTTTTAAGAGAATCCCATCGTAATAATATGGTGATGGAATCCTTATAATTGAGATTCATCATAATGGTGAACTATTTTAACATGAAAGACTCTTATTTAATTATATAATTTTGTATAAAAAATTATACATAATTTTTATGATTGTATAACATTTTATTTTTTGTTCTATAGTGTTGTCATCTCTTATTAGCTTGCTATAGGTGCTTTATATTGTTAATGCTAAGAGCACAATGGATCATGGCTTACCTATGATGACTTTAACTAATGTATGAATAGTTTGTGGTGGGGCTTTGCCTTGACCTATTGTGTTAGGTCTTTGGTCTTTTTTCCAAATTTTTATATGGTCTTGGCACCTTTGGGCATTTTACTATTCTTTTTCGATCCTTTAGTACATTTTTGATCATTTATTATTTATTTTTTAAGAAAGTTTATTTGCGGTCGCGGGTGACGCGACTGCACTGGCTGATGTGTGACACATCAGTTGAGGCCCATGTCACAGAGAGTGAGTCCTGATTGATGTGTCGCATATCAACCAGTGCAGTCGCGTCACTTGTGACTATAAATAACAAATCTCTTATTTTTTTTGAGTTTTTGTGGTTTGGGCTTTTGGTCAAGTCCAAGGTTTGCATCATGTTGTCTTGACCCTTGGGCTGCCTTAGACCCCATTGAATTAGTTAAGCTTTGGACTTATATGTAAATTAATTGATGGTGTATTTGGACAGTTGTGATATCATATTTAGACCCCTTTTTGTGTAATTATATAAACTTTTGTTTATCAATTTTAATATTTCTTAAAAAATAATACATTAAAATGTGAAATAAATCCGAACACATAAAAAATATAGTCTTATCATGCCAAACAAACGGGACATTGTCAAATTATTCTATACAAATTGCATTAGTTTATGGGTTATTTTTATTTTTTATTTGGTGATCCAATGTACATGGCTTAGAATGAAGTAGCGTATGAAAATGTTTCTATATTTGTCAAGAGAAATGATAGAATACCATAACACGCCTAGAAGCAAAACTCAATCATGTCAATGACAAATGATCGAGCGGTTCATAGACGTCTCCTCTAAGATCAAGACTCTTATCTGATTGTCACGTGTACAAGAGTACCGTCCCATCCAACTTCGCGAATTTCACGACTCTTCGTAGCTTTCATTTACCAAATAATCTGTACGGACAAGGTGAGGCATTTCCGTAAATTCCACCAAAACCAACGCTATATATATAACCGACCGTTCCGCTTCTATATATAGGCGGACCAACTTTCGCTGTTTGAAACCGTAGGCAGAGGGAAGGATAGTGGAGGAGGGAGAGAGAGTGAGAGAGAAAGTGTGAGAAAGAGAGACAGGGAAGGTGGGGTGTGAGATGAGAAAATCACTCCACAGATTTCACCAGAAAAACCCTAGTTCTTCACTACATTCTCGTTCTCAATCGGGGTTATAGTCTATTTATTTATTCTGTGATTTTGAATTGGTGTCCGATGAGTCTTTTAGGGTTTAAATCGGTGGTCTACCAAGGCGACTCTTGTTTGGGAGAGTTGGACACTATCCCAGTCAAGGACCAGAATTTCCAATTCCCGAATAACGAGATTCGAATCCACCACATATCGCCAGTCAGCGAACGATGCTTTCCTCTCTCAATCCTCCAAACAATTTCGTCATTTTCAGTCCGATGCAAGCTCGAATCGACGTCGCCGGTCGAACAGCCTCAGTTGATCAATCTTCACGCCTCTTGTTTTTATGAACGACAGGTCTCAATTACACTAATTGCATATATATATATATATATAATCTGTATATATAGGTTTTGATTGTTTATGTACTGATGGTTGTTAGTTGGTTTTATAGACGGCGGTGGTGTTGCACGGAGACGAAGAGCTTCACTTGGTGGCAATGCCGAGTAAGCAGAAGAAGTTTCCCTGCTTTTGGTGCTATGCGGTTCCGTCCGGTTTGTATACTGCTTGTTCGGGGATGTTGAATTTACGGTGTCTCTCCATTGTGTTCGATCTCGACGAAACGCTGATTGTTGCCAATACGATGAAGTCGTTTGAGGATAGGATTGAGGCTTTGCGTGGTTGGATTGCGCGCGAACCAGATCCAATTCGTGCATCGGGAATGACTGCTGAGATGAAACGCTATGTTGATGACCGATCATTGTTGAAGCAGTACACAGAGACTGATTATGTGGTGGATAATGGCAAGGTATTCAAGGTTCAATTGGAGGGGGTTCTTCCTACATCAGATAATCATGAGAGAGTTGTTCGGCCTGTTATAAGATTACCAGAAAAGAATATAGTACTTACTCGCATCAATCCTGAGGTTAGCAGCTCTAGTAGATTCTATCCTTCTATTGCAGTTATTTATGTAATCAACCATATTCTTTGATATCAACAAATAAGCCATTTGATAATTCCTGGGGCTTGTGTGAATTAGTAAATTCAGAGTCTGCATTGATCGAAGGTGAGTAATTTATATTCAGGATTAGAAGTTGGAAATATAGTATTGAATTCTCAATTTAACTTTGGGGAATGGGATGCTTTGACATATTTGATGTGAGAACGCTCTTTATACTTCCTTAAGCTAGAAACAAATCAAGTATTTAATCTCAAGTTGGCTTAAAGAATTGAGATATGCCAACTGCTTGGCTCAGGCTACACAGACAACTTGTCATTCAATTTTATCTTGGGGCCATTGTCTGTGTTAGGATATAGGCTACCATTCCCTTGTCACTGCATCAATTCACATTCTTTCAACACATTCAGCTTAACAGAAAGCATCTCTCGGCCGTTAAGTAATAGATAAAGCTTGTTGTTGATCAGTTATTAGATAACCTTTTTAGGTATGTTGTACTATGTATTATGATAGTCTGTAATTCTCATTAATACATGGGGTGCATATATAGTGTACCCTTGAGAAATCTTACCTTCCTTTTGCAAGTTGTATTGGAGGAGGGGGCATCTTGTAATTACGCATGCCCCCGTGTGCGCACACGCACACAGACTAACTGAATAGGGATGGAATTCTTTTTGGAAAATATGGGCTAAGATGGTTTTTCCTTTAACTTGTAAGTCAGTGACAAGAAATGGTGGCGCGTGGTGGTTACTGGGAAATGAGGACGATTTTTGTGTTGTGTATTAAGAAGCATGATGCTAGGGTTCAAACCTTGGTTTAATGCTAGGGTTTGAACCCATATTCCATTTTTGTGCCAGATATACCATTTAGGCTTGTAGCTTTTATTAAAGCTATAATGTAGTTGACCAGATCCCAAATAGAAGTGACGCTTGCTTTAAGGAGCTAGGTTGGCATCAGATGATGCTATACTAGGCTTCTAGGATATTTCTTTTGGTGGAAGTTAATCTGTAAAATTGTCTGATGATGTTTTGACACCTGGCGTAGGAGTCGTGACAGATAGTCTCTTCTGGCAATTGTCAGCATTGTCCACCAGTCGCCTGACTGTGTTTGTGCTAGAACTTGCAGAGTGCCCATTCTTTCTTCGCAGAAGGTTTGGCCTGGAAACTGTTTGATTATTGCAATGCTATTATATAATTCCATATTCCGTTTAACTGTTTGTAACTTTCCTGCACATTTACGTTTGGGATTTTCAGTTTTTATTTATTTTTTTAAATATTGCAAATTAGAATATTTGAATGATTGGTTGATTAATAGCCATTCTGAAATGATTAAACTTGGATGATAATATCTATCTCTGACTTGTCTTGTGCATTTGACATGAATTAAGTTCTGAGACGTAGCCATTGCACATTTTCTTATGATTACTGGTTGTTTGCATGAACAGATCCGTGATACTAGTGTGTTGGTTAGACTAAGACCTGCTTGGGAGGATTTGAGAAGTTATTTAATTGCAAAAGGGAGGAAAAGATTTGAAGTTTATGTTTGTACCATGGCCGAAAGAGATTATGCATTAGAGATGTGGAGGCTGCTAGACCCGGAGGCACACCTGATTAGTTCAAAGCAATTATTGGACCGTGTTGTATGCGTTAAATCAGGCAAGCACCATATATTGAGAATATTTTCACCATGGGTCATGCCATGTCTTCCCCCCCGGGCCCGGCCGCGCACATACACAAACACAAACGATGGAATTGTCAAATGTATTATTTATCTGTTTAATAATTCAATATCTGGGAACTGAAGATTTAACAATTCCAATTGTCAACCCACTTTATGTGGTTTTGCTTTCAGACTTTCAGTTCACTGGTTCTGATGTTGTTATTTCTCTCTTTCTCTGTAGCCACCTCTGTATCCTCTTTGCCAGTGTAATTTGACCCCTTTCACTGTTTATACGTCACAGGTGCACGGAAGTCTTTGCTCAATGTCTTCCAAGATGGCAATTGCCATCCAAAGATGGCAATGGTGATCGATGACCGCCTGAAGGTTTGGGAAGATAAGGATCAACCTCGAGTTCATGTAGTACCTGCTTTTACTCCTTATTATGCTCCTCAGGCAGAGGTATGATGTTCTGCTTCTTGTAAGCTTGGTCATTGAATTTAGTATGTTATTTTACTTAGAATATGATGCGAAAGCTAATATTTTCTGAAATAGACAGCAAATGCTGTTCCTGTCCTATGCGTGGCAAGAAATGTTGCGTGCAATGTTAGAGGTGGCTTTTTCAAGTAAGAGCAGTTCCATTATTTATTATTCTAGATTCTATATAACAAATTAGAAGTTCAAATAAGATTGTGATTCTTTCTTTGGAATGGTGTATACGCTGTTAAGCTTGTGATATGTATATGTGCCTTATTAACCAGAGAGTTTGATGAGAATTTATTGAGAAGAATCTCTGAACTCTTCTATGAAGATGAGGTGGTAGATTTACCTTCTGGACCTGATGTGAGCAACTACTTGATATCAGAGGTATGTTAGTAAACAACTAGTTGCCTCTAAAGGTCCAACTTATTGATGAAAAAAGTTAGCATTTATTCTTGTTTTCTATCATTTGTGTCAGGATGCTAGTTTTGTGCCAAATGGAAATGCAAATGCCCCCATTGCTGAGGGATTGTATGGTCCTGAAGTTGCCCAGAGATTGAACCAAATGGTAGTTGTTTTTGTACATTTACTTTTTATTTGGCGTCAGTGTTTTGCTTTATTTGGGTGAATTATGTCCCGTAAAGAAAGAGTAAAATGGTGCGATATTTGATTGGTATTTGGCAAGATATAATGCTTTTACTTGTCAAAAAAAGAAAATAAAAAAAGTAAAGGGAAGATAATGCTTTTGCTTGATTTGATTTCTGTTGTTCTCATGGCTTTGTATTTGATCCTTTTGAATAAGAAGATAGAAATTTGGTTATCTTATTGTCATTTTCTGTTTTCATTACATGATTTAGGATGACAAGTATGGAGCAGATGCTGCTACTCATCCGATGACTAATAATAAAGAGCTTAGATCCGAAGTCTCCCAGCTACCTGTGGCAAGTGTTCCAAATGTTTTTGGTCCAGCATCTTTCAGAACAGTCATTCCTTCAGACAGTATGAATCTTATTTAATACAGATTCTTGTTTCAAGTTTTGGTTTCGAAAGCAAGATATACTGTATAATAAATGTATCTTATTTTGTCTTGTCATACGTTTCCCTTGTAGAGCCTAGTTTGCTTGGAGCTCCTTTTAGACGAGACAGCTGCTCTTTTGAATCTGATGAGGCAAAGAGAAGGTTCCTCATTGTGAATCCTTCTCAAGATAAATGGTATCAAGGCTCAGGTGAACCTCCTCTACTGTCCAGATTACCTGCACAACTACCGGTGACTCCCATACAACCACTGGGAGGCTGGCTAGTTGAAGAAGATATAAATAGAGGACATTTCAATAACCGAAATTCAGGAACTGTTCAGTCTGATGCATTGAAAACTGATAAACAGCGAGCTCATCAGAATCCACCTTGTCATGGTACACCAAGTTCTACCACGGCAGGATTACCATCCCATGTATCTGAAGCGAAGAGTGAAGAGGTATGTTCAGTATCGTTTGTTTTTCAGTTTTCATTATGACATTAGCTATCTGGTTTTAACATTTATCATTATGTGCATGATTTGCAGGGATATCCAGGATGTGAAGCACAAAGTCAGAATCCTCCTCCTGCAAGTCAGCCATCTGGTATGTGGATATATCATTGAGTGCAGTGATTTTGTGTGAATCAAATTTGGTATTCGTTGAATCACTTATTTTTTTAAATTAATTTACTCTATGATGACACTTTGAAAAGATTTTTTTTGATAAGTAAAAGTGTATGACACTTTGAAAAGATTACCTAAGGCTCTTTGAACATCGGAATATAAAGAAGCAAGTACACTTCTAAAACGTTTCCATGTTAGACATATGAAGGACATTGATATTTCTTTGGCACTCTTAGACGTGTTTGGCACACTTTGCCATGTCTCTACTGTAAAAGTAAAATCCATATATTTGGACACTTGGCTGACATTTCTTGGAGACCCCCTAGATTTGGCAGATAAACCTTTGATATTGGGATAGGGCGTAATTGTAATGAAGTAAGAGAAGGTCTATTAAAAAGATCTACCACGCTAAAAAACATAATTAAGGTAAGTGGGTTTATTGAAGGAGTGAGGATTGGAGGAAAAGAGCTATAATATTTGTGTACGTATATGTGTAAATTTAGATCCACACTTATTTGTAATCCTACATATAAACATATGCACATGCATTTTGTGCCTATGCCCTTCGTGTATTTGTTGCTTCCCGTCCTTTGTCCTTATCCTTGTCCTATTCTCTATAAGTTTGTGTCCAATATCATCTGTCCATTTCCAAATCTTATTTGAAGCCCTAATCCACCCTGCAAAGACAGATCATGCTGTAACCAAGCCCAAACCCTCCCCGTACTTTTTGGACTTCAATTTGACAAATCAACCATAAATTAGCTGTTATCCAGCCCTTTTATTGTGCCAGTTCTGAAAATCCAGCAACCTGCAACTTTTGTGTATCAAGCAAAAACTCATCTTTTCCATCTAGGACCCTAGAAATGGTCTTCCACCTTTTAGAACCTAACCCTAGAAGCTATCCATAACCACCACACAATTCTTATGGTAGGCAGCCTTAAGTCTCAGTTTCCTCATCTGTCCTACATCACCACCACACTGAGAGAGAACTTGCCCATAGTTTGCAACCCACTCGACAATGAAAAAACAAATGCTCTGCCACCTCAATCATTTGTCTCTTGCAATGCCTTTGGTGAAATACAGTTCTTAGGACCATGCAAGTCCCGTTTTCCTTCTCTAAAACCACCACATTTATTCATTTCTCTGGTAATCAAAATAAAATTACCCAAAAGTTTTATCTTCCTTCCTTTTTATGGTTTTGATATGATCTTATACACATATATATGTGAGCAATATATTATATTATTGGGCAAGTGATTTCTCTCTGTTTGTTTCTTTTCATGGGTGTAGAGGTTGGTGTATCTCAGAATCAATCAGCCTCCAATGGCAGAGAACTTCAAACTGAAGGTGGAAAAATGAACTTGCTGCCATCTTCTTTATCTATTGGAGTGCTGCAAGAAATTGGAAGGAGATGTGGTTCAAAGGTGTGGAAAATTGGTTCCATTATCGGCCACAAGTTGTCATTGTTGCTTACTTTTTTGGGTTCATCACATCATTTCTTGGCATGCAGGTTGAGTTCCGGTCTGTTGTAAGCACCAGTAAAGATTTGCAGTTTTCTGTAGAGGTTAGTATTATATATCTATCACTATTGTTACTGTGAACATCTTTTGTCATATGTTTTTTTGTAGGTCTTCTCATGGAAATGTTGGTTCTGTTATTTTTCATGAGGTGGAGGTTATCATGTTAAGTCCTTAACTTATAAACGTTCTCAACAAGTGGTGCTGTTGAAGACCATGGCTATAGTTATATTTATATTTAGTGATTTCTCATTGCTTGGCATTATGGTTGGTATTTTCTAATTGCTAATTAGGCTATGAGTATGTAAAGGTGGGGATAATATGTCCTTAGTTTTCTTGGAAGATTGATGGTAAGGTGATATATAGATTGCTATAGTGGGTATAACCAGATAAGGAAGGCTCCTGAGAAAGCTATTTCAGCCTGCCAGGCAGTTAAGGGCAATTCCCATGGGGAAAGGCTAGCTACCAATGAAATGACTACATGAGGTTGGTCGTAGATCAAAGCAAGAAGTAGAACTCCTATCCTGACTATCCTAAGGAAGAGTCAAAGTATAACAATAGTCTCTGTCTCATATGGCGGCGGGCCGCGTCCCCCTCTCTTTCGTCGGTTAAGTGCTGGATGGGGAATGAATCGGTCGGCTATGTCCCTGGATGGTATGTTTTTGGAAGACCATGGCATAATTATATTTTTATATACTGATTTCTCATCACTTGACATTACACAATGCTTGGTATTTGCTCATTGATAATTAGGATCGATGATTATGTTTAGGTGGGGATAGTATGTCCTCAGTTTTCTTGGAGGATTGTTGGTAAAGAAAGAAGGTAAGGTTTGGGAGTCACCTTTGGTGTGGGATTATCTTACCATAAAAGGTAGCTAAATCTTTTAGGATGTTGCTCTTCCTAGAGAAATAAATGATTGGGAGATGGAAGAATTGGTTGTGCTTATTGGCTTACTTTATGCCATTCCCTCTATGGTTGACGGAGAGGATATTCTAAAATGGAAGCTGACGGGTCCTTGAAGCTTTACGGTGAAAGGGTTTTCATTTTTCTCCTGCTCAATTCAACTCTCACACGGCATCAGAGCCTAGGCTCTGAACGACCACCTTGAATCTTTCAAGGCAATTTGAAGCTTTTACGAGTTGTAGTTGATCTTCTTTTCCTTGGAAAGTTGCTTGGCGCTTAAAGGCACAGTCCAAGGTTGCCTTTTTGTGTTGTTATCGGCATGTGAGAAAATGCTTACCATTGATAATTTGATGAAGAGGAGGCAAATTCATGTTATTTGTTATTGTATGTGTAAGCCATGTGGGGAATTGTTTGATCATCTTCTTATTCATTACATGGTGGCTAGAGATCTTTGGGTTTTGATTCTTAGTTTGTTTGGCATGACATGGGTGTTTCCTAAGAGCGTGATTGATCTTCTTCATTCTTGGAGCGGTGCTGTGCTATGGTGGGGAAGCATAGGAAAAAAGGCTTGGTCTTTAGCACCTTTGTGTTTATTTTGAACTTTTTGGACAGCAGAATCAGAGGACTTTTGATGAGAGGGAAGAAACTTTTTACATTGAAGATTATATTTCTGTCTGTTTTGTACAATTGGTTCACGGGCTTAGTTGTTCCATCCTTGAATTAATCTTTGTACTTTGTAGAGTTTCTTAAGTAGGGAGCTTTTTGTATAGACATGCTAGGCTTCTCTTTTGTTTTCCCTTTTGTATTTGGGTGGTACCACTTTTCTTAATATAAACTTCTACTTATCAAAAAAAAAAAAAAGGCAGTGTAAATATGAACATACCAAATGCAAGGAAATTTTAATGCAGAGCATGCGGATAAGGGAAAGGGCAAATCTAAATTGTTAATGGAACATGCTGAGGAAGTTGTCTAATGTCTAATCAAGTGATGGTTAAATTGAGTCTATTTTGATAGGATTATGGGCTGCTGGCATTGCTTTATTTATCTCAAGTTAAGGGCATGTATTCATAGTACTATGGGACCATGGGTCAAGTTATATTTTTATGTGGCTGTGTAGAATCTGGAATAGTCTTTACGGTAAAAGTCTCAAGTTTCTTTCTTTGAAGTCTTTAGCCCTAATAGGAGTGGGAAAAGTTTAGCAGTCCATGCATATATGCATGTAAACTTTTTGTAGCAGTGGTTTGAGTTTTAGAGAATAAAGGATTGCTTGATATGTGATGCAACTGAACTGAAGGAGGTGTTTCTCTGGATATTCCTTTTGATTCTCACTTATAATTCCTAATTGAGTTTTCTAGATTATCTTTTCCATTGCTCTTGTTTCTTCTTTTCTTCACAAAAATAGCAAGGTTAGTGATTACAACACTAAAACTGCCCCCTAGTTCATCACAAATCTATCACTTCTTGTTCATTCTTAGCTATGGAGCTAAGAAGCACAGACATTTCTAAGAAGGTGTCGTTTTTTGTCGAACATATGTCGGTTACACGTTCAAGCATGTCCTATTATTTTTTTTCACGTTTTACCACTAACACACTTCAGACACTTGAGGGTCACGTGTCCATCACTTGAACATACGTAAAATAAATTGCAAGTTTGAAGAAAATAACTTAGGGTCCAATTGTAAAATAAAAACAATGTGGATTTATGGCTTATTTGACTTTTAGGCTGTGAAATACATGTTTTAAAAAAAATATAATTAGTGTTAGTAGGCAATTATTTCATTATCTTTGAGTAAAATATTCTGATACATAACATCAATAACTTGTAAAATAGATATTTTTACCATGTTCCCGCTATGTCTTGTTTTGCATTTTTTGAAAATTGCCATGTCGGTGTCGTGGTGTGTCATGTGTCCTTGCTTCTTAGCCTTAGAGTTTCTCTAGTTTGGCTATTTCCTTGGAATTATTATGTCATGTTTCCTGCTCAAGTGCCTATATTGTTCTCTCATTAAATTTGACCTTGCACAACCGAAGAGTGTCCTATAGTCTAGGGAAATGAGGAGGCATTCAAATTTTTTCTTTTTCTTTTTTGATTTTGGTAAGTAGAGGCAGCATTTAATTTTGAAAGTACTGTAAGAAGTTTCTAGAAAGGTATCGGGTGAACTACTTTCCATTCACAATTGCTTCATCCTATACTTTAATAACTTAAATTCAAAGATATGGTGCCAAAGATGTGGAACTATCATTGAAATGCTAAGCCATTATTTAGTGCTTTAACCCTGTAGCTACATCCAATCATAGGAACAGGAACTGCGACCTCATTCATTTAGGAAAGGCAGGAAATCAAGAACTAAGACCGGAAAAAGGCGGTGGTAATTGATTCTACTAGATAGGCATTGAATCTGTTGGAGTCTTAAGTCTTCTAACTTGTGTCTTAGGCAAAAAGCATGGCGCTGAAGTGAAGAAAGCTCAATAAACACATGTGAACACAATGCTGGGCATAGCATACATGAGACTGCTGATCATTT
This sequence comes from Euryodendron excelsum, assembly GCA_033060915.1. Classification (NCBI taxonomy): domain Eukaryota; kingdom Viridiplantae; phylum Streptophyta; class Magnoliopsida; order Ericales; family Pentaphylacaceae; genus Euryodendron; species Euryodendron excelsum. The sequence continues at coordinate 1,954,199 of CM065395.1, forward strand.
CATAATAAAATATAGATACATGCATGCACTTTAATGTTTGTTTGGGCAATTTGTAAATGCTTGAAACCCTTGAAGCTCATACTAGCAAATGGTTTTGTGCTTGCTGCAGCCAAACCTGGCTCTGCCATGGCTCTTCCCATGTGCATTCGGTTTGTAGATTCATGTTTTTTTCCATTCTTTGATACAACTTTCGCATTGTACCTACCTTGAAGGCTTCACCAGCGAGGTGGATCCCAACTCTCTATCCGAAAAAGGACTTCTACAGATCTTGCATTTACTAATAGGGGCTGATCCATGGCCGGACACTCTATCTCATCCGGGATCACATTATGTGCGGGAATTTGCGGTGGAGATCCCCTTAAGCACAAATCAAGGCCCACCTACATATGTATTCATGATTGAACCAGACAACGTAACTTAATCCTTGGAACAACCCCCACACGCTGCCACCATGTGAGAGTCGGTGCGTAATGGATGTACGCCTGCCTTCGAAAGCTCCATTCCTGTTTCCCTGCAACCATTCCTTGATTGATTGAAAATCACTCTTCTTCTGCCTGGCTTGGAGGGTAATCGGGCCTTAAAAATATGATTTGGATGTTGAAGATAACAGTTTGACTTATTGGTGCAGGTCTTGTTCACTGGTGAGAAAATTGGTGTTGGAATGGGCAAGACGAGGAAGGACGCTCAGCAACAGGCTGCCGAGAATGCTCTTCGATGCTTGGCTGGTAAGACCATTCTCAAATTTATTTTTTCTACTTAGGCTTCTTGTAATGCACTTGTGTTTCCTGTTAGCTATTTGCTTCTCTTATCATTATAAATGATTGTTGTGGCAGCAAATCTATTGAGATTTGCTGTTTGTATATTTTAGCTTGATTGTTATGAGCACAACTAGCGTAGCAATTTAGAACTAATTTTCAAGTGTGTCTTAATGCAGTTTGTGAATTCTAATATGTGATATATAAGGGATCTCTGATTCTTGCATTGATTTTGTCTTTCAATCAGTCAATATTCTGGAGAATAGAAGTAATAAAGGTTATATTTAATAAAAAAGAGAAAAGAAAATAAATAAAGCTTACAGATGTAGACATTTTTATTTTGTTTGGCCCATGCTTGGCTTTTCCTTGTACTTGCATACTAGTGATTTCCTCTGTTACAAATATCTTGGACTTCCTAATAAGGGAGATTGTTTGCTAGTAATGAAGACAATCTCCCTTTGTTGAATGGCAGGGCAAAGTTGTTTTCCAGACACAGTCAGATCTCTGGCAGCATAGTTAATTGTTTTCACCTAAGTACAGTAGACGAGATAATTACTAGAGTACAATTTTATCATTTAGTTAAAATTGGTTTTTTAGTTTACATGTATATCCTTGAGGGTAGACAGAAAAAATCTCCTTCTACTTTTCATTGTTGTTCTTAATGTTGAATTATTACATAATGGTAAGGTGCTGACAATATATTACCTATCGTACCGCAGATAAATATGTATCATATATTGCACCCCGTTCTGGAGCTGTGGACAGGGATTTTGATAAGCTCTCTCTTGGAAGTGAAAATGGATTTATATGGGATATAGTCGATCCGGGATCAGACGAGCCACCAGTGGAAGATGGGTTGTCCAAAGATAGTGCTTCTGAGGTGGGGATTTCTGATGACTCTCCCCATGATTGATTTGATTTCTTTTTTTTTTTGAGAGCATAGGTGATGCTTGGATAAAGGGTATGTGGGCAAGAAATTCAGTGAGGGATTGTGGTTATTGGGAGAAAAACCACTCCTTTTTTGGATTTTGCGTTGCACCAATGTGTGAGCGCAAAACAGGAAAAAGGTGGAGTGAGCTGGCTTCATGTTCACTACTGCAGCCTTCACCATGCTTCACAGTTCCTGTTTTTAGAGGTAAGGATTTGGTGGTGAGTCCTAGTTTCTACCCATTATCCAAGTACTCCTGTGTGGTCAACTCGAGTTTTTTACTGCCTATGTTATGAGTTGATTAGTAGCCCATCTTATGAGTTAATCGGCCTTCTGTAATCTGTTGTCCTTGGGGATATTTGGATTTCTTCGAAATTTGCAGTTCATGTGTGTTTCATTTAGTAAGTTGTGGTTTGTAATGCTGGGGGGAGTTTGTAAGGTGACCAGAACCGTTTTAGCCTGTACACATTGCCACTTTCTACATAGAAGAAAACAAACATATATCCATAGTCCGTGATTTTATTCAATGTTTCCTCAGATGAACTGGATTTAATCCTCTGTATCAACAAAAAAAATGCTTTTCAGGTTGCTGAAGGGGCACCTGGCAATACTTCCTCCAACATCGGAAACCAGCTGGTTCAAAAGCGTTCCAATTCTCCCAGGTAAAATATGATAAATGGTGGTTCTTATACTTATCTTTGATTGTATTAGTGAATTAGTGACACAATAACGAGTTGCTTCACTAAAAATTAACAGAAAAAGAGGACCTGGTCCTGGCCGGTGTCTGGTTGTTTTTGATGCCATTACTCTTTTGAAAGGACTATGGGTGGGTTTCTCTTATTGGTTGAAATGGTAATCTAAAATATTGGATTTGTAAAGTGGACTGAAAATGGGGATGACACTTTACAATTGTAAATATTGGTTTTCTGGTATGTTGTGCAAAAAATGCATCACAGAGGAAACTTTGGTTTTTTCCTCTTCAAGCCAATAGATAGTATACTTATTCTATATTGATTGGTACAAACAATTGATACTATTAAGCTCTAGTTCCTTCCTGAAACTTCCCTTGGGAAGTCTTGAATAGTATATCTCAAATTCACTGTATGGTATTAGCTCTTCAACAGAAAATTTCTGAATGATTATCACACTTGTGCATTGGTGGGAATACTTTCTTTTGATCATTGTTCATGGCCATTTTGAGGAAGCGCTTCACAAATTAGATACAGTAGTTACATTTGAACTTCATTGTCAAATTACTTAGCAAGGAGTTGTTGCTTGGTGCAGTAGTAAGTGCTTGTGATGTAAAGCATGAAAATGCACGTTCAATTTTGACGCTGTCACTTTGTGCAAATAAAGCCAGAAGTTAAATGTTAGATTAGCCTCACCTGCCCAACATGTAGTAATGATGGGACCAACACTAAGATATGGCCTTTAGTAGTCTTTCTTGGCAAATCCTGAGATGTAAAATGAAACTGCAGGTTATAAATGTTTATGAATGAGAGCAGAAGTGGGAGGTTTGTTATTGATTAATTATATCATCCTTTTTCTTTCACCTCTACATCTGAATTGATTAATTACTGGGCATACTTTTTAATTTACCTTTGCGAGACTCACTTTGTTAATAAAGTGGAATCTGATAACCCAGCTGCTTTGTGGGCCATTGAACAGAATGGTATGGAAGGAATTTTGAGGGTTGAGAGGCCTCTTTGAGGTTAGATGTGGTGTTTGCCAGTTCCTTAATAGAGTGCTGTTGTATAAAGGATGTTAGGTGGCATCATTGTACCTCAAAGCACAGGATCCCACTCATATATTCTATAGAGATTTGAATTTTGTACTACTTATAGAGAAGTACAGGATCTCACTGATGTATAGAGATTTGAGTTGCTATCTTACCAAAAAAGTAAAAAAACAAAAAGGAGATTTGAACTTTTTCTTATGCTACTCTTGCGTCTTTTGTGATGATCCGGTCAACAAATCAAAAAGGTAGGTGGGTTTTTTTCGAATTTTCGCAAGACTTTGGGGGCTTTTTGGTTATTATAAAAATTTGGTTTTAAAAGAATCAAAATATTTCTCTCTCTCTCTCTCTCTCTCTCTCTCTTTTCTTTTTTTTTTTTATCTTTAACCTTCTTTTCCCATTTTCATGTACTTAGAGAAACTTTTTGGTATTGCTCCTTTAGAGTTTTTTGTTCTACTCTTCTACGCATGGGTGGTTTAAGTAAAAATCAAGTTCTTGCCCTAGGTTCAATCTTCAAGACGTAGGTGGGTTTTTCACTTGGGGTTTTTGCTATTGAGTTAATATGCTGGAGTTATTAATGAATCCATGATAGATATTATGTTTCTAGGACATTTGGGGTATGACCTAGGGTTTTATTATATATAAACTTGAAGTATTGAAATGTGTGATTTTTGGTTGATTTGAGAAAATTAATAATGTGTTTAGCATGTTGCGATATTTAATTTGATGATTAATTGATTATTTGGGTTGTTGGGTTAAGATGAGTGATTATACTATGGTATCAATTTGGGGAAAAATTAGAAATTTTAAATGTGATGGTTGATATATGATATTTGAAATATTTTTATGTCTAGGATGTATTTAGAATTGATATGAAAAGGAATATAAGAATTTATATAAATTATTTGCATAAGATGAACAAGTTGGCATGTTGAGTTTTGTGATTTAAATGAACCTTGAACATATTTGAGATGTTATATTGTGCCTAGAATGTATTTAGAATTAATATTATATATAACAATGTGAAATTATTTTGATGAAAATGGTAATTTAAAGTGAGGTATCTACTTGCTTTAAATAGATCATGCTTGTTGCGTGTTGTTGGATGCCTAGTTTAGGCTTTGGAATAATTATAGGTTTGGTTTTAAACCTTGGGTTGGTTGTTGAGATGGCTTGGGCTCGAGTTTAAAGCCTAGACAAGGTTGGGTGTTGTCAGTCTTGTCTTAAAACCTTAAACTTTGACTTGATATTTATGTGATTTATGTGTAGGTGTGTTATGCCTAAGGTTTTGGTCAGCTTAAATGAATTAATTAGACAAATTTTGGCTATTTGACATAACGCAAAATGGACATAAAATGGATACTTAAAAATGTTTGTATGCCTTGGGTGATTATAAGAGATTATGTTATGGATTTGATGACTTTGATATTATTGGTTTTACTTTTATGTGGTATTAATATCGATTTAGACTTGGGTTAAAGTCTGCTTGTAATTGGGCATGGTCGGGCATGGGCTTGGAGTCTTAGCCCTAGGATTTGCATTAGGATAAAGGCTTGGTGCCTCATTTGGCGGGATTCACATGTCCTTTGGGTGCGGCCCATAAAGTGCGAAATTACTTGGATTCAGGCTTTCTTTGAGTGATATCCCATAAAGTGCAGATGAGGTTGTTGATGGACTGGTATCCCCTCTCAGTATGACCAGTTGTGCATGCACTTGCGCTAGGTTGGACTTGGGTGAGTCCTGATATTTATTTATTTATTCAGTTATTATTTCAATTTTGGTCTTAGAGAGTTAACTTGATCTTGTTGATATTGATGACTCAATTATTTGTGGATTGAGGTTGTAAGTGTTTGATAGTCATTTATTTGGTTCATTTGCGTGGGACCATATCATTTGGGATTGGGTTGGGAGTTAGGATAAAAACTGCATTCCTTCACTCTTATGCATCTTTATCTGTATAGTTGCATATATCGCCTCATGTTTGTTATCTCGATAGTATAACTTCCTACTTGAGCTGTGGAAATGTTCACTCTACTATAGTTGCATGTGGGCCTTCAGGCAAGTAGACTTGAGGACTGGGATGAGGACATTTGAGATCTATTTCATATTTTGACCCCATATAGTTGTATCTTTAGGTTTTAGTTATTTTTCTTTTGTGTTGAATTATATTTCTATATTTTCACTCTATATTTATTTTGGATTTCAATTGGATGATTATATTATTATTATTATTTTATTGCATTCGGAGATTTACTTTATGTTGGTAATATGCTATGACACAGTCATTGTTGTGGTTTGGTTTGGAGGAGGGGCTTAATGAAATAGGAGTATTGGATTGGAGGTTGAGATTTGTTGTTGGAATTAGGATATTTGGAACTTGATTATTTTTAAACAGGTTTTATTATTGTTGTTGGAATTTGGATATTTGGAACTTGATTATTTTTAAACAGATTTTATTAAACTGGATTTGTTAAAAATACAAATGGATCCACGCAATTTTATTTTAAAAATTCTTTAAAAATAAACTATTTTAAAAATGGATTTCAAAATTTATTTTGACTAAAATCTGACGTGGATCCTGATTTTGACTTTGACTTTTCAACGCTATACATTTTGTTTCCTTAAATCTAGGCTTTTGAAAAGCTGGGGTGCGACATCATTTTTCTACTATGTTTATTCTGATATGTATGGTGCATGCACAAGTCAGTTGCATGTATTGCAAAAATTTAATATCGCAATGGCTTATAAGTTTTGATGATTAGTATAACAAAATGAAGACCAAACAGTTAATGACCATCTCCACGAAGAATCAATTTGAAGGCCTTGTGTTTGTTGGCGTCCTTGCATAATATCTTACATTACAGAGCAACTCTGCAAGTTTTGCAAATATTTGTCTTAATGACTAGTCTTTCATTATATATATTTTTTGACTTAGCCTGATCTATCTAGGCCTTTACCCTTATTGTCTGATGTTAAAACTCCCTTGCGTGTGATGAGGTTTGCTTTTTTATCAGCCATGTTTCTTTTTGATAAACAGCACCAGAAGAAATGGAGTGACCTGGTACTTTAACATGGTGCGTATAGTTTCTGATTTTGGTAGTCTTGCATTTTCAGGTTATCCCAGTCTGTTCCAAGTAAACGATCAAAGGAAGAACTATTGCGTGGTTCACAAGGTGTGTCATCCTCGCGGCAGCCAAAAAATGGGCATGCTGTTTCATGAAAAGTACTAAGGTTGGGAAAAGGGTGAATTCAGCTAAAGGTTTTGAGATTATGAGCTCCAACACTGGAGCGTCCATATGGTCAGAGTTACCTTTCTCCTTGATAAACTTGGAGTTTCCTTATGCTGAGATGAATGATTGTTTCCAAATTTAGTTTCTCTTTTCGAAAAGCGGGCTATTTTTTTCTTGATGCCCTTCTTTTTGTCTCCTTAGATCGTGGATCTTGAGGGTATAGGGTCTCTGTAGGTCTTTTACCATGTTATTTCACATTCATGTAGCAATAACTGTGGAGATGATAATGTTGACTTTCTTACCCTTTAAATTGGAAATTCAGTTTTGTATTGGCTGGTTGTACTTTCCCTAGTTAAATAGATGTAGGATGCTGTATTAGATTTGTACAATGGCTAGTTATTCAAATATATCCATGGTTGCCATGGTTTCCTTTCTGACTATATTCATTCTGGAGTTTGGAGATAGTGCATGCTTGTGACTTGTCTTCCCCATATGGGTATTTGGCAGCACATCTTTCGGCCTTGGCACGTGACTCATGGATTTGCGTACAAAAATGCTCAACTTACGTGCGCTATGTGCTTTGAGGACTTTTTTTATGGATACCGATTTCAAATTCAATCCAACAAGGGTGTTGGAAAGTGAGCACGGTTAGTTTTAGTTGTGTGAAACTGCGTGTTACTCTCATTTCTTGGTTATTGCATGATGATGGCTTAGAAATGCCAAAACTTGCACATCAGCGCTGGAAAACAGGTCTTGGAGTCACCTCTTTCTACTCTCTCGAGGTTTCTTGTTACCTGTGTCACTATTTCACATCGGATAGGAGAAGGAAGGTCTTGGGCCATATAAGGAGGGTAAGCAGTATCACTTTAACAGCTTAAGTTTTTGAATTGGATGATAAGTGTCCGGCCCATTACACCTGGAAACATCTCTTTTTGATGTATAAATGTAGTCTTTCCGTTTTTGGTACTAAATTGTAAAAGAAAATGATGGTGTTTTTAAAGTTCCACTTTTAATGTTTAAAAGTCGGATAATTTTAAAAGAAAAATTGCCGAAAACAATTTCAAAACTAGTTTATCAAATGTAGAAAATTTTGAGGCTTCGACTCTCGAACATGTGAAGTAGTCTGTCTTTGGGGTCTGTCTTTGGTTGCTTTCTTTACATAGCTGAAAGAAGAGTAATAAGAACAAGCACAAGGTTCTGCTTATTGAATTCTAACAAGTAGACATTTGTTCTTTCCGCATATTTATGCCGCCACCGCTTTGCTGTTCAGGAATAGTACAAAGAACACATTACAAATCTCAACTCACACTTCAACTGAGGTCTTACAAAGGCATCATATTAACTGAAGGGACAACAAAAACCTAGGCAATCTCTGAGATAGCATACAACAAATCATAATGAAGTAACCAAGTTCATTTTAGGCATACAAGGTTGTAATGAAGTAACTAAATTCGTATCTACCCATAAATCAGGTGATTGTAGCCTTGAACTGATTGAGAAGAGGTTTTTTTCAGTCAATTTGGTGCGAAAGGAAACTGAAACTGAGCAAGAAGTTTCTGCAGAGTTCTATGACCCCATTGAATGTCGTTTTTCCGGACTTTTTCGAATGGCTGTGAGTTGTTCCCGTCTTGTTTCTTCGTTAACTGCGGCTTTTCTGCTTGTCCCTTGTCGAGCTTTTTCTTCAAATCTAACTGGATTATTCGGACAAAGTACATGCGAAAAAAATCAGAAGGAACAGTGGAACAAAGTTATGGAAATGAGGAACTAAACATTTGGAGAATGCAGTGAATAGTTGCCCAATTTGAGACTTATAGTTGACACAATGCAAATGAATAATGTCCATTAGATGAGGTTACAAAAAATGAAGAATAATTAGTACTTTCTTCTAGGGGGGCTCATGGGGGTGTTTTTTTGGGTCGGGTCAAGACGGGTTGGGGAGTCACCCACCACCCGACCCGATCACATCGGGTTGAAAATTTTTGAAACCGCACTCTTAACTCATAGGGTGTTCGGGTTTAGTGAAAAATTCATAAGGTTGGAGAAGTAAAGGTGCAACACCTGAACCGAATATAGTTGGGTAGGTCGAGATTTACCGGTTATCAACCCATAAGGTGGTCGAGTCGAGCCAGATTGTCCGGGTCAGCCCGTTTTTTTAACAGCCCTGTTTCTTCCCTAAAGGTTTAAGTTGTGACTTTGGATTTCGGACCGGACTAGGAGCTAAGATTCATTTAAGTGAACTCATCCCCGATCACAGGAGGGCTAATGTTAGAAATGTTAACAGTAATTTTTTCCTGCAGAGATGGTTCTACTTCTCATTTAATTGACACTGTGTGAGAATGAGATTGCTGTTCTTTAGGACTTCAAGTTCATGAAAAAACAAACACGCGAGTCAATCTTATTTATACCAAACATGGATTTCAAGATGATACAACCCAACACTAGAACAGCTATTTTGGTTTGGAATCTCCTTTCCTTAAAGGGTCTGATTCGATGGAAATGAAGTGGATAGTTCTCTCTCTTGCAGAGGTAAAAGAAGAAGAAAGAAAAAGCAGAAGAGAACTAAATCTTGTTAAGCATTTACCTCCGGCACATTGTGCTCCTTAGCTTTGTCAATTCCAAGCAGGGCATTAGCGACAACGTTCTTGTTAACTTTAGATGGAGATTTTTCTTCGGTATCCAGTGTTGTCAACGGAATCAAGCCTGGCACTAAAACAGGATCCGCGACACTCTCAAGAATCAAGGCTCTGCCATTGTTTCCAAGACTGTTCTCTCCTGTATCCATATCCTCGTTTGATAATCGAACAGGTTCGTATTCAGCAGAAGCAATTCTTCTCGCACCAAACGCCTTTTGATTTGTATGCACCTCTGTGAGGTTTTCTGCAACAATAGCCATAGATTTCTCCTGCAGTGGCTCCCCAGCAGGATTTGTAATGGTATCAGTAGAGGCTGTTTCCGCAATGATCAGCATTTCTGAGTCGCTCATAGACTCCGCCTTTTCATTATAAGTTGGTTCTTCCTCTATGAGCATCTGAAGTTCAGCATCGTCCCAATCTTCAGAAATTGAGATTGTGTTCTTTGTTTCCCATGTTTGAAGAATCCGATCCCGGCCTGGCTGCCACAAGATGGTCCCAGTGCTTCCTTTTAGTATGAACTTGAACTGGATTGACTTCCCAATAGGTATATCCTGTATAAAATATATATATATATATATATATTAACACATTACAGTTCATACTATATATATAAATTTCTACTACATTGCATGGATGATTCATCCTCTCACCAGCTCTACAGTCCATATGTGTTCATCTGACCAATCCAATGGTATTTAGCTTGAAGGGTCCCAGGAACCAAACTTAGGATCATTTCCCACTATGTGAAATTGCTCCCCGAATGCACACTCTCTTTCTGTAATTGGAATTTGACATGAACAGTTTTTGATGTGCCTACACAGCAAAAGTCCTTATATTGAGACTAAAAAAACCCCCAAAAATAAAAATGAATAATTTGACTCGCGTTTACCTTGAATTTGAGTTTCTTCATTCTGCAAGTGTCCCTGCATCAATGGGAATCTTATACAATATCAGTATAATTTTTTTTTCATAATATCACATAGTCACCGTAACATAGAACAAAGGGAACTTAGGAAGAAGAACTAAAGCGTAATATTGCTCTGTTCACTGTTTGGTTGCCGAGAAAGTTTCGGAGAATGAAAGAGAGAGGGAACAAAAATAGAAACTTCACAATAATAAGTATAAAAAATCTAATTTTGAGATGAAATCAAATTTGTTTAAATCTATTTTCCACCCTTTGTCCATGAAAAAAAAAACCCGTTTGTTCATAAAAAGGGAATGAGGAAGAACTTTTAGTTTCCTCCGTTTTCTCGGCAAACAAACAAATCACAACCACATGTGAGAGAGAGAGAGAGAGAGAGAGAGAGAGAGAGAGAGAGAGAGAGAGAGAGAGGGACCTGGGTCTCAGATGATGATGACAGAGACGATACAAAAATGGGGTGAATCCTCTTGTGCTGCAGAGAAATCGAATGCGAGAAACCGACACTAACATGTCTCGGAGACGATAAGAAACGAATTTCGGGTCTACCCACAACAACATCCCTGGGAGATGATAACATGTCTCTGTCTCTTCCTCTGCCCCTGTAATTGTCCGAAAACACCCTCGATGACGAGCTCGTTAGGCTTTCCATCACCTCCCTCAGTCGCTCACTCACAACCTGAACTTTCTGATAAAGCACTGATTGGGTTATTGTTCTAGAAAGAGAATCAGAGAGAAAAACAGAGCCGGAAAAAAGGAAACTATAATAGATACATCATTTTGTTGGTGAATATATATAATATAATCTGATACTGGTGGCTGTGCTTCTAGTAGTGCTGGGTCCCCGAGGTGGTTATACAAAACGGATCATGGTCCGTGGATTTGTTGTGTATATATACAATATAATCTGATACTGGTGGCTGTGCTTCGAGTACAATGCGGATTCTACCCAAAGTTTGAGTAATTTGCATAGCATTAAAGTATTCTTAACGATAAATTAATACATTGGTATCGATCAAAGACTTTGATGACAGTTTCGATCCATGCCTTACCCCAAACATGTGTAGTATGGGTTTGACAGCCTCAAAAAATTTAAAAAAAGGTTTTAGCGACGGCCAAAAATGTCGCTAAAGGTATCCGAGCGACAGCAAATATCTGTTGGTACCTTATCTAGGTCGCCATTTAATCTTTGCGTCTCTAGGACTTTTAGCGACCGTTCCAAGTAGTCGCTACGCTTTTCAACCGCCACTGTACAAATTTAGCGATGCTCTTTTAAGCGTCGTCTAAAGTGAGACCAACTTCATATACATAAGGTATTATCGACGGTCTTCAATTTTTAGTGACGGTTTATGCCACCGCAAAACAAACGGTTTGAAGAAACTGAAGAAAATGTAAAATCTCTAGAACAGAAAAGAAGAGGCTCTCAATATCTTGTGAAATAATGACATCTGTTTTGACTGCTAAAAATTACTGACCCACAAAGTATGAGCATTATATACGGCAAAAAGCATATATTATATGATAGTGCCCACCAAGAGAGAGAAAGAAGATTTTATGCTGTTCATTTGGAAAAGGTAGTTTTATAGATGTAATTAACAAGTCAAGTTAATATGGGATAGAAAATCCAAGGGCAGACCTGCAACCCAGGCCCTTGAGTTTTCAAAATTTGATTTAAATTTCATAGATTTTGGAGTATTTATGATACAAAATAGTGTATTGGTCTCACTAAAATTCACAAATTTTTGCCTTAGAGACTCGAAATTCAAGAATTTTTTTTTTGGTTCTCTTAACAAAATTCTTGAGTTCACCACAGGAGTGTCAAAAGAAGATGTTCCCACAAAATAAAAAAGAGACTTTAAATAAAAGAGTTTGAAGAAAGTCACTAAAATAAATCACAAATACAAAGCATGCTTACGCGACACCATCTAGCTTTACCCCACCCATATAACTAATACACACATCGAGACTAATGTATAAGCAATGGATGGACTCATCCACTTCAAGTCACATCATGATACAACAAACAATATTAGATGAGTTAATGGTTAATAATTTTACACGTATACATGTAAGTGTTTCTATTCAATTCTTTTTTTTTAAAAAGTTACACTTTTCCCAAAAAAAAAAAAAGCAACTTCATTCCAATTTTTCCCTTTCTCACCCCCGCCAAAAAATTAAAAAAGGAAAAAAAAAAATTCATAGTCATTAGATTTCAAACGTGACAAGGGAATGTTTCTTCCCTCAAAAGCTGCATTTGTTGACAATATAACAACCCTAATTAAATAATTCATGGCACCACATGTTTCACGTTTATTTGCACCACCACAATCCCGGATAAGTTGCCTGATTTAGGCTAGTCATCCCACAAAAACATGGGTAACTTATATCTCGTTATAGTAATGCTAGAGTTATTATTTATTTTTACCTGATTTTCATCACAGATGAACATAAAGGTGGTGGATACACATTAGATGTGGGACCCCCCTAGTAACTGCGTTGAAAAAAAACGGTGACAGTAACATTTTTAATCTTACTAAATGTGTTCTCAGAGTTAGAATTTATATACAACCAGAGAATCATTTACCTTTAGATAATAGTAAGGTTGGATACAATCTTGCACAAAATTCAACTGCCATTAATGAGTAACCCCACTTCAATTTATCGGTTATCTTGGACCAGCCAATCGTGAGATAACAAACCATATTAGAGAAGATTATACTCCCAGGAAATATTGCTGGGTCATTCACATTTTACACAGCGATTCATATCTCATCAGCCGAAGCTAATCACAATTAAATCCAAATCCGACCGTGAGAGATGGGTTACCATTTTATTTTCCATGGACTTTCAAGTAAGGTGAGGTATGGAAAATTTTCCAATCCTCGCATAGCGTGAGAATTGTGTGACATATGGCTAATTTTCAACCTTTGCATACCGTGAGAGTTGGGTTACCATAAGGCTTTGAAGTCCACGGAAAAACAATGGATAAAGTCCATGAAAAAACAAAGGTTATAACCCATTGAGGTGACTTGACCTTAAAGCCTATGGAAAAACAATGATAACTCATCTCTCGGATAAAGATCCTTTCCAACAATGCTAGCATATTGTGCGTTTCTCGCCGTTGGTGCTACCCATTTCAACTAGGCCCCGCATATTGATAGTGAGCCTACCTGAGGTGGTTAGTATTAGCCCATGCTGGATCAATTGGAAAATGCTAGCATTGCTTGAGATTGTGCATTAGTTGCCCATTGATGCTAGTCATCTCAACTAGGCCCTACTTGTTGATAGTGAGCCTTGCTGAGGTAGCTAGTATCAGTCCGCAATTGATGCATATTCACGACCGATGTTAGCACTCTACTAATGAATTTTATAAAAGACCGTAGAAACCACAACTAGAGGTAGGGTTGCTCGCCGTCCACGCAAATCACTCATTGCTTGATTTTGGTGACATTTGACGAAAGTTCATACTGGAATTCAGCATATGTGCTCTTCCCATAGTCCCCTCATCAAATGCTGGTAGCCGTAAATTAACGGATTTTTGGAGAATACATGCAAGTGTATTAGATATTTTTTTGTTCAGATGAATGTTCATGCTTACAGGTGAAGCTCTAAAAGGCTTTTCAGAAACCACAAGAAACAGTGGCAATCCATGTGAATGTCCCAATGAAATTTCAATGATTTTATGCATGATAACGACCGGATCAGTCGGTTGGTCAGGGAACCTGAGCATTCAGTGTGACTTAAACACCACCCAGTCTCCTGTTCTAGCTTTCTTTTTATGTTAAAAGAAAATATAATTCTTATAGAAAATTTGTAAAGTAACTTTCACCATAATAATGGGGTAGTGGTAATTTTATAATCAAAAGTCAAGTAAATGTTTTGCTTTGAAGTGAAAGACTCTTATTAAGACACATAGTTTGTATGAATTTTTTATTTGTATAACATTACTCTAATAAACTAATTATACGAATAAATAAAATAAAAATAAAATTTCTTTATATAAGAACGGTTAAACTAGTTGAAACCAACAACAATATTGAGTATACAAAATCAAAACCCATTTATGAAAGACAAGCGGGCCAAAAAAGGGGATTCACAAAAAGGGAAATGGCATTTGTACTAACGAAGCCAAACGGAATTCCATACCGTGTTTCAATGGAAGTAAATTCTTTTGTTGAGTGTCACGACTCTGACTATTTAGCAAAGCCTGACTTTTTACTTGGATTAACAAACTTTACAATACTTATTTCAGTGCCGGGTCTTTCCAGTTTGGAAAATTGACCAAAAGTCACTAATTTGCATTAAGAAGAAAATAAATCAGAAGTCAATAATTTGTATCAAGAAAATGATTTCCTTTCATGATAACTATATATATATATACATAGATATGTTTAGCTGCGGCTGAATGCATTATTAAATTCTGAGAAAGCTTGCTGTCAAATACCTTTTAAGTTGTTGTTTACACTGCCGTCATGAGGATGAGTGTATTCCAATCATTCGTTTCGACTGCTTCGGCTGCTGCTATCCTTTGGTGCTTTTGCATGCTTCTGTTCCATCAAGCTTCCGCCAGAATAGGTGGAAATGAAACAGATATGTCGGCCTTGCTTTCCATCAAAGCCCAAATAACTCGTGATCCAATGCTAGTCACAAGCTCCTGGAATGATTCTCTCCATTTCTGCCAATGGAAAGGTGTTTCCTGTGGCCGCCGCCACCAAAGAGTCACCCACTTGGATTTAGAGTCATGCAATTTAGCAGGTTCTATATCTCCTTCCATTGGAAACCTTAGTTTCCTTAGAACTGTTAATCTTTCAAACAACAGTTTCCAGGGTGGAATTCCTCAAGAAATTGGTCGGTTATTCAGGCTGCGAGTTCTGAACTTGACCGATAACTTGTTGGAAGGACAAATTCTGGCGAACCTCTCACACTGCAAGAACTTGAGAATTCTTCGTTTAGATAATAACAAGTTCATAGGAAATCCTCCAAAAGAGCTTGGTTCCTTATGGCAATTGGCGTCTCTTTCTATCGGCTCCAACAATTTTACAGGAGCAATTCCACCTTCTTTCGGAAACCTTTCCTCTCTTGTACTTTTCTCAGCAGAACTGAATAAGTCGGAGGGAAGTATTCCAGACTCACTAGGCGGCCTGAAAAGCTTAACACATTTTGCGCTTAACTCAAATAAATTATCAGGTATGGTTCCTCCATCAATCTATAATCTGTCGTCACTGAATATGTTCTCGGCATCAAGAAATCAACTTGAAGGAATTCTTCCTCAAAATTTAGGCCTCACTTTGCCGAATATTCGAGTGCTTCGTCTTTGTGAGAACCAGTTTAGTGGATCAATTCCTCTTTCAATATCAAATGCTTCAAAGCTTGAACAACTTGACTTATCGCTAAACAAACTCTCTCCTGGTGTGTCTGTTAATTTTGGAAAACTAAAGAATTTCTCATGGCTTGGTTTAGTTGGGTGTGGTCTGGGAACTGGGGATGCCAATGACCTTAACTTCATCTCCACTTTGGTCAACTGTAGCAAATTGAGAACTTTGCATTTAGGCGGCAATAATTTCGGAGGTGTTTTGCCGAGTTCCATAGCCAACCTCTCAACCCAACTCCAGCGTTTATCAGTGGGAGGAAACCAAATATCTGGAGCAATACCAGCAGCTATTGGAAATCTTGGGAGCTTAAATGCTCTAGATATGCACTACAATCAATTGATAGGAAGTATTCCAATCTCTATTGGAAGACTTCATAAGCTTCAAGAAGTGGGTTTTGGTAAAAACAGATTGTCTGGGGAAATCCCTTCCTCCATTGGAAGTTTAACACTGTTGAACCAGCTTTGGTTAGAAGACAATGAATTTCAGGGAAACATACCTTCAAGTCTTGGAAATTGCCAGGGTTTGTTCCTACTTCATCTTTATCACAATAACCTGAGTGGTAGCATTCCCCGAGAAGTCATTGGTCTCTCATCCTTATCAAAATCTCTGGACTTGTCTCGAAACGGTCTAAGCGGTCCCCTACCCGTGGAAGTTGGTAACTTGAGAAATCTTGTTGAGCTAAATCTTTCTCATAATCAATTATCTGGTGAAATTCCTACTAGTCTTGGCAGTTGTGTGATGTTGACACGCCTTTATTTGGACCACAATTCATTAGAAGGAACCATCCGACAATCTCTGAGTTCTCTGAAGGGCATTGAAGAATTAGATCTCTCACATAACAACCTCTCTGGAAAAATTCCTAATTTTTTGGGTACCATTCCCTTTTTATGGAATTTGAACCTTTCTTTCAATGACCTTGAGGGAGAGGTACCAATTGGGGGAGTGTTCCAAAATGCAAGTGCAATTTCAGTTTCCGGAAATAAAAATCTCTGTGGGGGTATACCTGCATTGCAGTTGCCAGCATGTGCTTCTAATAAACCAAGAAAGTCTCTTTTACGGATCTTAATTATTCCCGTAGTTTGCGGGGTTTTGGGTTTTATTTTGGCATCATCTCTTCTAATCCTTTGTTGGCTTAGAAAGATGAGAAATCAACCCTCCGTGGCATCTTCTCTGAGGGATTCACCTATGAATATTTCATACGGAGAGCTCCTCAAAGCAACAAATGGGTTCTCTTCAGGCAACTTGATTGGTACAGGAAGCTTTGGTTCAGTATACAAGGGAGTTCTTCATCCAAATGAAAAAGCTATTGCGGTGAAGGTACTCAACCAACAAACCAGAGGAGCTTCAAAGAGTTTTATGGCCGAGTGTAAAGCTCTGAGAAACCTTAGGCACCGAAATCTCGTCAAGATTATAACTGCTTGTGCAAGTGTTGATTTCCAAATTAACGACTTCAAAGCTCTAGTTTACGATTTCATGGAAAATGGGAGTCTTGAAAATTGGTTGCATCCAGTTCGACAAACAGGTGGTGCCAACGATGAGCAAGCAAAAAGTTTAAACCTTCTTCAGCGATTAGACATAGCAATTGATGTGGCTTCTGCTTTGGATTATCTTCATAATCGTTGCCACATACCGGTGGTACATTGCGATATAAAGCCGAGCAACATTCTTCTCGACAGTGACATGACCGCCCATGTGGGTGATTTTGGTTTAGCAAGGCTCCTACAACAACACAACAATGAACTCTCTGAGAGCCAGACCAGTTCTGTTGGTTTAAAAGGAACTATTGGATATGCAGCGCCAGGTAATATTCCACCATGTTTCTAGACTTATTTATGCATTTATACACATAAATTAGGAGTGAACTTAAAATCTATTATATATTTGTATTGCAGAATATGGCATGGGGAGTGAGGTGTCCACCAATGGTGATGTATACAGCTATGGGATCCTATTGTTAGAATTGTTTACAGGAAAAAGTCCCACTGTTGGCATGTTTAAAGATGGCATGAATCTTCACAATTTAGCCAAGATAGCTTTGCCAGAAAGGGTGATGGAGATTGTTGATCAGATACTTCTATCAAGCATAGAAAAGGAGGAACCAGCCAGCATAAATTCTAGGACACAAATGAGAGGGGAAAAAATCCATGAGTGCTTGATTCTGATACTCGGAATTGGTGTTGCATGTTCTAAGGAATCACCAAGAGAACGAATAACTATTGTTGAAGCAGCTAGGGAACTACATTTAGTTAAGGACATGCTACTTGAGAAAAAGGAGTTCAAGCAAAGTGTAAGCTGTTCATAGTGGTAATTAAGGTACTCTCTCATTTGGTGTTGGCCCTTGGTTTATATTTCCCTTTCTTATCAGATTACTATAACATAGATTATCTGACATCTAGAGCCATGCTAAACAAGTTTCTTCAATAGATCCACGACCCTTATGTTGAATACCCAACAGAAGCTTAAAAAACATTCATAATACAACAATATTATAATAGTACAATGCATTGCATACAAGTGCTCAGTCTACGACTCAATTCATTCACTATACTTTGGTGTCTAGCACCAATTACATGGTCTGCCCAGGACCCCTAAGAGACGCTCAACATCTCACTTATTTTATGTGTGTATCTCCTCACACACTTACTCCATGAGTGTCAAACAACACACACTTGGTATCTGAGAAAATACCGTGCCTTAGTATTATGGAATTAATGGCTTGCAATGGACTTAGAGGGAGGTGAATAGGTCCCAACTTAACTTTCAAACTTGTGTTAATGGTGAACAATCACACACATACTATGAACTAAAAACAAAAAATCACTCCATAGACATAAATATTTTTAGCAAGAAAACCCTTTTGGAGAAAAACCATGAGATTTAGTACAGCTCTAACAAAGCTCTATGTGTTAAACAAACAGTACAAGAGATCTTATAACCCTTTTACACTTACTAAGTCCGCAACTCAGGATTGAATCTTTAACTTACACTTCATCCATATCCACGAACTAGTGTACAAGCACTTGGGTCTCTCACCAAATTCTCGATGAGCCTTCAATGACTTGAAATTCTTCAAGCCACCATGGTCTCTAGTACAAGTTTGGTGAAGAAAATATGGCGAAGGCTTCCTTTTGCTTTCAAGTACTTGGTATGTGGGAAAGGAAAACTCAAATTCTCTTGCACATGACTTAGATCTTCTCTAGAATGTATATTACTAATAGTAACCCAATACCAAATAGCCAAACATCTCACTTATACCGTGTATCTCCCTCACACCCTTATACGGTGTGCGTCCCACCGTATCTCACAAACATCTCCCAATGACTCCCATTTATGCTGGGTGCGTGTTACGTCTTCACACACTTTAGGAGTGCCCATTACATGATTGGTGTAATGGCTTATCTTTGCCACCCACACACTTACTAGAGACCCAAGGTCTCTTTAAATAGTGTCCCAAGTCTTGAGAGAGACTTCAGGAGAGAGAATTTCTAGTGTGTGTCTTGAGTTGATTCTCAATACCTTCCTTCCACAGGAACAAGTTGGAGCCTAAAGTACTTCCAGTCTAGCGGTTGAAGGCAGAGGAACGTGTTAGCAGAGCTATCAAGTTGTGGCATGTTCAATTTTTACAGGCTCCATTGGCAGAAGAGATTTCGTCTTCTCCTGCAGTGATATTCACAAGGTCTTGGATTTTCTCGCTCTACTTTTCTACGAATTGCTTGAAACTTCTAAATTTTGAAGCTTATACAACTCTGATTGTAACTTAAAAGTTTTTTTTCCCCTTTATATTGTGGTATTGTATGAGATTTGGTTGATGTTTGAGCCTAATTTGTCACTTCGTTTTTTTTATTTTGGTTTTGACTGTCTTTTATGAAATGCACTTGTAAGTGATTTTAGTTTAGTTTTGGTTACTATACCATCCAAAATAACTTTGACTTATCCGATTTAATTCAGCATAATTGGGATAAAGGGATGTACATGCTGCTCCAGATAACCATTCTTATTGAAATCATTGACATTCGATTTCTAATATTATGTATCAAAGTCGGATTGATGACACTAGACACTTGCAATTTTAATGAGTCGTGTAGTAAATTCTTCTTTTAGGGCTGTATATCATTGACTAATTTGTGAACAAGAAACATAATATAGATGGAGGTAGAAAGGATGTAGGTAGAAAGGCTTTTATTTCGTATACAAGGACCCAGAACCTTCCTTGCAAAACAACCAGACCCAATTGAGTATTACCCCAAAACTTTAGATGAGTGCTAGGAACATCTCTCTCTCTCTCTCTCTCTCTCTCTCATATTTTGAGGACAGTTTACAATTAAAAATAAATAAAAGCATAAATTACACAAACCACTCCTGAGGTTTAAAGAAAATTAAAATAGCAGTCTCTGCATTTTAATAATTACACTAACATCCCTTTTAAATTTTGGTAATGAATTCCCCCTTCTATGAAGTTGTTAAAAAAATATAGCAAAAAATGCTGATGTCATGTAATTACTTTTTAAAATTCCTATTTTACACATGCCAAGCGTGAGTCGATTACATTAGTGAGCTAATAATCAAATTAATAACTTTGTTGACCAATCAAATTATGCCACCTATTCATCTGTTCATTATATAATTAACAAATCTCAATCAAATAACTAAAAAAATCCAAACAATTAATTAATTAGTTATAAATTAACAAAACCTAATAAAATATCAAATAATTGACAAAGCAATTAAGTTTTTTAGATTTGTGACAAAGCAATTAATTAATCAAAATAATTAAAAAACAAAAATAGTTACTTAATTAAATAACTAATTAACAATACCCAGTCAAATAATAACATAATAGGCAAAGCCTTAAAGAAAACCCCATTTTTGTAAACACCATCATATCTCTCTCTCTCTCTCTCTCTCTCTCTCTCTCTGTGTTAACCACCTTTAGAATCATAGGGGTGGAGGCAGCTTAGGCCCACGGGGAGTTGCTTCCCTCAAATTTTTAAAATTATAATTTTATCCATATTTTTGAAAATATTATTCAATTTGTCCTTTCAAAAATTTAAAAACGCCCGCTCAAATTTTCAAATGCTCTAATTTTATCTACAATTGTAGAAGTACTTTCAATTTATTTAAATATTTAATAATGTCGTCCTCAAATTTCTTAAAAGTGCTATTTTTACCAACAATTTTACAAATATTTTTCAATTTCCCTTTAAAAATTTATAAATGTCCCCACAAATATTTAAAAGTTCTACTTTTATGTACAATAAATATCTTTTAATTTGGCTCTCTAAATGGTTAGTCTGCTTTAAAAATTCATTTATATATTAAATAATAATACTATAGACAATATTTGAGGAAGTGTTGTTAGTTACGAAAAAAAATTTCTTGGTTATAGTTAATTCTCGCCTCTTGGACGAACTTCGTGCTCCGCCGCTGCCATCCAGTCTCCCACCCCAACCCCCACCATGGTCGAACAACCATCAGTATCTCTCTCTCTCTCTCTCTCTCTCTCTCCACGTGCCGACCCAACCCCCCAACCATGGCCGAACTGCCGTCACCAAATTCTTGCCCAAATTTCCTCTAAAATTTCCACAATTTGTTTATAAATGTCTATATCCACAATTTATGTATTTATATATTTATTCTAATATATAAAGAGAGAACCTCAACTGGTGTCTTTAAATTTCGGTTAACAGAAGGTTTATAAATTTACTCACACGCCAAACTCTCCTTATATGGGAGAGCCAGTCCACACGAAATCCTCTGTTTTCAATGGGCTGTGTTGGGTTTGATTTTATCAAAAAACACTAAAGCTAGGTTAATGATAATTATTAGAACAACTGCTACATGCTACAGTTATTTACAAATTTAAAACTTTGCCTATTCTATTTACTTGTCGATGCAATTATTTAGAAATTTAAAACTCTACTTACTCTATGTACTAGTCGATAATGATAAAATCAATCGACCACGACGATTACTATTTCCGGCGACGACTATCATATGCGGCAATATAATCCAACATTGCACACACATTGTGACCACTCTCTAGTATATATAATGAGAGTGAATTTATGGTTTATAAATTGGGGAAGATGAGTGTGGTTCAGCTGAGTTGGGCTGGGTACAGCAGTGGCCAAAAGCAGTCAAGGTATGAAAAGTCATCTACACTGTTGAAAAATTTCAACTGAAAGCAATCAAGGTATGCATATCAAGGGTTTCACATCAGACTAAAAGTGGGTTTGTTGAACTGAAAGTGGGTTTCTTGGCCATATGATGTAAATGATATGTATATGTATGTGCATGCCTTGGTGAACCCCCCTAGCCGCCGTGGGTCTATTTTTGCTTTTATCATGCATATATGCATTTGTATGCAGACCGCTCACATCCCTTTGATATTTTTATACTTATTGCAGCAATTTGGAAGTGGAGGTGATGTCTGGTGATGGTAAGGACACTTATTTTTAGTTGTGGCATTTAGAAGAAAATTAAAGGAGTTAGTAAGCGCAAAAAAAAATAATTTTATTCCTTTCGTTGGCTTCGTTATTTGGCTGTTAACTGAAAGAGGGAATCTGTCACAATATTTTGAAAAAAATAGAGGACAATGTAATTGTGAGGAGTACTGTCTTTGATTTTTCTTTTTTAACCTCAAGGGTGGTCATTGTAATTCACCCTAGATAAAAACATGAAATTAATAGTTTGAAATAATTATCTGCAGTGGCTTACACGGATTCCACATTAAAAAAAATGAAAAGGACAGCGTTGATGGGCAACAACTCAACTAGAGATGCCTTCCTATCATAAGGGATATTAAAAATCAAATGATAGGGCATCTCAATAGAGGTCCAGAGCATCTTAAGAACATTGTTGTATCGTAACATTCCACAAGTTGTCAAAATTTTACAAAAAGTAAAATCAGAAATACAAAATTCTGTTACCTCAGCAGCCTATTGAATGTTGGCAGTGATGGGGTAGAAAATATCCTTAACGGCCGTATTAGGCACTAATTGATCCATAATCAATAGGGGAAGTATTTAACCGGTTTGCTGAAAATATATTTATCTATGACTTCAAAAATTATCTGTGCAAAAAGAAACACCAAAAATTGGTTTTCAAAAAAAATTCAAGGTTTGGCCATGGCTTCCTAGGACTCAAGAAACATGAACCGAAGCAAGAAACACATATGAATGGGTTATAAAAAATATCAGAAACGTGAATATAGGATTAATCCGATGCTTCAAACGTAAAATCTTGGTTTATGCAAGATTCGTCGTGCAACACCTTAACTTTAAACTTTGATTAATTAGAGTTAACCTAAGTTAATTATAACTAACTATGATGATTAGTGTTGTATGATGAAACACACACATCTTCTTATGTTGATAACACTTCTTACTTAGAATATTTACACCTCATTACCTTATTACAAGACTAGTGGTTTGTTAATTTTGGTGACTCTTGCTTAACACCTCATAATTTTTTTTGTTAAGCTTATGAGTAAAAACATTAATTTTTTTTGACTTTTTTGTTTTTGTTTTTGTTTTTTTTGCTTATTTTTAACTTATAAAAGCAACCCAAAAAAAAGCAAAATTTTAATTTTTTTGCTTATAAATTAAAAAGACAAAACTAAAAAAATTTAAAAAAACTATACCAAAAATGGCCTTAATGGGACCAGAGATTTTTAGTTCCGGGAAATGTTATCACGAACCATTTGCTCTGGGATTCTCTTGTCCTATAGCCATCCCATCCGGTTGCCAAATTCGGCCGAAGCGAATCACAACTAAACCCCAAGTCAATGAATTATACTCTTGCAAGGACTGAAAATTAGCCAAACCCAACCTTCTTTTAAAGTTCATGAAAAATGTGGTCAAGGACTTGGGAGTGTTCAGACTAATTTACACAAATTTTAATTAATTTCTCCTCTAATTCAGTCAAATACATGTCATTTACACTAGAATTATAAATTTTACAAGATATAAATCTATTTCGACTTAGCCCAAGAAGATTGCTAAGTCTTGAAATGAGGATATCTGAGCTCACAATTCATTCTTATTTTTAATGAGTTATACCTTGGGATTGTCAACTCATATCTCAGGATACTTTCATTCATTTTTCTTTCGTTCATTTTATTTATTTATTTATTAGTTTTATAAACAAAAGTGGGAAGGACTTGAAATTTAAGACTAGAGACTGACTCTCCCTCCTCCATGTAAATCACTCGTTGTTTGATTTGGGTGACTCCAACCTCCTTTTAACAATTTCAAAACCCCAATCAAGGGAAGCTCTATTTTTATGTTTGGATAATAATTTGTCAAGAAAAACAAAAGCGAAAGAATAAATACATATTTAGTTTTCGTACGTAACCAACAAAAAAATAATTTTTTTTGACAAATTATAGTCGATTGTCCTCTCATTTTTGTAACCCAATTAAAAAGTAAAAATAACTTCTTTCAATTTTTTTTCTTTACTTATAATTCGTGCCAAGTTTGCAAATCAAACTCAATTACTTCTACCTATAGCTTTTTAGGTTTATAAGAAAAAAAATAATATTTTTTATTTTTATAGTTTTTTTATTATTATTTTTACTTATCTTAATTTATAAAATAAACAAATAAAAAGAATTAACATTTTTGTTTATAAAAAATACAAAAAATTAAATTTAAATTGTATCAAGCGGGCAAAAAGGGATATCAAAAAAAGGGAAAATGACATTCGTCTTGCCGAGCAAGTGGCCAAGCGATATGTGATATGTATCTAACTATGCTCAATTATTCTCTGTCTCACCATTTTCCATCAACTATACATTTAGCTCTAATCTCAATATTAAACTCAACATGCATATATACGTATGTCTTTTTGCACATAATCTATTCTTATTTGTCTAATAATCTATATTATCTCTTAATCTATATCTCTAAGGTCTAAAGTTTGAACTATTTAGGGTGCCTAAAGTAGCCTTCACCAAACTTTAGAAACAAAAAAAATCAAAATTTTTTTTCTTCTTTGGAGGAATATTCAATGTCTCCCTTCTTGGACGGAAGCTTCATAGCTCACAACTCAAAGGTTGTCTCAGGCTTAGGACTCGAAACCTAACATAGTAAAAATCATTTATACTTTTATTTGTAAAGATTTCGAGTAATACCCAAATTAATTTAATGACGCTAATAAACATTTAGTTCAAGAGAGAGGAGGACACTCGAAAATTTTGTTTTATCAATTTCATTTAAAAAGCCGTCACCAAAAAGTAAAATACTAGAAGTGTAAGGTGCACCGAAACGATAGTCAACCCAGCATGTTGTAGGATGACTCGAGAATTTACATTTCAAATGCCAAAAATTCAGAAAAATTTACCAAAAAGTAAAAAATATGACGTGCCCCAAAACGATAGTCAACTCATCATGTGAAAGGATGACTTGAGAATTTACATTTGAAATGCCAAATCTAGAAAACTAGCTAGTAGTGATATCGTGGATTGGAAAATATTTTAGTATATCCGTTATGATCTCAACTTTTTACGTATTTAGTGGGTTTGAAACGTTGGAATTTTAGTAACAGTAGTTGACCAGTGAATAAGAATTTTGGCTGGAGTATATGATTGTAACAAATCAAGTTATTTAAATTTGGTTTATGTTTGATTCATTAAAAACTTATTCAAAATCAATTAATTATGTAAAAAAGTTAAACTTAAATATATTTTAAAACTTATTAAACTTTTTAATACGGTTCAAATTTAACTTGATACGCTTATGTACACTAAAATATTTAATTTGATCGAGAACAGCATAGTATCTACTTCTCACATCACCTACAGCAGTCAAACAAAGCTCAAATTTTCCCAAAAGACAACTCTCTTCAGCCTTATCTGAAACACGTTTTGAGAGATTCAATTCTTCATACCCAGTTGATCAACAAGGCCAATTAGACCAAATAAACAACACAATAGTTCACGAAGATATGTATATATATATATATATATATATGTATATGTATGTATATAGGATTCCTAAAATAGAGACCTTCGCTTCCTCTCTGTCTGTATCAGTTACCATGAAAACTTCAACAGACCCATCTCTCATTATCATGCCTTTTCTTCCCTCCAAGTTCTTGTGACAGTGAGAAGCAGTGGCTGTTCTAAAATATGTTTGATTCCCTGAGACTCGGCCGTGCCAAATTGCCCATCTTCTCTACCATCTCCTTCGCCGTGATTTTCTTACTAATCGTCTTTGCCAATAGTTACATCTCCAATCTTTCACTCCATTCTGTTGCCTTGGAAACCAATACACCTCATGACATTAACCCCCAAAAATTGAGGTCAAGTTCAACCCATGAATTTGCTACTTTCGGTGAAAAAAGAGGTTGAAGAAGCATACACAGAAGAAGATCATAGCCATTTGGTGCTTCCCTCCAATGTCACTGATCAAGAAAGCATAGATTGGTTTAAGAAAAAGTTGCCGGAGCTTGAATTTGATGGTCGGGTTAGAGAATTCTTTGCCGGCGATCACTGCATGGTTAGGTTCTTCATGACATGGATATCACCGGCAAGATCATTTGGGCGAAGAGAGTTTATTGCAATGGAGAGTCTTTTCAAATCCAACCCACAAGGGTGCTTGATGATTCTGTCAAGAACGATGGACTCTGCTCGGGGGCAGAGGATCTTGAAACCGCTGCTTGATCGGGGGTTGAAGGTTCTTGCAGCAACACCAGACTTGGCATTTCTATTCAAGAACACGCCAGCCGAGCCTTGGTTCGATGGCATCAAGAGGGGTGAAAGGACCCGGGTGAAATTCCATTGGCGCAGAATCTATCTAATTTGATCAGACTCGCCATTTTATTCAAGTATGGAGGTGTTTACTTAGATACAGATTTCATAGCTTTGAAAGACTTTTCTGGTTTGAGGAATTCAATTGGGGCACAAAGCATTGATATTTCCGGACACTGGACAAGATTGAACAATGCAGTGCTTGTTTTTGACAAGAATCATCCACTTCTGTACAAGTTCATGGAGGAGTTTGCCTCCAATTTTGATGGGAACAAATGGGGACATAACGGACCTTACTTGGTTTCTAGAGTGGTGGAGAGAATGGCAATTACAGAACCTTGTAACTCCACCATCTTGCCGCCTATGGCCTTTTATCCGGTGGATTGGATTAGGATAGCTGGTTTTTTTGAAAAGCCGATTAATCGTGTTCATTCAAAATGGGTGGAAGCCAAGTTGATTCAGCTCAGCGGGGCAAGTTATGGGGTGCATCTATGGAATAGGCAGAGTAGCGGATTGAGAATCGAAG
This sequence comes from Euryodendron excelsum, assembly GCA_033060915.1. Taxonomy (NCBI): domain Eukaryota; kingdom Viridiplantae; phylum Streptophyta; class Magnoliopsida; order Ericales; family Pentaphylacaceae; genus Euryodendron; species Euryodendron excelsum. Next base: position 1,981,047 of record CM065395.1, read on the forward strand.
AGGGAAGCATTATAGGCAGATTGATTTCAGATAACTGTGTAATTTGCAAAAACTTATACAGTTCTTGAATATACCCCTAAGCTGAATGGTGAAGCTTCTTCAGCTACAAGTGGGTTAGTTTGTTGTGACATGGCAGATTGAAAATTGATTAGGATTCATCGTGAAAAATTCTTGGAATTTCCATTCATTAAAAAATTCTTTGTTTTCCCTATATGTTTCTTGTTTTTCTCTGCCTCTTCTTCGTTTGTACATAAGAAAATTGTTTGCTATAGAAATCTCATACAAGACAATGTAATTGATATTCATATTGTCAATATATGTATCAACATGTATTAAAAGTGCACTATCCTGTTAGAATTTCCTACCACAGATCATAATCCTCAGCCGTCTCAATCTCAACCTGAATCTGAACCCTCTGCATCTGACGTGTCATCAACTCTTACGCGTCACTCGTATCATACGAGTGTCTCCTATCAATTTTCTCACTCTCTAGACCCTGCCTTCCCATTTCGTTACCCTAACGGCTCAGTTGACCTATTTTCGAAAACCTAAGTTCCAAAATTCTAAAACTTTGCATAACTTCCAAACCGGAAAATCGATTGATGTGCCATCAACTCCCACAAAGTCATTCGTGTCATACCGGTGCCGCCCATCAAGTTTCGTACTCCCTAGACCCTTCCTCTCCATTTTGGTACCTCAATGGCTGAGTTGAATAACATGAATATATATGACATGAAATAAAAAATGACAAATATGAACCAAACCAAACTCACACATATATTATATAAAAATATAATAACTTATTTTACATCATACTAAACTAAAAACCAGAACAAGTTTTAGGGACCAAGTTCATAACAATATAGTAGTTTGTCAGCAACACTAAGGCTACTAGGTAGATAGTTAACAAAGTCATCATGACCTTCTTCTTCTGAGAAGTTTGAAAGTTCTAGATTAGAAACTAACATCGGATCTTTAACAATTTCTATTAATCGTTGTGTTAGATCAACACATTCTTTCTTCACATGATCTGTAAAATAATATCTATCCAACCTTTGTTGCATTTAATCGATCACGCGTTCGAGCGCTTTCATGACCTTGCTGTAAAATGACATGCTGAACAACTTAGCTGAATGGGTCTTTGGGACATGCAGGTCATGCCATCTGCGATACATTTCTTGTTCACACCGTTCATCGAACAAGTCCTCCCACAACAACCTTATGCATTGGTCATTGGTCACCCCGCAGGGTGAACGTAAGGATGCATTACCGATGAAGATGTGGCTAACCGGATCCATCGTATCGTGCACTAGGATATGTTTGTTAAGAAAGCAACGCTTTCGCCTATTCCATTTGTTACCGACTGGATCCGTGTATATTTGTACGCACCATCTGAATGGTTGAGGATTGATTTTCATCCATGTCGCCGCTTGGAACTGAACGATTGGACGATGTGCAAAATAATCCTTTTCGATTTGGCATATTTAGAAGTATGATTTAACAATTCTTCACATAATTAAATGATGTATATATACGTAATACGGTACAATGCATAAGTAAAGAGTTCACGTGAATTTATTGTGTTGTAAGACAAGTCTTTTGTGTAGATTTCACGTGAAGACTCAAGGACAAGTTAAACTTTACCATTGACATGACAATTAAGAACAAAGGCTGACATAGTAGATGAAATATACTTTATTTATATTGCAACAATATTTTTTTAACAAAAGACCCTAATATGAAATTACTTTGAAACAAGTTTTCATAACAAACCCTACAATGTACAAAAAAACAAACAAAAACCGAGTGCCCCAACTACTACACATGACCTCCCGTATCACATCGGGATGTCTTCCTATCTCTCGTCGGCCTATGGCTACGCATATGATTTGACGTAGTCTTTGTGACCGTGGCCGTTTATAACAACCCTGATTAAATAATTCTTAGAACCACATGTTTCACGGTTATTTGCACCACCGCAATCCTAGAAGAGTTGTCCGATTTAGGCTAGCCATCCCACAAGAACATGGGTAACTTATATAATGGTAGAGCAATGCTAGAGTCATTTTTTACTCAATTTTTATCACAGATAGACAAGTAGTGTTGTTACTGGTGTACACATTATTTCATAGATGTGGATCCACCTGATAAATGTGTTGAAAAAAAACGGTGACTGTAGTATTTTTAATATTACTAAATGGGCTCTTAGGCTTAGAAATTACGTACAACTAGGTAATGCATTTGCCTTTTGATAATGATAAGGTGGGATAAAATATTGCACAAAATTCAACTGCCATTAATGAATAACCACCCTTCAATTTATCGGTTTTCTTGGACCAGCCAATCCTGAGATAACAAACCATAATCTTGTTGGGTCATTCACACAGCTCTTCATATCTCATCAGCGGAAGCTAATCACAATTAAATCCAAAACCGACCGTGATAGATGGGCTCCCATGTATTTTTTACCATGGACTTTCAAGTAATTTTCAATCCTCGCATAGCGTGAGAGTTGGGTTACCGGCTAGTTTTCAATCCTCGCATAGCGTGAGAGTTGGGTTACCGGCTAGTTTTCAATCCTCGCATAGCGTGAGAGTTGACTAACCGGCTACTTTTCAACCCTTGCATACCGTGAGAGTTGGTTGCCATAAGGCTTTAAAGTCCAGGAAAAACAATGGATCAAAAGTCCACGAAAAAACAAAGGTTTTAAGTTATAACCCATTAAGGTGACTTGACTTTAAAGCCTATGGCAAAACACTCTTGGATAAGGATCCTTTAAAATTCACTTTCTACTTGCCATCTCAACTGGGCACCACTTGTTGATAGTGAGGTCAGTTGAGGTGGTTAGTATCAACTGATGTCAGATTAATTGAGAAATACTAACATTAGTTGAGACGGTGCATTAGTTGCCTACTGATGCTAACTAGCTCAATTGAGTCTCACTTGTTGATAGTGAGCTCAATTGAGATGGCTAATTTTCGCTTGCGGCTGACATATATTCACGATTGATATTAGCAACTGCACTAATTAATTTTATAAACAGCCGTAGAAATTAACCACTTGAAACTAAGACTAGAGGTTTGAGTCCACGCAAATCACGTGTTGTTTGATTTAGGTGACATTTGACGAAAGTTCACACTGGAATTCAGCATATATGACTTTAAAATGCCGCTTGCTAGAGCCGTAATTTAACATTGGATTTTTGGAGAATATATGCAAGTATATTATATATATATATATATATTTTGTTGTGGTGAATGTGTTTTTTTTTTTTTTTTTTTGTGGTACATGGGAAGGGATTACAAAAAGAAACGGCCTAAGTCAAGAAGGGGAGGTGATGAGGGAGAATCAAACCCTTAACCTCTGTAACAACAGCTAAATTTTGGCCAATTAGGCTAGTCCTAGTTGGTTTTTAAGTAAATGTTTATGCTGGCAAGTAAAGCTCTAAAAGGCTTTTCAGAATCCACAAGAAACAATGGCAATCCATGTGAATCTCCCAATGAAAATTAGACTCGACCAATCAGTTAGTCCCTGGAACCTGAACATTTAGTATGACCTAAACACCACTCAATCCCCTGTTCCAGCCTTCTTTGTATGTTAAAATTCTACAACCTATAAAAAATTTAGTGAGTGTGGTGGACATCCTTTATATATATATAATAAAATAGTTATACGAATAAATAAAATTCAATTAAAATTTCTTTATATAACAACGGTTAAATTAGTTGAAACCAACAACAATATTTGAGTATACAAAATCAAAACCCATTTGTAAAAGACGTGCGGGCCCGAAAGGGGATTCACGTAAAGGGAAAATGGCATTTCTACTATTGACGCCAAACGGGATTCCACACCATGTTTCAATGGAAATAAATTCTTTTGTACCAGTTTCATGACTTTGACGATTTAGCAAGCATGACTTTTTACGTAGATTAACAAGCTTTACAATATTTATCTCAGTGCCGGTCTTTCGAGGGTGGAAAATTGACCTAAAGTCACTAATTTGCATTAAGAAGAAAATAAATTAAAAGTCACTAATTTGTATCAAGAAAATGATTTCCTTTCATGATAACTATATATATATACATATATATGTTTAGCTGCGGCTGAATGCATTATTAAATTCTGAGAAATCTTGCTGTCAAATACCTTTTAAGTTGTTGTTTACACTCCCGTCATGAGGATGAGTGTATTCCAATCATTCGTTTCTACTGCTTCGGCTGCTGCTATCCTTTGGTGCTTTTGCATGCTTCTGTTCCATCAAGCTTCCGCCAGAATAGGTGGAAATGAAACAGATATGTCGGCCTTGCTTTCCATCAAAGCCCAAATAACTCGTGATCCAATGCTAGTCACAAGCTCCTGGAATGATTCTCTCCATTTCTGCCAATGGAAAGGTGTTTCCTGTGGCCGCCTCCACCAAAGAGTCACCCACTTGGATTTAGAGTCATGCAATTTAGCAGGTTCTATATCTCCTTCCATTGGAAACCTTAGTTTCCTTAGAACTGTTAATCTTTCAAACAACAGTTTCCAGGGTGAAATTCCTTATGAAATTGCCCGATTATTCCGGCTGCAGGTTCTGAACTTGACCGATAACTTGTTGGAAGGACAAATTCCAGCGAACCTCTCACACTGCAAAAACTTGATAAGCCTTGGTTTAGGTGACAAGAAGTTCATAGGAAATCCTCCAAAAGAGCTTGGTACCTTATCGCAATTGGCGCGTCTTTCTATTACCTCCAACAATTTGACAGGAGCAATTCCACCTTCTTTCGGAAACCTTTCCTCTCTTGAACTTTTCTCGGCAGATCTGAATATATTGGAGGGAAGTCTTCCAGACTCACTAGGGGGCCTGAAAAGCTTAACACAACTTGAACTCTACTCAAATCACCTGTCAGGTATGGTTCCTCCATCAATCTATAATTTGTCATCACTGACTATTTTCTCGGCACCAAGTAACCAACTTGAAGGAAATCTTCCTCAAAATTTAGGCCTCGCTTTGCCAAATATTCGAGTGCTTCGTCTTTGGGGGAACCAGTTCAGTGGATCAATTCCGCTTTCAATAACAAATGCTTCAAAACTAGAAAGCCTTGGCTTAGCGTTAAACAAACTTTCAGCTGGAGTGGATGTCAATTTTGGAAGCCTTAAGAATCTCTCATATCTGGGTTTTCAAGGGAATGATCTGGGAACTGGGGATGCCAATGACCTTAATTTCATCTCCACGTTGGCCAACTGTAGCAAATTGAGAGTTTTGTTTTTTGACTACAATAATTTTGGAGGTGTTCTGCCGAATTACCCAGCCAACCTCTCAACCCAACTTGAGTATTTGTCATTGTCAGCAAACCAGATAGCTGGAACCATTCCAGCAGACATTGGAAACCTTGGGAGCTTAACTTCTCTAGACATGCACCGCAATCAACTGACAGGAAGCATTCCCATTTCTATTGGTAGACTCCATATGCTTCAAGAAGTTGGTTTTGGTAAAAACAAATTGTCCGGGGAAATCCCTTCGTCGATTGGGAATTTAACACTGTTGAACCAGCTTTGGTTAGAAGACAATGATTTTCAGGGAAACATACCTTCAAGTCTTGGAAATTGCCGGAGTGTGGTACTACTGCATCTTTATGGTAATAATCTAAGCGGTAGCATACCACGAGAAGTTGTTGGTCTCTCATCTTTTTCAAAATCTCTGGACTTGTCTCGAAACAGTCTAAGCAGTTCCCTACCCGTGGAAGTTGGTAACTTGAGAAATCTTGTTGAGCTAAATCTTTCTCATAATCAATTATCTGGTGAAATTCCTACTAGTCTTGGCAGTTGTGTGATGTTGGCAAACCTTTATTTGGACCACAATTCCTTAGGAGGAACCATCCCACAATCTCTGAGTTCTCTGAAGGGCATTGAAGAATTAGATCTCTCACATAACAACCTCTCTGGCAAAATTCCCAATTTTTTGGGCACCATTCCCTTTTTATGGAATTTGAACCTTTCTTTCAATGACCTTGAGGGAGAGGTACCAAGAGGGGGAGTGTTCCAAAATGCAAGTGCAATTTTTGTTTCGGGAAATAATAAGCTCTGTGGGGGCATACCTACATTACAGTTACCGGCATGTGCTTCTAATAGACCAAGAAAGCAGAAAAAGTCTATTGTACTGACCTTAATTGTTCCCATAGTTTGTGGGGTGTTGGGTATTATTCTGGCATCATCTCTTCTAATCCTCTGTTGGCTTAGAAAGATGAGAATTCAACCTTCTGTTGCATCTTTTTTGATGGATTCACTTATGAATATTTCATATGGAGAGCTCCTCAAAGCAACAAATGGGTTCTCTTCAGGCAACTTGATTGGTACAGGAAGCTTTGGTTCAGTATACAAAGGAGTTCTTCATCCAAATGAAAAAGCTATTGCGGTGAAGGTACTCAACCAACAAACCAGAGGAGCTTCTAAGAGTTTTACGGCTGAGTGTAAAGCTCTGAGAAACATTAGGCACCGAAATCTCGTCAAGATTATAACTGCTTGTGCAAGTGTTGATTTCCAAGGTAACGACTTCAAAGCTCTGGTTTACGATTTCATGGAAAATGGGAGTCTTGAAAATTGGTTGCATCCAGTTCGACAAACAGTTGGTGCCAATGATGAGCAACCAAAAAGTTTAAACCTTCTTCAGCGATTGGATATAGCAATTGATGTGGCTTCTGCTTTGGATTATCTTCATAATCGCTGCCACATACCGGTGGTACATTGCGATATAAAGCCGAGCAACATTCTACTCGACTGTGACATGACCGCCCATGTGGGTGATTTTGGTTTAGCAAGGCTCCTACAACAACACAACAATGAACTCTCTGAGAGCCAGACCAGTTCTGTTGGTTTAAAAGGAACTATTGGATATGCAGCGCCAGGTAATATTCCACCATGTTTCTAAACTTATTTATACATTTATACACATAAAGTAGGAGTGAACTTAAAATCTATTATATATTTGTATTGCAGAATATGGCATTGGTAGTGAGGTGTCCACCAATGGTGATGTATACAGCTATGGGATCCTATTGTTAGAATTGTTCACAGGAAAAAGTCCCACTGATGGCATGTTTAAAGATGGCATGAATGTTCATAATTTAGCCAAGATGGCTTTGCCAGAAAGGGTGATGGAGATTGTTGATCACATACTTCTATCTAGCATAGAAGAGGAGGAACCTGCCAGCATAAATTCTAGGACACAAATGAGAGGGGAAAAAATCCATGAGTGCTTGATTCTGATATTAGGAATTGGTGTTGCATGTTCTAAGGAATCACCAAGAGAACGGATAACTATTGTTGAAGCGGCTAGGGAACTACATTTAGTTAAGGACATGCTACTTGAGAAAAAGGAGTTCAAGCAAAGTGTAAGCTGTTCAAAGGGGTAATTAATTAAGGTACTCTCTCATTTGGTGTTGGCCATTAGTTTATATTTCCCTTTCTTATAAGATTAATATAATATAGATTATCTGACATCTAGAGCCACGGTAAACAAATTTCTTCAATGGATCCACGACCCTTATGTTGAATACCCAACAGAAGCTTAAAAAACATTCATAATACAACAATATTATAATATTACAAGTGCTCAGTCTATGACTCACATTCATTCACTATACTTTGGTGTCAAGCACCATTTACATGGTCTGCCCAGGACACGTAGGAGACACCCAACATCTCTCTTATATTGTGTGTGTATCTCCTCACACAGTTACACCGTGAGTGTCATACAACACACATTTGGTACTTGAGAAAATACTGAGCCTTAGTATTATGGAATTAATGGCTTGCAATGGACTTAGAGGGAGGTGAACAGGTCCGACTTAATTTTCTAACCTATGTTAATGGTGAACAATCATACACATACCAAGAACTAAAAACAAAAAATCACTCCAAAGGCACAAAGATTTTTGGCATGGAAACCCTTTTGGGGAAAAATCATGAGGTTTAGTCCAACTCTAACTAAGCTCTATGTGTTGAACAAACGGTACAAGATATCTTATAACCCTTTTTACACTTATTAAGTCCACAACTCCGGATTGAATCTTTAACTTACACTTCATCCGCATCCACGAACTATTGTACAAGCACTTGGGTCACTCACCAAATCCTTCCTCGATGAGACTTCAATGACTTGAAATTCTTCAAGCCACCATCTTCTTTGCTACAAGTTTGGTGAAGAAAATATGGTGAAGGCTTCCTTTTGCTTTCAAGTACTTGGTAAGTGGAAAAGGAAAACTCAAATTCTCTTGCACATGGCTTTGATCTTCCCTAGAATGTATATTCCTAACAGTAACCCAATACCAAATCTCTAAACTTATACTGTGTATCTCACTCAGACCCTTATACGGTGTGCGCCCCCCCTATCTCACAAACATCTCCCAATGTGTCCCGTTTTCACACACTCTAGGAGTGCCCATTACATGATTGGTGTAATAGCTTATCTTTGCCACCCACACACCTTACAAGAGACCCAAGGTCTCCTTAAATAGTGTCCTAAGTCTAAAGGGAGAGACTTAAGGAGAGAGAATTTTCTAATGTGTCTTGAGTTGACACTCAATACCTTCCTTCCACAGGCACAAGTTCAAGCCTAAAGTACTTCCAGTCTAGCGGTTGAAGGCAGAGGAAAGTGTTAGCAGAGCTATCAAGTTGCAGCATGTTCAACTTCTACAGGCTCCATTGGCAGAAGAGATTTGGTCCTCTCCTGTAGTGATATTCACAAGGTCTTGGATTTTCTCATTCTACTTTTCTACGAATTGTTTGAAACTTCTAAATGTTGAAGCTTATACAACTCTGATTGTAACTAAAAAGTTTTTTTTTTTTCCTTTATATTGTGGTATTGTATGAGAATTGGTTGATGTTTGAGCCTAATTTGTCACTTCGTTTTTTTTATTTTGGTTTTGACTGTCTTTTATGAAATGCACGTGTAAGTGGTTTTAGTTTAGTTTTGGTTACTATACCATCCAAAACAACTTTGACTTATCCGATTTAATTCAGCATAATTGGGATAAAGGGATGTACATGCTGCTCCAGATAACAATTCTTATTGAAATCATTGACATTCGATTTCTAATATTATGTATCAAAGTCGGATTGATGACACTAGACACTTGCAATTTTAATGAGTCGTGTAGTAAATTCTTCTTTTAGGGCTGTATATCATTGACTAATTTGTGAACAAGAAACATAATATAGATGGAGGTAGAAAGGATGTAGGTAGAAAGGCTTTTATTTCGTATACAAGGACCCAGAACCTTCCTTGCAAAACAACCAGACCCAATTGAGTATTACCCAAAACTTTAGATGAGTGCTGGGAACATCTCTCTCTCTCTCTCTCTCACATTTTGAGGACAGTTTACAATTAAAAATAAATAAAAGCATAAATTACACAAACCACTCCTGAGGTTTAAAAAAAATTAAGATAGCACTCTCCGCATTTTGATAATTACACTAACATCCCTTCCTTTTAAATTTTGGTAATGAATTCCCCCTTCTATGAAGTTGTTAAAAAAATATAGCAAAAAATGCTGATGTCATGTAATTACTTTTTAAAATTCCTATTTTACACATGCCCAGCATTAGCCGATTACATTAGTGAGCTAATAATCAAATTAATAACTTCGTTGGCCAATCAAATTATGCCACCTATTTATTTGTTCATTATATAATTAACAAATCTCAATCAAATAACTAAAAAAATCCAAACAATTAATTAATTAATTATATAATTAACAAAACCTAATAAAATATCAAATAATTGACAAAGCAATTAATTTTTTTTAGATTTGTGACAAAGTAATTAATTAATCAAAATAATTAACCAAAAAAATAGTTAATTAATTAAATAACTAATCAACAAAACCCAGTCAAATAATCACATAATAGGCAAAGCCTTAAAGAAAACCCCCATTTTTGTAAACATCATCATCTCTCTCTCTCTCTCTCTCTATTAACCACCTCTAGAATCATAGGGGTGGAGGCAGCTTAGGCCCACAGGGAGCTGCCTCAATCAAAATTTTAAAATTATAATTTTATTCATACTTTTAAAAATATTATTCAATTTGCCCCCACAAAAATTTAGAAATGCTTCCCTTCAAATTTTCAAGCATTTTAATTTTATCTACAATTGTAGAAGTACTTTCAATTCATTTAAAAATTTAATAATGTCGTCCTCAAATTTTTTAAAAGTGCTATTTTTACCAATAATTTTACAAATATTTTTCAATTTTCCCTTTAAAAATTTATAAATGTTCTAAAAAATATTTAAAAGTTCTACTTTTATTTACAATAAATATCTTTTAATTTGACTCTCTAAATAGTTAGTGTGCTTTAAAAACCCATTTATATATTAAATAATAATACTATAGATAACATTTGAGGAAGTTGAGTGTTGGTTAGTTAGGAAAAAAAATTTCTTTGGTTATAGTTAATTCTTGCCTCCTGGACGAACTTCCTGCTCCGCCGCTGCCATCCAGTCTCCCACCCCAACCCCCACCATGGTCGAACAACCATCAGCATCTCTCTCTCTCTCTCTCTCGCCATGTGCCGACCCAACCCCCCAACCATGGCCGAACCGCCATCACCAAATTCGCGCCCAAATTTCCTCTAAATTTTCCACGATTTGTTTATAAATGTGTATGTCCACGATTTGTGTATTTGTATATATATAATGAGAGTGAATTTATGGTTTATAAATTGGGGAAGATGAGTGTGGTTCGGCTGAGTTGGATTGGGTACAGCAGTGGCCTAAAGCAGTCAAGGTATGAAAAATCACCTTCACTTGTTGAAAAATTTCAACTGAAAGCAATCAAGGTATGAATATCAAGGGTTTGACATCTTAAACCCTCTATTGAGATGTCCTAACTTTTTTTTTTTAGTTTATAAGTAAGAAAAATTAATTTTTTTATTTTTTTATTTATCTTTAGTTTATAAAAATAAAAATTTTAGTTTTTTTATAAATTAAAAAAATAAAACTAAAAAAATAAAAAAAAAAAAATTGTTTCAAACAAGCCGTGAGCTTGTTGAACTGAAAGGGGATTTCTTGGCCATACGATTTAAATGATATGGATATGTATATATATGCCTTGGTGAACCCCCTTGCCGCCGTGTACATATGTATGTGCCTTGGTGACCCCCCTCGCCGCCGTGGGTCTATTTTTGCTTTTATCATACATAAGCATTTGTGTGGAGACCACATCACATCCCTTTGATTTTTTTGTACTTATTGCAGCAATTTGGAAGTGGAGGTGATGTCTGGTGATGGTAAGGACACTTATTTTTAGTTGTGGTACTTAGAAGAAAATTAAAGGAGTTAGTAAGCAAAAAAAAATAATTTTATTCTTTTCGTTGGCTTCGTTATTTGGCTGTTAACTATAGGAGGGAATCTGTTATCATATTTTAAAAAAAATTGGAGGGCAATGTAATTGTGAGGAGTACTGTCTTTTATTTTTTTTAAATCTCAAGGGTGATCAGTATAATTTATCCTAGATAAAATCATGAAATTAATAGTTTGAAATAATTTTCTGCAGTCACTTACACTGATTCCACATTAAAAAAAAATGAAAAAGTCAGTGTTTGATGGGCAACAACTCAACTAGAGATGCCTTCCTATCATAAAGGATATTAAAAATTAAATAAGAGAGCATCTCAATAGAGGTCAAGAGCATCTTGAAAACATTGTCGTAACATTCCACAAGTTGTCAAAATTATAAAAAAAGTAAAATCAGAAATACAAAATTCTGTTACCTCAGCAGCCTATTGAATGTTGGCAGTGATGGGGTAGAAAATATCCTTAACGGCCGTATTAGGCACTAATTGATCCATCATCAATAGGGCACTAATTTGCTGAAAATATATTTATATATGATTTCACAAATTATCTACGCAAAAGAAACACCAAAAATTGGTTTTGAAAAAAATTCAAGGTTTGGCCATGGCTTCCTATGATTCAAGAAACATGAACCGAAGCAAGAAACACATATGAATGGGTTATAAAAAAATATCAGAAACGTGAATATAGGATTAATCCGATGCTTCAAACGTAAAATCTTGGTTTATGCAAGACTCGTTGTGTAACACGCTAACTTTAAACTTTGATTAATTAAAGTTAATCTAAATTAATTATAACTATGATGGTTAGTGTTGTGTGATTAAACACACACATCTTCTTACGTTGATAACACCTCCTACTTAGCACATTTATGCCTCATTACCTTATTACAAGACAAAGTGGTTTGTTAATTTTGGTGACTTTTGCTTAATACCTCCTAGTTTTTTTTTTTAAGTTTATAAGTAAAAAAGTTAATTTTTTCTGACTTTTTTATGTTTTTGCTTATCTTTAACTTATAAAAACAAATAAAAAAACAAAAAAATTTATTTTTTTGGCTTATAAGTTAAAAAATCAAAGCTAAAAAAAATTTAAAAAAAACTATACCAAACAGACCCTTAGTGCGACAGAGAATTTTAGTTCCGCGAAATGTTATCACGAACCATTTGTTCTATGATTCCCTTGTCCTATAGTTACCCCATCCAATTGCCAAATTCGGCCAAAGCGAATCACAATTAAATCCCAAGTCAATGAATTATACCCTTGCAAGGACTTAAAATTAGCCAAACCCAACCTTATTTTAAAGTTCATGAAAAATGTGGTCAAGGACCGAGAGTGTTCAAACTAATTTATGCATACCTTAACAAATCCCTTCTCTAATCCGGTCAAATACATGCCATTCGCACTAGAGTTATGAATTTTACAATATGTAAATCTATTTCGGTTTAGCCCCAAGAGAATTGTCAAATCTTGAACTCAGGATATTTGAGCTCACAATTCATTCCTTTTTTCAGTGAGTTATACCTTGGGATTGTCAACTCATATCAACTCATATCTGTGGATCCTTTCATTTATTTTTCTTTCGTTCATTTTGTTTATTTATTTATTAGTTTTATGAACAAAAGTAGGATTTTCTTGAAATTTAAGATTAGAGACTGACTCTCCCTTCTCCATGTAAATCTATCGTTGTTTGATTTGGGTGAATCCAACCTCCTTTTGACAATTTCCAAACCCCCAATCAAGGGAAGCTCTATTGTTATGTTTGGATATTAATTTGTCAAGGAAAACAAAATCAAAAGAATAAATACATATTTAATTTTCGTACGTAACCAACAAAAAAATAAATTTTTTTGACAAATTATAGTTGATTGTCCTCACATTTTTGTAACCCAATTAAAAAGTAAAAATAATTTCTTTCAATTTTTTTCTTTACTTATAATTCGTGCCAAGTTTGCAAATCAAACTCAATTACTTCTGCCTATAGCTTTTTAGGTTTGTAAGAAAAAAAATAATATTTTTTCTTTTTATAGTTTATTATTATTATTTTTACTTATCTTAATTTATAAAATAAACAAATAAAAAGAATTAACATTTTTGTTTATAAAAAATACAAAAAATTAAATTTAAATTGTATCAAGCGGGCAAAAAGGGATATCAAAAAAAGGAAAATGGACATTTGTTTTGCCGAACAAGTGGTCAAGCAATATGTAATATGTATCTAGCTATACCCAATTATTCTCTGTCCCACCATTTTTCATCAACTATACCTTTAGCTCTAATCTCAATATTAAACTCAACATGCATATATACATATATCTTTTTGCACATAATCTATTCTTATTCGTCTAATAATCTATATCTCTAAGGTCTAAAGTTTGAACTATTTAGGGTGCCTAAGGTAGCCCTCACCAAACTTTAGAAACAAAAAAAAATTCTTCTTTCTTCTTTGGAGGAATATTCAATGTCTCCCTTCTTGGACGGAAGCTTCATAGCTCACAACTCAAAGGTTGTCTCAGGCTTAGGACTCGAAACCTAACACAGTAAAAATCATTTATACTTTTATTTGTAAAGATTTCGAGTAATACCCAAATTAATTTAATGACGCTAATAAACATTCAGTTCAAGAGAGAGGAGGACACTCGAAAATTTTGTTTTATCAATTTCATTTAAAAAGCCGTCACCAAAAAGTAAAATACTAGAAGTATGAGGTGCACCGAAACGATAGTCAACCCATCATGTTATAGGATGACTCGGGAATTTACATTTGAAATGCCAAAAATTCAGAAAAAATCACCAAAAGTAAAAAATATGACGTGCACCAAAACGATAGTCAACTCATCACGTGAAAGGATGACTTGAGAATTTACATTTGAAATGCCAAATCTAGAAAACTCGCTAGTAGTGATATCGTGGAATGGAAAATGTTTTAGTATTTTCGTTATGATCTTAACTTTTTAAGCATTTAGTGGGTACGTAACGTTTGAATTTTTATGGCAGTAGTTGATAATTTTGACTTTGAGTGTAGGATTGTAAAACGGATCACTTGAACTCAGTTTATGTTAGTTTGTTAAAAATTTATTTGAGATTGATTAGTTATGTAAATAAATTAAATTTGAATATATTTTAAAATTTATTAATTTTTTTTATTCAGCATGAACTTGGCTTGATAAGTTTGTGTACACTAAAAAAATTTAAGTTACTCAAACTTGATTCAATTAAAGTTCGTTTAAGTTCAATTTAAAAGTTAAATAAACAAAACTTAAAACTTGTAAAATTTTTTAAACTAAACTTAAATAACCCAATAACCTACTAGGCGACTCGGCTAGTTTGCAACCTGCTCGAGAGAACAAAACAATATAAACTAACTTTTCCGCCGGGGCATGGACCCAAGAGAACAGCATAGTACATCAACTACAGCAGCCAAACAAAGCTCAAATTTCCCCAAAAGACAACTCTCTTCAGCCTTATCTGAAACACGTTTTGAGAGATTCAATTCTTCATACCCAGTTCATCAACAACACAATAGTTCACCAAGACATGAATATATATATATATATATGCGTGTGTGTATATAGGATTCGTAAAATAGAGACCTTCGCTTCCTCTCGGTTTGTATCAGTCAACATGAAAACTTCAACAGACCCATCTCTCATTATCATGCCTTCTCTTCCCTCCAAGTTCTTGTGACAGTGAGAAGCAGTGGCTGTTCTAAAAAATGTTTGACTCCCTGAGACTCGGCCGTGCCAAATTGCCCATCTTCTCTACCATCTCCTTCGCCGTGATTTTCTTACTAATCGTCTTTGCCAATAGTTACATCTACAATCTTTCACTCCATTCTGTTGCCTTGGAAACCAATACACCTCATGACATTAACCCCCAAAAATTGAGGTCAAGTTCAACCCATGAATTGCTACTTTCGGTGAAAAAAGAGGTTGAAGAAGCATACACAGGAGAAGATCATAGCCATTTGGTGCTTCCCTCCAATGTCACTGATCAAAAAAGCATAGATTGGTTTAAGAAAAAGTTGCCGGAGGTTGAATTTGATGGTCGGGTTACAGAATTCTTTGCCGGTGATCACTGCATGGTTAGGTTCTTCATGACATGGATATCACCGGCAAGATCATTTGGGCGAAGAGAGTTTATTGCAATGGAGAGTCTTTTCAAATCCAACCCACGAGGGTGCTTGATGATTCTGTCAAGAACTATGGACTCTGCTCGGGGGCAGAGGATCTTGAAACCGCTGCTTGATCGGGGGTTGAAGGTTCTTGCAGCAACACCAGACTTGGCATTTCTATTCAAGAACACGCCAGCTGAGCCTTGGTTCGATGGCATCAAGAGGGGTGAAAAGGACCCGGGTGAAATTCCATTGGCGCAGAATCTATCTAATTTGATCAGACTCGCAATTTTATTAAAGTATGGAGGTGTTTACTTAGATACAGATTTCATAGCTTTGAAAGACTTTTCTGGTTTGAGGAATTCAATTGGGGCACAAAGCATTGATATTTCCGGACACTGGACAAGATTGAACAATGCAGTGCTTGTTTTTGACAAGAATCATCCACTTCTGTACAAGTTCATGGAGGAATTTGCATCCAATTTTGATGGGAAAAAATGGGGACATAACGGACCTTACTTGGTTTCTAGAGTGGTGGAGAGAATGGCAATTACAGAACCTTGTAACTTCACCATCTTGCCGCCTATGGCCTTTTATCCGGTGGATTGGATTAGGATAGCTAGTTTTTTTGAAAAGCCGGTTAATCCTGTTCATTCAAAATGGGTGGAAGCCAAGTTGATTCAGCTCAGCGGGGCAAGTTATGGGGTGCATCTATGGAATAGGCAGAGTAGCAGATTGAGAATCGAAGAGGGAAGCATTATAGGCAGATTGATTTCAGATAACTGTGTAATTTGCAAAAACATACAGTTCTTGAATATACCCCTAAGCTGAATGGTGAAGCTTCTTCAGCTACAAGTGGGTTAGTTTGTTGTGACATAGCAGATTGAAAATTGATTAGGATTCATCATGAAAAATTCTTGGAATTTCCATCCATTCAAAAATTCTTTGTTTTCCCTATATGTTTCTTGTTTTTCTCTGCCTCTTCTTCCTTTGTACATAAGAAAATTGTTTGCTATAGAAATCTCATACAAGAAAATGTAATTGATATTCATATTGTCAATATATGTATCAACATGTATTAAAAATGCACTATCCTGTTAGAATTTCCTACCACAGATCATAATCCTCAGCCGTCTCAATCTCAACCTGAATCTGAACCCTCTGCATCTCCACCAACTGAATCTCGGCAATCTCCTAAACGACTTTGTTCTGGACAACATGTTCTTACTAATCAATGATTTTCTATTTCGGTTGACAGATGCTCCATCCATGAATCCTCCCTCAGCAGCCAAGCCGCTTTGAGCTTCACTTCCAGAATCCACGGCGGGTCCAATATGCTTTATGGACTTCCAAGGATCATCATGAATTCCATCGTCTGTATCGCTACGCCATAGAAGTATAGGTTTGATTATGGGTGAGCCACTATATTCATTCATATGGGTCGCCAAACTAGTATGCTCCATGTCGAATTATCGCCTCAGAGAGGTGCTTCCTTCTTTCATCAAGTCTAACAAGGAACTACTTCTGCGAGAAGAGGAAAATGAAGAACAAGAAGCAGCTGCAGAAGAGAAAGAAGACGAAGAAGAAGAAGAAGAAAAGTAAAGGGATTTCTGGTATTCTATAATCTGCCTGATCTTATCCTTTTGAGCTTGTGTGTTGATGATGCAGAGGGCCTCTTCATCTTCTTCTTCAGTTATCTCTGATGCCATTTATGTTCTAAATTCTATGCAGGAGACCGAAGAACAGGGGAAAGACTATAGGAAGCATTTGAGATGGGTATAACTCCCATTAAAAAATTTGCAAAGCCGGCAATGAAAAATTCTTTTGTACTTTCAATTGTTAAGGCTGGCCGGTTTGTGTTAGAAAAGACAAGATTGGAAATTGAAAATTGAAGTACAGATGCCCATTCAAATGTTTGAACCATTATAACTACATTAGTTTGGCATACCATGATACCGGCTCTCCCAATTGTCCGATTTTTCAATTCTTTTACAAAAAATGCTATTTCTCAATTTATTTTTAGACATAAGTGAATGAGTCTCACATATATTTATTAATGTGAGTTTCAGTATCTGTGTCTTAGAGTTTGAAAATGAATTGAGAAATTAATTTACGTATATATATAAATTTGAATTAATTACATTTATACTTTTTAAATTATGATTCAGTATCACTTTAATCTCTTAAACTTAAAAACACTACAATTACACCTGTACTACTTTTCTTTATGCCAATTTTATTTTTCCATTAGTCATCTATTAAACAGAAACGGACGGAATGGGTCGTGTGATTTGCACATGATCAACCAAGTTTTATATTTAAATCCAAATATCCTTCTCCTATAAAGAAACTCACAAAGTAATACTAAATTATCATTTGTGTATATACATCCAGATACATACAAATGTTATTCTTCCCCCGAGCATGATTCATGGAGTGATTTTCTTGCAAAATTTTCAGAAAAAAAATAGAGAATTTATGTTCCCATACCATTTGCCTACTATTCCAATTCAGTCGACTAATGGCACTAAATAATATATTAAATTGCATTATCCAAGCATCACATGATTCATAACATCATAAAGAAAGAAGAAAAATAACAAGAGCTTAATATTTAGGTGGGTCCTGTCTTGAGAGATGTCAGTGGGTGGTGTTCTATCGTTGACTTAGTCAACGGTAAGTTTGTAATTGCACACTCTATGTTAAGGGTGTTTAAATTTTTTTAAGTTGCCATAGTTGAGGGGTTAATTTGTATGGTTCTTTAATTTAGAAAAATAAAAGTAATACTGAGTCATAATTCAAGAGGTGTCAACGTAATTAACCCTATGTTTATGTACATTTTTACTCTTCTTTTATTGGTTCTAAATCAAGAACGGGCAACACATTAAGAGGCAACCTTCACATATCTTATTAGAACTATAACATATAAAAGTAAACATAGTTATCTTTTTTTGTTAATAAGATAAAGTCATCGTAGTCATCTTTGGAAACCGTACAAGAGATCTAGAATTTATGAGCTCCAACACTGGACCTTCCATATGGATAGAGTTACCTTTCTCCTTGATGAACTTGGAGTTTCCTTATACCGAGATGAATGATTGTCTCCTAATTTAGTTTCTCTTTTCGAAAAGCGGGCTATTTTTTGTTGATGCCCTTCTTTTTTTCTCCTTAGATCATGGTTTTGGAGAGTATAGGGTCTCTGTAGGTCTTTTACCATGTTATTTCACATTCATGTAGCAATAACTGTGGAGTTGATAATATCGACTTTCTTACCCTTTTAAATTGGAAATTTAGTTTTGTATTGGCTGGTTGTACTTTCCCTAGTTAAATAGATGTAGGATGCTGTACTAGATTTGTACAATGGCTAGTTATTCAAATATATCCACGGTTACCATGGTTTCCTTTCTGAAGGACTACGTTCATTCTGGAGTTTGGAGATAGTGCATGCTTGTGACTTGTCTTCCCAATATGGGTATTTGGCAGCATATCTCTCGGCCTCGGCCCGTGACTCATGGATTTGAGTACAAAAAAGCTCAATTTATGTGCGCTATGTGGTTTGAGGACTTTTTTATGGGTACCAATTTCAAATTCAACTCAACGAGGGTGTTGGAAAGTGAGCACATTTAGTTTTAGTTGTGTGAAACTGTGTCTTACTCTCATTTCTTGGTTATTGCATGATGATGGCTCAGAAATGCTAAAAATTGCACATCAGCGTTGGAAAACAGGTCTTGGAGTCACCTCTTTCTCCTCTCTTAAGGTTTCTTGTTACCTGTGTTACCATCCCACATCGGATAAAAAAATGGAAATCTTGGGCCATATAAGGAGAGTAAGCAGTGTCACTTAACAATTTAAGCTTTTGAATTGGATGATAAGTGCTCGGCCCATGACACCTGAAAGCTTCTCTTTTTGATATATAAATGTAGTCTTCCCGTTTTTGGTACTAAATTGTAAAAGAAAATGATGGTGTTTTTAAAGTTCCACTTTTTATGTTTAAAAACCAGGTAATTTTAAAAGAAAAATTGCCGAAAACAATTTCAAAACTAGTTTATCAAATGTAGAAAATTTTGAGGCTTCGACTCTTGAACATGTGAATTAGTCTGTCTTTGGTTGCTTTCTTTACATAGCTGAAAGAAGAGTAATAAGAACAAGCACAAGGTTCTGCTTATTGAATTCTAACAAGTAGAAATTAGTTCTTTCCGCATATTTAAGCCGCCACCGGTTTGCTATTCAGGAATAGTACAAAGAACACATTACAAATCTCAACTCACACTTCAACCGAGGTCTTACAAAGGCATCATACAAACTGAAGGGACAACAAAAACGTAGGCAATCTCTGAGAAAGCATACAACAAATCATAATGAAGTAACCAGGTTCATTTTAGGCATACAAGGTTGTAATGAAGTAACTAAATTCGTATCTACCTATAAATCAGCTGATTGTAGCGTTGAACTGATTGAGAAGAGGTTTTTTTCAGTCAATTTGGTGTGAAAGGAAACTGAAACTGAGCAAGAAGTTTCTACAGAGTTTTATGACCCCATTGAATGTCGTTTTTCCAGACTTTTTCGAATGGCTGTGAGTTGTTCCCATCTTGTTCCTTGGTTAACTGCGGCTTTTCTGCTTGTCCCTTGTTGAGCTCTTTCTTCAAATCTAACTGGATTATTCGGACAAAGTACATGCGAAAAAAATCAGAAGGAACAGTGGAACAAAGTTATGGAAATAAGGAACTAAATATTTGGAGAATGCAGTGAATAGTTGCCCTATTTGAGACTTATAGTTGACACAATGCAAATGAATAATGTCCATTAGATGAGGTTACAAAAAACGAAGAATAATTAGTACTTTCTGCTAGAGGTGCTCATGGGGGTGTTTATGGGTCGGGTCAGGACGGGTTGGGAAGTCACCCACCACCTGACCCGATCACATCGAATTGAAAAATTTTGAAATCGCACTCTTAACTCATAGGCTGTTCGGATTTAGTGAAAAAATCATAAGGTTGAAAAAGTAAAGGCCCGACACCGGAACCAAATATAGTTGGGTTGGTCGGGATTCACCGGTTATCAACTCGTAAGTTGGTTGAGTCGGGCCATATTGTCTGGGTCAGCCCGTTTTTTAACAGCCCTGTTTCTTCCCTATAGGTTTAAGTTGTGACTTTGGATTTCAGACCGGATTAAGAGCTAAGATTCATCTAAGTGAACTCATCCCCGATCACAGGAGGGCTAATCCCAAGTCATGTTAGAAATGTTAACAACAATTTTTTTCCGGCAGAGATGGTTCTACTTCTCATTTAATTGACAGTGTGTGAGAATGAGATTGCTGTTCTTTAGGACTTCAAGTTCATGAAAAAACAAACACGCGAGTCATTCTTATTTATACCAAACATGGATTTCAAGATGATACAACCCAACACTAGAACAGCTATTTTGGTTTGGAATCTCCTTTCCTTAAAGGGTCTGATTCGATGGAAATGAAGTGGATAGTTCTCTCTCTTGCAGAGGTAAAAGAAGAAGAAAGAAAAAGCAAAAGAGAAATAAATCTTGTTAAGCATTTACCTCCGGCACATTGTGCTCTTTAGCTTTGTCAATTCCAAGTAGGGCATTAGCGACAAGGTTCTTGTTAACTTCAGATGGGGATTTTTCTCCGGTATCCAGTGTTGTCAACGGAATCAAGCCTGGCACTAAAACAGGATCCGCGACACTCTCAAGAATCAAGGCTCTGCCATTATTTCCAAGACTGTTCTCTCCTGTATCCATATCCTCGTTTGATAATCGAACAGGTTCGTATTCAGCAGAAGCAATTCTTCTCGCACGAAACGCCTTTTGATTTGTATGCACCTCTGTGAGGTTTTCTGTAACAATAGCCATAGATTTCTCCTGCAGTGGCTCCCCAGCAGGATTTGTAATGGTATCAGTAGAGGCTGTTTCCGCAGTGATCAGCATTTCTGAGTCGCTCATAGACTCCGCCTTTTCATTATAAGTTGGTTCTTCCTCTATGAGCATCTGAAGTTCAGCATTGTCGCAATCTTCAGAAATTGAGATTGTGTTCTTTGTTTCCCATGTTTGAAGAATCCGATCTGGGCCTGGCTGCCAAAAGATGGTCCCAGTGCTTCCCTTTAGTATGAACTTGAACTGGATTGACTTCCCAATCGGTATATCCTGTATAAAACATATATATATATATATATATATAAACACATTACAGTTCATACTATAAATATAAATTTCTACTATATTGCATGGATGATTCATCCTCTCACCAGCTCTACAGTCCATATGTGTTCATCTGACCAATCCAATGGTATTGAGCTTGAAGGGTCCCAGGAACCAAACTTAGGATCATTTCCCACTATGTGAAATTGCTCCCCGAATGCACACTCTTTCTGTAATTGGAATTTGACATGAACAGTTTTTGATGTATCTACACAGCAAAGGCCCTTATACTGAGACCAAAAAAACCCAAAAAAAAAAAAATGATTAATTTGACTCGCGTTTACCTTGAATTTGAGTTTCTTCATTCTGCAAGTGTCCCCGCATCAATGGGAATCTTATACAGTATCAGTATAATTTTTTTCATAATATCACATAGTCACCGTAACATAGAACAAAGGGAACATAGGAAGAAGAACTAAAGCTTAATATTGCTTTGTTCATCGTTTGGTTGTCGAGAAAGTTTCGGAGAATGAAAGAGAGAGGGAACAAAAATAATAACTTCACAATAATAAGTATAAAAAATCTAATTTTGAGATGAAATCAAATTTATTTAAATCTATTTTCCACCCTTTGTTCATTAAAAAAAAAAAAAACCGTCTGTTCATAAAAAGGGAATGAGGAAGAACTTTTAGTTTCCTCCGTTTTCTCGGCAAACAAACAAATCACAACCACATATGAGAAAGAGAAAGAGATAGAGAGAGGGGAACCTGGGTCTCAGATGGTGATGATAGAGACGATACAAAAATGGGGTGAATCCTCTTGTGCTGCAGAGAAATCGAATGCGAGAAACCAACACTAACATGTATCGGAGATGATAAGAAACGAATTTCAGGTCTACCCAATAACATGTCTCCGTCTCTTCGTCCGCTTCTGTAATTATCTGAAAACACCGTCGATGACGAGCTCGTTAGGGTTTCCATCACCTTCCTCAATAGCTCACTCGCAACCTGAACTTTTTGATAAAGCACTGGTTGGGTTTTTGTTCTAGAAAGAGAAACAGAGCCAGAAAAATAAAGGAACTATAATAGATACATCATCATTTTGTTGGTATATATATATATATATATAATAATAATCTGATACTGGTGTCTGTTCTTCGAGTAGTGCTGCGTCCCAGTGGTGGATAGACAATACGGATCATGATAGGTGGATTTGGTGTGTAAATGAAAAAATTGGTTTTAGTGACAGGATTGACAGTCGCCAAAGGTATCCCAGCAATAGCCAATTTCTGTTGGTATCCAGTTTTGTGATGGATTGAAACCGTTGCAAAAAATATTCAGTGACAGCATTAAACTTTTTATAAAACTATGCCCCCCTCGTTAAGTCAATTATTAGGAGTGTTACGACTCATTCCTATAGGGTAAGAAAGGTTGAGTAATTGTACAAGGACTCATTGACATACGACGATCTTTTGGATTCTTACCCGTAAACCTCTTTGCCACCTCATCACTTTGATTCCTAGAAAAGATTTGTTATTTCCGTTTTAAAAAACAGAGGGAAATTTATCCGTCGCTAAATACCATCGTTTTGTTTGAAGCTTTTTTGCGACGATTTTCAGTCCATTGCTAAAAATTTCCTGTTCCGTCACTATTCAATCACCAAACTTTTAGCGACTTGTTCTAAAGCATCGCTCAAAGTAACATCGCTCTACATCAAAGGTATAGCTACGGTTTTCTTATTTTTGGTGACGGTTAATGTCGTCCCAAAACAAGCTATTGAACCAAAGTAAAGAAATTGTAAAATCTCTAGAACAGACAATAACAGTCTCTCACTATCTTGTGAAATGATGACACTTGTTTTGACTTGTAAATTACTGACCAATAAAGTATGGGCATCATATGCAACTAGAAGAAGCATATAGGCATATATATTATACGAAAGTTCCCCCAAAGGGCGGACCTACATCCCAGGGCTTGAGTTTCTCTTAACAAAATTCCTGAATTCGCCAGGGGTGTTGAAAGAAAATCTTCCCTCCCAAATAAAAATGAATCTTTAATTAAAAGATTCTTAAGTTAGTAACTAAAACAAATAAAAAGCACAAAACACGTTTCTGGGACACCATCTATCCTTACCTCACCACAAAACTAATACACACATCGAGACTAATATATAACCAATGAATTGGGCTCACCTCCAACATTGGCAGGAACTTGAGATCTCCGCTTCAAGTCACGTCATGATATAACAAATCATATTAAATAAGTTGCTGGTTAATAATTTTACGTAGTGTTTCTATTAAATTCCTTTTTTTTTCATTTGTAAAGGATTTACTCTTTTGCAAAAAAAAAAAAAAAACTTGATTACAATTTCCCCCTTTCCCACCCCTCCAAAAAATTAGAAATAAAATTAGTCATTAGATGTTAAATGTGAGAAGGGAATGTTTCTTCCATCAAAAGCAACATTTGTTAGCAGTATAACAACCCTGATTAAATAATTCATGGAACCACATGTTTCACTTTTATTCGCACTACCACAATCCTAGATAAGTTGTTTGATTTAGGCTAGTCAACCCACAAGAATATGAACAATTTATGTAACGGTAGAGTAATGTTAGAGTCACTGTTTGTTTTTACCCGATTTCCATCCCAGATGTGGGATCCACCTTATACATACATTGAAAAAAGACGGTAACAATAGTATTTTTAATCTTACTAAATGTGCTCTTAGGGTTAGAAATTATGTACAACTAGATAATGCATGCCTTTTGATAATACTAAGGTGGGATAAAATCTTGCACAAAATTCAACTGCCTTTAATGAATAACCACCGTTCAATTTATCTGTTTTCTTGGACCAGCTAATCTTGAGATAACAAACCATAATCTTGTGGGGTCATTCACACAGCTCTTCGTATCTTATCAGCGGAAGCTAATCACAATTAAATCCAAAACCGACCGTGAGAGATGGGTTCCCATGTTTTTTTTCACATGGACTTTCAAGTAAGGTGAGGTTTGGCCAATTTTTAGGCTAATTTTCCTGACATAGTCTTTTTTTTCCCTTTGTTTTCAACCTAGGTGCTGATTCAACTCAATTCAGCATTATAAGTTGAACGTCATT
This sequence comes from Euryodendron excelsum, assembly GCA_033060915.1. NCBI lineage: Eukaryota > Viridiplantae > Streptophyta > Magnoliopsida > Ericales > Pentaphylacaceae > Euryodendron > Euryodendron excelsum. Next base: position 2,005,756 of record CM065395.1, read on the forward strand.
TCAAAAGACATTTTTAAACGCCTTTTGAAATAACATTTTTATGTTGTATTTAAAGAAAAAAATAAAGGGAAATATGAAGTGTATATACACCATCTAAAAATGCCATTTGAAATAGCAAATTTTTTTTTTGAAAAAAATACTATTTCAAATGGCGTTTATATTAAAAAATTAACCCCCCTCTCTTTGTGAAGCAGTTGAACTTAACTTGCATAACTTACAAACCGAAACATCAATTGACGTGCCGTCAATTCTCACACGTTACTCATGTCACACCGATACCTCCCGTCAAGTTTTGCACTCCCCAGACCCTTCCTCCTCATTTTGGTACCTCACCGGCTGAGTTGGCCTATCTCTAAAAATTTAAGTTTCGAAATTTTAAAACTTTGCATAACTTCCAAACCGAGAAACCGATTAACGTGTCGTTAACTCCCACACGTTATTCATGTACACCAGCACCTCCTGTCAAGTTTTGCACTCCCCGGATCCTTTCTCCCCGTTTCGGTACCTCAAAAGCCAAGTTGGCCTACCTCCGAAAATCTAAGTTTTGAAATTCTAAAATTTTGCATGACTTTCAAACCGAGAAACTGATTGATGTGTCATCAACTTCCACGCGTCACTCGTGTCATACGAGTGTCTCCCATCAATTTTCTCACTCTCTAGACCATTCCTTCCCATTACGTTACCCCAACGGCTGAGTTAACCTACTTCCGAAAACCTAAGTTTCAAAATTGTAAAATTTTGCATAACTTCCAAACCAGAAAACCGATTGATGTGCTATCAACTCACACAAAGTCATTCGTGTCATACCGGTACTGCCCGTCAAGTTTCGCACTCCCTAGACCCTTCCTCCCCATTTTGGTACCTCAATGGTCGAGTTAAATAACATGAATATATATGACATGAAACAAAAAATGACAAATATGAACCAAACCAAACTCACACATATATTATATAAAAACATAATAACTTATTTTACATCATACTAAACTAAAAACCAGAACAAGTTTTAGGGACCAAGTTCATAACAATATAGTAGTTTGTCAGCAACTCTAAGGCTACTAGGTAGATAGTTAACAAAGTCATCGTGACCTTCTTTTTCTGAGAAGTTTGAAAGTTCTGGGTCAGAAACTAGTATCGGATCTTTAACAATTTTTATTAATCGTTGTGTTAGATCAATACATTCTTTCTTCACATGATCTGTAAAATAATATCTATCCAACCTTTGTTGCATTTAAACGATCACACGTTTGAGCGCTATCATGACCTTGCTGTAAAATGACATGCCGAACAACTTAGCTGAATGGGCCTTTGGGACACGCAGGTCATGCCATCTGCGATACATTTCTTGTTCACACCGTTCATCGAACAAGTCCTCCCACAACAACCTTATGCATTGGTCATTGGTCACCCCGTGAGGTGAACGTAAGGATGCATTATCGATGAAGATGTGGCTAACCGGATCCATCGTATCGTGCACTAGGATATGTTTGTTAAGAAAGCAACACTTTCGCCTATATCATTTGTTACCGACTGGATCCATGTATATTTGTACGCACCATATGGATGGTTGAGGATTGATTTTCATCCATGTCACCGATTGGAACCGAACGATTGGACGATGTGCAAAATAATCCTTTTCGATTTGGCATATTTAGAAGTATGATTTAACAATTCTTCACATAATTAAATGATGTATATATAGGTAATATGGTACAATGCATAAGTAAAGAGTTCACGTGAATTTATTGTGTTGTAAGACAAGCCTTTTGTGCAGATTTCACGTGAAGACTCAAGGACAAGTCAGACTTTACCATTGACATGGCAATTAAGAACAAAGGTTGACATAGTAGATGAACTATACTTTATTTATATTGCAACAATATTTTTTTAACAAAAGACCCTAATATGAAATTACTTTGAAGCAAGTTTTCATAACAAACTCTACAATGTACAAAAAAATAAACGAAAACCAAGTGCCCCAACTACTACACATGACCTCCCGTATCACATCGGGATGTCTTCCTATCTCTCCTCGGCCTATGGCTATGCATATGATTTGACGTAGTCTTTGTGACCGTGGCTGTCTATAACAACCTTGATTAAATAATTCTTAGAACCACATGTTTCACGTTTATTTGCACCACCGCAATCCTAGAAGAGTTGTCCGATTTAGGCTAGCCATCCCACAAGAACATGGGTAACTTATATAATGGTAGAGCAATGCTAGAGTCATTTTTTACTCAATTTTTATCACGGATAGACAAGTAGTGTTGTTACTGGTGTACACATTATTTCATAGATGTGGATTCACCTGATAAATGTGTTGAAAAAAGACGGTGCCTGTAGTATTTTTAACATTACTAAATGTGCTCTTAGGCTTAGAAATTATGTACAACTAGATAATGCATTTGCCTTTTGATAATGATAAGGTGGGATAAAATCTTGCACAAAATTCAACTGCCATTAATGAATAACCACCCTTCAATTTATCCGTTTTCTTGGACCAGCCAATCCTGAGATAACAAACCATAATTTTGTTGGGTCATTCACACAGCTCTTCATATCTCATCAGCGGAAGCTAATCACAATTAAATCCAAAACGGACCGTGATAGATGGGCTCCCATGTATTTTTTACCATGGACTTTCAATTTTCAATCCTCGCATAGCGTGAGAGTTGGGTTGCCGGCTAGTTTTCAATCCTCGCATAGCGTGAGAGTTGAGTAACCGGCTTCTTTTCAACCCTTGCATACCGTGAGAGTTGGTTGCCATAAGGCTTTAAAGTCCAGGAAAAACAATGGATCAAAAGTCCACGAAAAAACAAAGGTTTTAAGTTATAACCCATTAAGGTGACTTGACTTTAAAGCCTATGGCAAAACACTCTTGGATAAGGATCCTTTAAAATTCACTTTCTACTTGCCATCTCAACTGGGCACCACTTGTTGATAGTGAGGTCAGTTGAAGTGGCTAGTATCAACTAATGCCAGATTAATTGAGAAATACTAACATCAGTTGAGACGGTGCGTTAGTTGAGGAATACTAACATCAGTTGAGACGGTGCATTAGTTGCTCGGTTGCTAGTATCAACTGATGCCAGATTAATTGAGAAATACTAACATCAGTTGAGACGGTGCGTTAGTTGCTCGCTGATGCAAACCAGCTCAATTGAGTCTCACTTGTTGATAGTGAGCTCAACTGAGATGGCTAATTTTCGTTTGCGGCTGATGTACATTCACGATTGATATTAGCAACTGCACTAATTAATTTTATAAACAGCCGTAGAAAGTAACCACTTGAAACTAAGACTAGAGGTTTGAGTCCACGCAAATCACGTGTTGTTTGATTTAGGTGACATTTGACGAAAGTTAACACTGGAATTCAGCATATATGACTTTAAAATGCTGCTTGCTAGAGCCGTAATTTAACATTGGATTTTTGGAGAATATATGCAAGTGTATTATATATATATTTTGTTGTGGTGAATGTGTGTTTTTTTTTTTTTTTTTTTTTGGTGGTACATGAGAAGGGATTACAAAAGGAAACGGCCTAAGTCAGGAAGGGGATGTGAGGAGGGAGAATCGAACCCTTAACCTATGTAACAACAGCTAAATTTTGGCCAATTACGCTAGTCCTAATTGGTTTTTAAGTGAATGTTTATGCTGGCAGGTAAAGCTCTAAAAGGCTTTTCAGAATTCACAAGAAACAATAGCAATCCATGTGAATCTCCCAATAAAATTAGACTCGACCAATCAGTTAGTTCCTGGAACCTGAACATTTAGCATGACCTAAACACCACCCAATCCCCTGTTCCAGCTTTCTTTGTATGTTAAAATTCTACAACCTATAAAAAATTTAGTGAGTGTGGTGGACATCCTTTATATATATAATAAAATAGTTATACGAATAAATAAAATTCAATTAAAATTTCTTTATTTAACAACGGTTAAATTAGTTGAAACCAACAACAATATTTAAGTATACAAAATCAAAACCCATTTGTAAAAGACGTGCAGGCCCAAAAAGGGGATTCACATAAAGGGAAAATGGCATTTCTACTATTGACGCCAAACGGGATTCCACACCATGTTTCAATGGAAATAAATTCTTTTGTACCAGTTTCATGACTTTGACGATTTAGCAAGCATGACTTTTTACGTAGATTAACAAGCTTTACAATACTTATTTCAGTGCCGGTCTTTCGAGGGTGGAAAATTGACCTAAAGTCACTAATTTGCATTAAGAAGAAAATAAATTAAAAGTCACTAATTTGTATCAAGAAAATGATTTCCTTTCATGATAACTATATATATATACATATATATGTTTAGCTGCGGCTGAATGCATTATTAAATTCTGAGAAATCTTGCTGTCAAATACCTTTTAAGTTGTTGTTTACACTCCCGTCATGAGGATGAGTGTATTCCAATCATTCGTTTCTACTGCTTCGGCTGCTGCTATCCTTTGGTGCTTTTGCATGCTTCTGTTCCATCAAGCTTCCGCCAGAATAGGTGGAAATGAAACAGATATGTCGGCCTTGCTTTCCATCAAAGCCCAAATAACTCGTGATCCAATGCTAGTCACAAGCTCCTGGAATGATTCTCTCCATTTCTGCCAATGGAAAGGTGTTTCCTGTGGCCGCCTCCACCAAAGAGTCACCCACTTGGATTTAGAGTCATGCAATTTAGCAGGTTCTATATCTCCTTCCATTGGAAACCTTAGTTTCCTTAGAACTGTTAATCTTTCAAACAACAGTTTCCAGGGTGAAATTCCTTATGAAATTGCCCGATTATTCCGGCTGCAGGTTCTGAACTTGACCGATAACTTGTTGGAAGGACAAATTCCAGCGAACCTCTCACACTGCAAAAACTTGATAAGCCTTGGTTTAGGTGACAAGAAGTTCATAGGAAATCCTCCAAAAGAGCTTGGTACCTTTATCGCAATTGGCGCGTCTTTCTATTACCTCCAACAATTTGACAGGAGCAATTCCACCTTCTTTCGGAAACCTTTCCTCTCTTGAACTTTTTTCTCGGCAGATCTGAATATATTGGAGGGAAGTCTTCCAGACTCACTAGGGGGCCTGAAAAGCTTAACACAACTTGAACTCTACTCAAATCACCTGTCAGGTATGGTTCCTCCATCAATCTATAATTTGTCATCACTGACTATTTTCTCGGCACCAAGTAACCAACTTGAAGGAAATCTTCCTCAAAATTTAGGCCTCGCTTTGCCAAATATTCGAGTGCTTCGTCTTTGGGGGAACCAGTTCAGTGGATCAATTCCGCTTTCAATAACAAATGCTTCAAAACTAGAAAGCCTTGGCTTAGCGTTAAACAAACTTTCAGCTGGAGTGGATGTCAATTTTGGAAGCCTTAAGAATCTCTCATATCTGGGTTTTCAAGGGAATGATCTGGGAACTGGGGATGCCAATGACCTTAATTTCATCTCCACGTTGGCCAACTGTAGCAAATTGAGAGTTTTGTTTTTTGACTACAATAATTTTGGAGGTGTTCTGCCGAATTACCCAGCCAACCTCTCAACCCAACTTGAGTATTTGTCATTGTCAGCAAACCAGATAGCTGGAACCATTCCAGCAGAGACATTGGAAACCTTGGGAGCTTAACTTCTCTAGACATGCACCGCAATCAACTGACAGGAAGCATTCCCATTTCTATTGGTAGACTCCATATGCTTCAAGAAGTTGGTTTTGGTAAAAACAAATTGTCCGGGGAAATCCCTTCGTCGATTGGGAATTTAACACTGTTGAACCAGCTTTGGTTAGAAGACAATGATTTTCAGGGAAACATACCTTCAAGTCTTGGAAATTGCCGGAGTGTGGTACTACTGCATCTTTATGGTAATAATCTAAGCGGTAGCATACCACGAGAAGTTGTTGGTCTCTCATCTTTTTCAAAATCTCTGGACTTGTCTCGAAACAGTCTAAGCAGTTCCCTACCCGTGGAAGTTGGTAACTTGAGAAATCTTGTTGAGCTAAATCTTTCTCATAATCAATTATCTGGTGAAATTCCTACTAGTCCTGGCAGTTGTGTGATGTTGACAAACCTTTATTTGGACCACAATTCCTTAGGAGGAACCATCCCACAATCTCTGAGTTCTCTGAAGGGCATTGAAGAATTAGATCTCTCACATAACAACCTCTCTGGCAAAATTCCCAATTTTTTGGGCACCATTCCCTTTTTATGGAATTTGAACCTTTCTTTCAATGACCTTGAGGGAGAGGTGCCAAGAGGGGGAGTGTTCCAAAATGCAAGTGCAATTTTTGTTTCGGGAAATAATAAGCTCTGTGGGGGCATACCTACATTACAGTTACCGGCATGTGCGTCTAATAGACCAAGAAAGCAGAAAAAGTCTATTGTACTGACCTTAATTGTTCCCATAGTTTGTGGGGTGTTGGGTATTATTCTGGCATCATCTCTTCTAATCCTTTGTTGGCTTAGAAAGATGAGAATTCAACCTTCTGTTGCATCTTCTTTGATGGATTCACTTATGAATATTTCATATGGAGAGCTCCTCAAAGCAACAAATGGGTTCTCTTCAGGCAACTTGATTGGTACAGGAAGCTTTGGTTCAGTATACAAAGGAGTTCTTCATCCAAATGAAAAAGCTATTGCGGTGAAGGTACTCAACCAACAAACCAGAGGAGCTTCTAAGAGTTTTACGGCTGAGTGTAAAGCTCTGAGAAACATTAGGCACCGAAATCTCGTCAAGATTATAACTGCTTGTGCAAGTGTTGATTTCCAAGGTAACGACTTCAAAGCTCTGGTTTACGATTTCATGGAAAATGGGAGTTTTGAAAATTGGTTGCATCCAGTTCGACAAACAGTTGGTGCCAATGATGAGCAACCAAAAAGTTTAAACCTTCTTCAGCGATTGGATATAGCAATTGATGTGGCTTCTGCTTTGGATTATCTTCATAATCGTTGCCACATACCGGTGGTACATTGCGATATAAAGCCGAGCAACATTCTTCTCGACTGTGACATGACCGCCCATGTGGGTGATTTTGGTTTAGCAAGGCTCCTACAACAACACAACAATGAACTCTCTGAGAGCCAGACCAGTTCTGTTGGTTTAAAAGGAACTATTGGATATGCAGCGCCAGGTAATATTCCACCATGTTTCTAAACTTATTTATACATTTATACACATAAATTAGGAGTGAACTTAAAATCTATTATATATTTGTAAGCAGAATATGGCATTGGTAGTGAGGTGTCCACCAATGGTGATGTATACAGCTATGGGATCCTATTGTTAGAATTGTTCACAGGAAAAAGTCCCACTGATGGCATGTTTAAAGATGCCATGAATGTTCATAATTTAGCCAAGATGGCTTTGCCAGAAAGGGTGATGGAGATTGTTGATCACATACTTCTATCAAGCATAGAAGAGGAGGAACCTGCCAGCATAAATTCTAGGACACAAATGAGAGGGGAAAAAATCCATGAGTGCTTGATTCTGATATTAGGAATTGGTGTTGCATGTTCTAAGGAATCACCAAGAGAACGGATAACTATTGTTGAAGCGGCTAGGGAACTACATTTAGTTAAGGACATGCTACTTGAGAAAAAGGAGTTCAAGCAAAGTGTAAGCTGTTCAAAGGGGTAATTAATTAAGGTACTCTCTCATTTGGTGTTGGCCATTAGTTTATATTTCCCTTTCTTATAAGATTACTATAATATAGATTATCTGACATCTAGAGCCACGGTAAACAAATTTCTTCAATGGATCCACGACCCTTATGTTGAATACCCAACAGAAGCTTAAAAAACATTCATAATACAACAATATTATAATATTACAAGTGCTCAGTCTATGACTCACATTCATTCACTATACTTTGGTGTCAAGCACCATTTACATGGTCTGCCCAGGACACGTAGGAGACACCCAACATCTCTCTTATATTGTGTGTGTATCTCCTCACACAGTTACACCGTAAGTGTCATACAACACACATTTGGTACTTGAGAAAATACTGAGCCTTAGTATTATGGAATCAATGGCTTGCAATGGACTTAGAGGGAGGTGAACAGGTCCGACTTAATTTTCTAACCTATGTTAATGGTGAACAATCATACACTTACCAAGAACTAAAAACAAAAAATCACTCCAAAGGCACAAAGATTTTTGGCATGGAAACCCTTTTGGGGAAAAATCATGAGGTTTAGTCCAACTCTAACTAAGCTCTATGTGTTGAACAAACGGTACAAGATATCTTATAACCCTTTTTACACTTATTAAGTCCACAACTCCGGATTGAATCTTTAACTTACACTTCATCCGCATCCACGAACTATTGTACAAGCACTTGGGTCACTCACCAAATCCTTCCTTGATGAGACTTCAATGACTTGAAATTCTTCAAGCCACCATCTTCTTTGCTACAAGTTTGGTGAAGAAAATATGGTGAAGGCTTCCTTTTGCTTTCAAGTATTTGGTAAGTGGGAAAGGAAAACTCAAATTCTCTTGCACATGGCTTTGATCTTCCCTAGAATGTATATTCCTAACAGTAACCCAATACCAAATCCCTAAACTTATACTGTGTATCTCACTCAGACCCTTATACGGTGTGTGCCCCCCCTATCTCACAAACATCTCCCAATGTGTCCTGTCTTCACACACTCTAGGAGTGCCCATTACATGATTGGTGTAATACCTTATCTTTGCCACCCACACACCTTACAAGAGACCCAAGGTCTCCTTAAATAGTGTCCTAAGTCTAAAGGGAGAGACTTCAGGAGAGAGAATTTTCTAATGTGTCTTGAGTTGACTCTCAATACCTTCCTTCCACAGGCACAAGTTCAAGCCTAAAGTACTTCCAGTCTAGCGGTTGAAGGCAGAGGAAAGTGTTAGCAGAGCTATCAAGTTGCGGCATGTTCAACTTCTACAGGCTCTATTGGCAGAAGAGATTTGGTCCTCTCCTATTGTGATATTCACAAGGTCTTGGATTTTCTCATTCTACTTTCCTACGAATTGCTTGAAACTTCTAAATGTTGAAGCTTATACAACTCTGATTGTAACTAAAAAGTTTATTTTTTTTTCCTTTATATTGTGGTATTGTATGAGAATTGGTTGATGTTTGAGCCTAATTTGTCACTTCGTTTTTTTTATTTTGGTTTTGACTGTCTTTTATGAAATGCACTTGTAAGTGGTTTTAGTTTAGTTTTGGTTACTATACCATCCAAAATAACTTTGACTTATCCGATTTAATTCAGCATAATTGGGATAAAGGGATGTACATGCTGCTCCAGATAACAATTCTTACTGAAATCATTGACATTCGATTTCTAATATTATGTATCAAAGTCGGATTGATGACACTTGACACTTGCAATTTTAATGAGTCGTGTAGTAAATTCTTCTTTTAGGTCTGTATATCATTGACTAATTTGTGAACAAGAAACATAATATAGATGGAGGTAGAAAGGATGTAGGTAGAAAGGCTTTTATTTCGTATACAAGGACCCAGAACCTTCCTTGCAAAACAACCACACCCAATTGAGTATTACCCAAAACTTTAGATGAGTGCTAGGAACATCTCTCTCTCTCTCTCTCTCTCTCTCTCTCTCTCTCACACACACACACACACACACACACACACACACACACATTTTGAGGATAGTTTACAATTAAAAACAAATAAAAGCATAAATTACACAAACCAATCCTGAGGTTTAAAAAAAATTAAGATAGCACTCTCTGCATTTTGATAATTACACTAACATCCCTTCCTTTTAAATTTTGGTAATGAATTCCCCCTTCTATGAAGTTGTTAAAAAAATATAGCAAAAAATGCTGACGTCATATAATTACTTTTTAAAATTCCTATTTTACACATGCCAAGCATTAGCCGATTACATTAGTGAGCTAATAATCAAATTAATAACTTCGTTGGCCAATCAAATTATGCCACCTATTTATTTGTTCATTATATAATTAACAAATCTCAATCAAATAACTAAAAAAATCCAAACAATTAATTAATTAATTATATAATTAACAAAACCTAATAAAATAACAAATAATTGACAAAGCAATTAATTTTTTTAAGATTTGTGACAAAGCAATTAATTAATCAAAATAATTAAAAAAAATAGTTAATTAATTAAATAACTAATCAACAAAACCCAGTCAAATAATCACATAATAGGCAAAGCCTTAAAGAAAACCCCCATTTTTGTAAACACCATCATCATCATCCCCCCCCCCCCCCCCCCCCCCCCCCCCCCCCCCCCCCCCCCCCCCCCCCCCCCCCCCCTCCCTCTCCCCTTCATCCCTCCCCCTCACTCTCTCTCTACTCTCTCTCTCTCTCTCTCTCTCTCTCTGGATTCTCTCTCTCTCTCTCCTCTCTCTCTCTCTCTCTCTCTCTCTCTCTCTCTCTCTCTCTCTCTCTCTCTCTGTGTGTTAACCACCTCTAGAATCGTGGGGGTGGAGGCAGCTTAGGCCCACAGGAGAGCTGCCTTCCTAAAATTTTTAAAATTATAATTTTATTCATACTTTTAAAAATATTATTTAATTTGCCCCCACAAAAATTTAGAAATGCCCCTCTCAAATTTTTATTTGTTCTAATTTTATCTACAATTGTAGAAGTACTTTCAATTCATTTAAAAATTTAATAATGTCGCCCTCAAATTTCTTAAAAGTGCTATTTTTACCAACAATTTTACAAATATTTTTCAATTCTCCCTTTAAAAATTTATAAATGTCCTCATAAATATTTAAAAGTTCTATTTTTATGTACAATAAATATTTTTTAATTTGACTCCCTAAATGGTTAGTGTGCTTTAAAAACCCATTTATATATTAAATAACAATACTATAGATAACATTTGAGGAAGTTAGGTGTAGTTAGTTACAAAAAAATAATTCTTGCTTGTAGTTAATTCTTGCCTCGTGGACGATTTTCTTGGCTCCGCCGCTGCCATCCAGTCTCCCACCCCAACCCCTACCATGGTCGAACGACCATCAGCCTCTCCTTCCTCTCTCTCTCTCTCTCTCTCTCTCTCTCGCTCTCTCTCTCTCTCCATGTGCCGACCGAACCCCCCAACCATGGCGGAACCGCCATCATCAAATTCTCGCCCACATTTCCTCTAAATTTTTCACGATTTGTTTATAAATATGTATATCCACGATTTGTATTGTTGATGTATATATATGTATATAGCCTGGGGGTAGTTTAGTCTTTTTATCTCTTTCTAGGGTTAGCCTATATATATGTTGTTTCTATTGATTGTACTTTACTGCTTTTGATAAATACAAGTTTATATTTTTCTCTCTCCGTCTCTTTCTTCATCTTCAACAATATATATATATATATATTATATATATCTTCATCATTCTAATATGGTATCAGAGCCATGGTTGCCTATTCCTGAGTTCTGTTTTTTCCTGTGTCCGTTTTACTGATTTCCCTTCAATTTCTGTCCAATTTCGACCTATATCTGTGAGTACTGAACACTTGAAAGTCCTCAAAACTCAATTTTAAAAACACCATCTGATTCCCCCCAAAATCCTCATCTCAGATTCATCAAAAACCACCACAGAAAGCCTTGCACGCGCCCCCACGCGCCGATCAAAGAGCGGCGCGTCCGATCTACTCTCGGCAGCGCCAGCACGCGCCAGAGGTGCGTCGATCTTCGCTCACGCGCATCCACGCGCGCCACCCACTCGCCTGACGTCCCCTCTGCGTCATCACGCTGACGTCATCTTGCTGACGTCATCCTTCA
>CM065395.1:2022500-2157500 GCA_033060915.1 Euryodendron excelsum
ACGAAAAGTCATCTTCACTTGTTGAAAACTTTCAACTGAAAGCAATCAAGGTATGAATATCAATGGTTTGACATCAGACTAAAAGTGGGTTTGTTGAACTGAAAGTGGGTTTCCCGGCCATACGATGTAAATGATATGTATATGTATGTATATGCCTCGGTGAACCCCCCTTGCCGCCGTGGGTCTATTTATTTCTTTTATGCTTTTATCATGCATTTGTATGCAGACCACTCACATCCCTTTGATTTTTTGATACTTATTGCAGCAATTTGGAAGTGGAGGTGATGTCTGCTGATGGTATGGACATTTATTTTTAGTTGTGGCATTTAGAAGAAAATTAAAGGCGTTAGTAAGCTCAAAAAAAGTAATTTAGCTTCGTTATTTGGCTGTTAATCTGTTATAATATTTTTAAAAAAATTGGAGGGTAATGTAATTGTGAGGAGTGCTGTCTTTGATTTTTTTAAACCTCAAGGGTGATCAGTGTAATTTATCCTAGATAACATTATGAAATTAATAGTTTGCAATAATTTTCTGCAGTCGCTTACATGGCCTCCACATTAACAAAAAATGAAAAGGTCAGTATTGATGGGCAACAACTCAACTAGAGATGCCTTCCTATCATAAAGGATAGTAAAAATCAAATAAGAGGGCATCTCAGTAGAGGTCGAGAGCATCTTAAGAATATTGCCGTAACATTCCACCAGTCGTCAAAATTATACAAAAAGTAAAATCAGAAATACAAAATTCTGTTAACTCAGCAGCCTATTGAATGTTGGCAGTGATGGGGTAGAAAATATCCTTAACGACTGTATTAGGCACTAATTGATCCATCATCAATAGGGGAAGTATTTAACCGGTTTGCTGAAAATATATTTATCAATGATTTAAAAAAATTATCTATGCAAAAGAAACACCAAAAATTGGTTTTGAAAAAAATTCAAGGTTTGGCCATGGCTTCCTAGGACTCAAGAAACATGAACCGAAGCAAGAAACGCATATGAATGGGTTATAAAAACTATCAGAAACGTGAATATAGGATTAATCCGATGCTTCAAACGTAAAATCTTGGTTTATGCAAGACTCGTTGTGTAACACCCTAACTTTAAACTTTGATTAATTAAAGCTAATCTAAATTAATTATAACTAACTATGATGATTAGTGTTGTGTGATGAAACACACACATCTTCTTATGTTGATAACTCCTCTTACTTAGAACATTTACACCTCATTACCTTATTACAAGACTAGTGGTTTGTTAATTTTGGTGACTCTTGCTTAACACCTCCTAGTTTTTTTTTTTAAGCTTATAAGTAAAAAAGTTAATTTTTTTTGACTTTTTTTTATTTTTTTGCTTATTTTCAACTTATAAAAAAAAAACAAAAAAAATTTATTTTTTTGGCTTATAAATTAAAAAATCAAAGCTAAAAAAGTTAAAAAAAAAACTATACCGAACATACCCTTAATGTGACAGAGATTTTTAGTTCTGGAAAATGTTACCACGAACCATTTGTTCTGAGATTCCCTTGTCTTATAGTTATCCCATCCGGTTGCCAAATTCGGCCAAATCGAATCACAATTAAATCCCAAGTCAATGAATTATACCCTTGCAAGGACTTAAAATTAGCCAAACCCAACCTTATTTTAAAGCTCATGAAAAATGTGGTCAAGGACCGAGGGTGTTCAGACTAATTTATGCATACCTTAACAAATCCCTTCTCTAATCCGGTCAAATACATGCCCTTCGCACTAGAATTATGAATTTTACAATATATATATCTATTTCGGTTTAGCCTCAAAAGAATTGTCAAGTCTTGAACTCAGGATATCTGAGCTCCCAATTCATTGCTATTTTCAGTGAGTTATACCTTGGGATTGTCAACTCATATCTGAGGATCCTTTCATTTATTTTTCTTTCGTTCATTTTGTTTATTTATTTATTAGTTTTATGAACAAAAGTAGGATGGACTTGAAATTTAAGATTAGAGACTGACTCTCCCTCCTCCATGTAAATCAATCGTTGTTTGATTTGGGTGAATCCAACCTCCTTTTGACAATTTCCAAACCCCCAATCAAGGGAAGCTCTATTGTAATGTTTGGATATTAATTTGTCAAGGAAAACAAAATCAAAAGAATAAATACATATTTAGTTTTCGTACGTAACCAACAAAAAAATAAATTTTTTTGACAAATTATAGTTGATTGTCCTCTCATTTTTGTAACCCAATTAAAAAGTAAAAATAATTTCTTTCAATTTTTTTTCTTTACTTATAATTCGTGCCAAGTTTGCAAATCAAACTCAATTACTTCTGTCTATAGCTTTTTAGGTTTATAAGAAAAAAATAATATTTTTTCTTTTTATAGTTTTTTTTATTATTTTTACTTATCTTAATTTATAAAATAAACAAACAAAAAGAATTAACATTTTTGTTGATAAAAAATACAAAAAATTAAATTTAAATTGTATCAAGCTGGCAAAAAGGGATATCAAAAAAAGGGAAAATGACATTTGTCTTGCCGAGCAAGTGGCCAAGCGATATTTGATATGTATCTATCTATGCTCAATTATTCTCTGTCTCACCATTTTTCATCAACTATACCTTTAGCTCTAATCTCAATATTAAACTCAACATGCATATATACGTATATCTTTTTCACATAATCTATTCTTATTTGTCTAATAATCTATATAATCTCTTAATCTATATCTCTAAGGTCTAAAGTTTGAACTATTTAGGGTGCCTAAAGTAGCCCTCACCAAACTTTAGAAACAAAAAAAATCAAATTCTTCTTTCTTCTTTGGAGGAAAATTCAATGTCTCCCTTCTTGGACGGAAGCTTCGTAGCTCGCAACTCAAAGGTTGTCTTAGGCTTAGGACTAGGAACCTAACCTAGTAAAAATCATTTATACTTTTATTTGTAAAGATTTCGAGTAATACCCCAAATTAATTTAATGACGCTAATAAACATTTAGTTCAAGAGAGAAAAGGACAATCGAAAATTTTGTTTTATCAATTTCATTTAAAAAGCCGTTACCAAAAAGTAAAATACTAGAAGTATGAGGTGCACCGAAACGATAGTCAACCCATCATGTTATAGGATGGCTCGAGAATTTACATTTGAAATGCCAAAAATTCAGAAAAATTCACCAAAAAGTAAAATACATGACGCGCACCAAACGATAGCCAACTCATCATGTGAAAGGATGACTTGAGAATTTACATTTGAAATGCCAAATCTAGAAAACTAGCTAGTAGTGATATCGTGGATTGGAAAATATTTTAGTATATCCATTATGATCTCAACTTTTTATGTATTTAGTGGGTTTGAAACGTTTGAATCTTAATAATAGTAGTTGACCAGTGAATAAGAATTTTGGCTTGAGTATATGATTGTAAAACGAACCAAGTTACTTAAATTCGACTTGTGTTTGATTCGTTAAAATTTTATTTAAAATTGACTAATTATGTAAAGAAATTGAATTTAAATATATTTTAAAATTTATTAAATTTTTTAATTCGGTTCGAACTTAATTTGAGAAGCTTAGGTACACTAAAATATTTAATTTGATCAAGAACAGCTTAGTATCTTCTTCTTACATCACCTATAGCAGTCAAACAAAGCTCAAATTTCCCCAAAAGACAACTCTCTTCAGCCTTATCTGAAACACGTTTTGAGAGATTCAATTCTTCATACCCAGTTGATCAACAAAGCCAATTAGACCAAATAAACAACACAACAGTTCACGAAGATATGTATATATATATATATATATATGTAGGATTCCTAAAATAGAGGCCTTCGCTTCCTCTCTGTTTGTATCAGTTACCATGAAAACTTCAACAGACCCATCTCTCATTATCATGCCTTTTCTTCCCTCCAAGTTCTTGTGACAGTGAGAAGCAGTGGCTGTTCTAAAATATGTTTGATTCCCGGAGCCTCGGCCGTGCCAAATTGCCCATCTTCTCTACCATCTCCTTCGCCGTGATTTTCTTACTAATCGTCTTTGCCAATAGTTACATCTCCAATCTTTCACTCCATTCTGTTGCCTTGGAAACCAATACACCTCATGACATTAACCCCCAAAAATTGAGGTCAAGTTCAACCCATGAATTGCTACTTTCGGTGAAAAAAGAGGTTGAAGAAGCATACACAGAAGAAGATCATAGCCATTTGGTGCTTCCCTCCAATGTCACTGATCAAGAAAGCATAGATTGGTTTAAGAAAAAGTTGCCGGAGCTTGAATTTGATGGTCGGGTTAGAGAATTCTTTGCCGGTGATCACTGCATGGTTAGGTTCTTCATGACATGGATATCACCGGCAAGATCATTTGGACGAAGAGAGTTTATTGCAATGGAGAGTCTTTTCAAATCCAACCCACAAGGGTGCTTGATGATTCTGTCAAGAACTATGGACTCTGCTCGGGGGCAGAGGATCTTGAAACCGCTGCTTGATCGGGGGTTGAAGGTTCTTGCAGCAACACCAGACTTGGCATTTCTATTCAAGAACACGCCAGGCGAGCCTTGGTTCGATGGCATCAAGAGGGGTGAAAAGGACCCGGGTGAAATTCCATTGGCGCAGAATCTATCTAATTTGATCAGACTCGCAATTTTATTCAAGTATGGAGGTGTTTACTTAGATACAGATTTCATAGCTTTGAAAGACTTTTCTGGTTTGAGGAATTCAATTGGGGCACAAAGCATTGATATTTCCGGACACTGGACAAGATTGAACAATGCAGTGCTTGTTTTTGACAAGAATCATCCACTTCTGTACAAGTTCATGGAGGAATTTGAATCCAATTTTGATGGGAACAAATGGGGACATAACGGACCTTACTTGGTTTCTAGAGTGGTGGAGAGAATGGCAATTACAGAACCTTGTAACTTCACCATCTTGCCGCCTATGGCCTTTTATCCGGTGGATTGGATTAGGATAGCTGGTTTTTTTGAAAAGCCGATTAAACGTGTTCATTCAAAATGGGTGGAAGCCAAGTTGATTCAGCTCAGCGGGGCAAGTTATGGGGTGCATCTATGGAATAGGCAGAGTAGCAGATTGAGAATCGAAGAGGGAAGCATTATAGGCAGACTGATTTCAGATAACTGTGTAATTTGCAAAAACTTATACAGTTCTTGAATATACCCCTAAGCTGAATGGTGAAGCTTCTTCAGCTACAAGTGGGTTAGTTTGTTGTGACATAGCAGATTGAAAATTGATTAGGATTCATCATGAAAAATTCTTGGAATTTCCATCCATTAAAAAATTCTTTGTTTTCCCTATATGTTTCTTGTTTTTCTCTGCCTCTTCTTCCTTTGTACATAAGAAAATTGTTTGCTATAGAAATCTCATACAAGAAAATGTAATTGATATTCATATTGTCAATATATGTATCAACATGTTTTAAAAGTGCACTATCCTGTTAGAATTTCCTACCACAGATCATAATCCTCAGCCGTCTCAATCTCAACCTGAATCTGAACCCTCTGCATCTCCACCAACTGAATCTCGGCAATCTCCTAAACGACTTTGTTCTGGACAACTTGTACTTACTAATCCATGATTTTCTATTTCGGTTGACAGATTCTCCATCCATGAATCCACTCTCAGCAGCCAAGCCGCTTTGAGCTTCACTTCCAGAATCCATGGCGGGTCCAATATGCTTTATGGACTTCCAAGGATCATCATGAATTCCATCTTCTGTATCGCTACCCCATAGAAGTATAGGTTTGATTATGGGTGAGCCAGTATATTCATTCATATGGGTGGCAAAACTAGTATGCTCCATGTCGATTAACCTCCTCAGAGAGGTGCTTCCTTCTTTCATCAAGTCTAACAAGGAACTACTTCTGCGAGAAGAGGAAAATGAAGAACAAGAAGCAGCTGCAGAAGAAAAAGAAGACGAAGAAGAAGAAGAAAAGTAAAGGGATTTCTGGTATTCTATAATCTGCCTGATCTTATCCTTTTGGACTTGTGTGTTGATGATGCAGAGGGCCTCTTCATCTTCTTCTTCAGTTATCTCTGATGCCATTTATGTTCTAAATTCTATGCAGGAGACCGAAGAACAGGGGAAAGACTGTAGGAAGAATTTGAGATGGGTATAACTCCCATTAAAAAATTTGCAAAGCCGGCAATGAAAAATTCTTTTGTACTTTCAGTTGTTAAGGTTGGCCGGTTTGTGTAAGAATAGACAAGATTGGAAATTGGAATACAGATGCCCATTTAAATGTTTGAACCATTATGACTACATTAGTTTGGCATACCATGACACCGGCTCTCCCAATTGTCCAGTTTTTCAATTCTTTTACAGAAAATGTTATTTTTCAATCTATTTTTAGACATAAGTGAATGAGTCTCACGTAAATTTATTAATGTGAGTTCTAATATCCGTGTCTTGGAGTATGAAAATGAATTGAGAAACTGATTTATGTATATATATAAATTTGAATTAATTACATTTATACTTCATAAACTATGACCCAGTATCACTTTAACCTCTTAAATTTAAAAATGATACAGTTACGCCTCTACTACTTTACTTTATGCCAATTTTATTCTTCCATTAGTCATCCATTAAACAGATACATACAAATGTTATTCTTCCCCCGAGCATAATTCATGGAGTGATTTTCTCGCAAAATTTTCAGAAAAAAATATAGAGAATATATGTTCCCATACCATTTGCCTATTATTCCAATTCAGTCGACTAATGGCACTAGATAAAATATTAAATTTGCATTATCCAAGCAACACATGATTCATAACATCATAAAGAAAGAAGAAAAATAACAAGAGCTTGATATTTAGGTGGGTCCTGTCTCGAGAGATATCAGTGGGTGGTGTTCTGTTGTTGACTTAGTCAACGGTAAGTTTGTAATTGCACACTCTATGTTAAGGGTGTTTAATTTTTTTTAAGTTGCCATAGTTGAGGGGTTAATTTGTATGATTCTTTAATTTAGAGAAATAAAAGTGATATTGAATCATAATTTAAAAGGTGTTAATGTAATTAACCCTATGTTTATGTACATTTTTACTCTTCTTTTATTAGTTCTAAATCAAGAATGGGCAACACATTAAGGGCAGTCTTCACATACCTTATTAGAACTATAACATACAAAAGCAAAGATAGTTATCTTTTTTTGTTAATAAGATAAAGTCATCTTAGTTATCTTTACAAACAAGCAAAAGAATTAAAGTAATCGTAATTTTTTTTTGTTGGTATGGAAACTGAACAAGAGATCTAGAATTTATGGAGATCTTTGAAGAGTTGTAGAGCCAGCCATCACAAATTTACTTCTAGCTGCGGAAAGGTGACCGTCACTAAAAATATAATTTTTTTTAAAAAAATGTTGTTTGCTCGGTAGCCTTCCGTTACAGACGACTTAGTTACCAAAGCAAGAAATTCCTTTTTTTTTTTTTTTATTATTTGCAAACATATGAAATAATTATGCAATGATTTTGGAGAGCCACGGTGGCTTCGCTAGCTCTTCCTCTCATGTGCAATGGGATCTCCTTGTTAGGTGGAGTTCGAGCTCCTCCTCTCATGTGCAATGGAACCTCCTTGTTAGATGGAGCGAGCTCCACTTATACTTAATTTTGTGTCGTAGTTATGAAAATACAGTAAAAAAAAAGTAGCTATAACATTTGTGTACTGAAAAATATATGCCCAATTGTAAACCCAAGCAGAACAAATGGAAAGTGATGGGAAGAAAAAGGCATAAGGATGCGGCAATGATGTTTTTCTGATTAAAATTTATTTTGGTGGGTAATTTATTTTAAAATGACGACTCTCAATTTAGTCATATCATTTTGTATAAATTTTTTATATGATTTTTCCATATCAATATTGAAAAACTTAGCCTTTGTCTATGTTTTGTCCAAAAAACTAAACTCTACATTGTTAGGTCACAATATAAGGAAAATGAGCAATATTGTATTATCCAAGACAAAATAGAGAACAAACCATTCAATAAAAAATACATCAGTCTTTTGCCGTGAAAACCCTTAAATGGGAAAAAAAACCATGTGTCCCCTTTGCTAGACAAAGATTATGCACTGCAACTTATATTTCAGACGGTTACAAGACTATTTACAACCAAAGCCTATCAATTCCGTTATCTAATGATTGTTTCGATCTTGCTCGTATCCATGGTTCACCATCTCCGTGCTTGACCACTATTTAGATCCCCTTAGAGTTGATTTCACGCCTTGAACTCCTTCAAAACTCTCGATCTCTTCAATTGGGTTGAAGAAAATTATTGCTAAGACACGTTTCTGAGCTCTTTGGTAGATGAAAAATACTTCTCTCAATGTGTTTTTATTTGTGGCGGCTCAGCTGCAGTCTAGAGAAGTGTGTTGGGCTTTAAATAGACACAAAAACTCTAGTGGCGTGATTCCTGAGAATCCAGATTTCACACAGCTCGATCCTGCTGGAACCCGCGAGGATCCTGCGAGCTCAAACCCAAATTTTGGCATGCTCACTATTTTTGCCCTCGACATCTTGCAACATCTTGCGAGAATCCCGTGAAGTCATGTTTTGCACCTAACGCACTGTTTTTGCACTTGAAATCTCTCGACATCCATCGACATCCCTCGAAGTCCCCTATATCAGTCAATATGTATCATACAAGTCTCTTTTAGCACGAGCTTGCATGAATAAGCTTCAAATCCTTTCCGAAGGCTTGTGATTGATAACCCAATTTCTCAAATAACATCAAACACGACTTGACATGAAATTTAGTCAATTACATAACCTTACAATCTCATCCTTTGGCAATTTCGTGATCAAAACCCTATGCTACAAGACACATTACAGGAAAATAACTGAAAATACAATCAAACCCCAATCACAAGCACTTAGTATCATCCTTGCACATACTACAAGCAAACAACCAACCCAATCAATTGTAAGAGAGATATAAGCGATAAAAAAAAATTATAGTAGTTGCATAAGAATGCATTCTCCCCCTTTTTGGAAGAAATTGACAAAGTAAGCATGAGGAACAAACAATTCCAAAAATGAAACCATGGACAAGGAAATATGCAAAGCAATATCTAATATATATAAATGAAAACTAAGGCCTCAACAAGCAAAACGAGGCAACAAAAAAAAAAAAACTCAAAACTAAAACATCCACTAGAGAACCATCCACTAGAGAACCATTACCAAGAGTAATAGCTACCAACTACGAATGCTTTAAATGAAGTCATTCACGTCAGTGACAAACTCAGTATGCCGCCGTGAGATAACAGACAAAGTGTCCCAAACACAGATAATATTGTGCTCCAGACGCTTCACAATGAGATCGATGCGCTCATGGACCAGGCCATTGCGCTCCACCAGGTCAGTTTGAATCTTAGTCAGCTGGGTGGAGAGAACATCAATGGCAGCAATAGAGGATGACAAAGAGGCAGGAGCTGGAGCAGAAGTCCCAACAGGAGGTAGAAGGAGCAGCAGGATCAATTGGAGTACCCTCATCATCAGAAAGTTTCACTGCAGGCTGCTGTAACTGAGAAGGTGGTGGAGCAACTTTGAGATGGGCATTACTCATTTTGAGAGTGTGACAAGAAATGGGTTTCTCAACCGGGATACGAGTCTCGTGGGGCTCGGCCACAATCTGATTACGAGAGAGAAATTTGGTGATCATGATCTCGAATAGAAGATAGGCTCGAGAGGAGTTATCAACAGAGACCTTGAGAACGAGATTAAACATGAGTCGACCGACATCCACAACCATGCATGTGGTAATAGCGCGCATAAGCTAGGCACGAGACTTATCAATCTCACTCCTATGGGAGGTGCATAGAAACAAGTCACACACCATATGATTGAGCACCTGAAAGACATCCTTCAGCTCTTTTTGCTTTAGGTGACTCGAAGGGCCTGGAGGCCAGTCATCGCCAGTAGATAATAGGAGCTGAGCCAAAGAGTTCAAAAAAGGCCCAGTCCGAGAGGGGGAATAGGGAAACTCAGAAATAATGGGACATGAGAAGTGGTGAAAGGTACATATGTCAGATATAAAAAAGTCCCAGCCTCCTTGTCAGAAGCGTGAATGTTCACATAAAATTCGTATACGAGATCTTGATAAGCAAACCCGTTACAAACAACAAGACGCGACCAACCCCATTTAGTGAAGTAGGTACTGATAATAGTCTCAGAGAACTCATCAAGAATAACACACCGAGAAATAAAAACTGGGTGAGACTTAAACGACCGATTAAACTTCAATTCAACCTCAAAGGCTGGTCTAAACCGAGAGACCACAAGAGATGATGAGTCTGCCCCTCGGCGTGAATGCGTAGCACTAGGTGTGCCAAAGCGGGGGCACTTGGCAGGAGAACCAGAGACTTGCTGTTTGCCCAGGGAACCCAAGGAACGGTGAGACAGTGGGGTATGAGGCCCCTTTTGTTTGTTAGGGGTAGGAATCATAATGCAAGAAAAGGGCACACAACCAAAAATACCAAAACTAGACGCACCAGTCCAACAATGACTAGTCCAAGCAAACCCGAAGTAACAACACAGCAACAAACCAAAAAAATAAAACTCATCGTTACACAAATGGACCAAATCATGGTCTGACAACCCAATCTAACCAAACCTAGAGTAATAACGCCCCCTAACCAAGATTCAACAACCCACGAAGGGGCACACAATAACCAATTAACTCAAACACCCAACGATATGAAAACCTCCAAAAAATGAAACCCTAGGGTTCGAGAAACCCAACCAAATAGAAGTATGAAGAACTAAAGAGGAAAGAGGGGAATACCTAGACAATGATTCTAAAAAACCGACGATGAAGGGAGGCATAAAGCACGCTGGATCGAGGAGGAGAATCGACCCAAAGATCGCCAGATGTTAAGGGCTCGGACAAGAAGAAAACGACCAAAAGAGGAAAAGTAAAAGAAAAACAGTCATCGGGGTTTTTAAAAGGAGCCCTGTTAAGCGAACTTCGCGGCCTCGAGAACCCGCAAAGTCACCAAAACACCAAAAATAAGATAAAACATAAAAAAACTATGCATAGGCCCACAAACATCAACCCACTCAAAATACAACCAATGAAATTTAAGAAGCCCTGAGCATGAATAAATTAATATCAAGGTTATTCAAAGATGGCATAAAAATAACTTAAGACTAACAATAATAAGACCCATACTAGCAACCATGATAATGACATGCAGGTTCATCAATTAGATCAACGAGAATATGGACCCTAGAACAAGATCAAGGCAATGTTCATCATGGAAATCTCCTATTGGACAATAATGCACTAGAAGTCAAACCCCCCATGTCATCCCAAAATTGATCAGGTAGCCATTTCCTCTGATCAACTTTTGAAGTTCCAACTTTTGATCAACTTGCTGGACAGACTCTTCTGATCAATTTTTGAAGTTCCAACCCTTTCTTTCCAAAATTGAGAAAATAAAGGCAACATAAAAATGGTGGCTTTCACACATATGGGCAAGTAACCATCTCCTCTTATAACATAATAAGGGTAACTTCTCACATACTCACAGGTAGCATTTTCCACCCAACTCAAATCAAAATTTTTTTTTCAAGAGAGATAAATAAGGTCAATCTAGACATTCATTAACAAGAGAGATCATCCATGATAAGGTTTGCAAAAAGATAAAAAAAAAAAAACGGATTCCATATTCTAAGAAATTTCATGAGGTGAGCACCAAATAAACATCAAGTATGAGCATGACTAAAATCATCAACGTCACTTGAATTACTAATACACAATCAAAGATGCATACTAGATTCAATTTAGAACATGCACATACTTCTAGCATTTCATGGGAAGTGCTTTAAATAGGAGACAGATAGGCTAAAGGCAAGCCAAAACACACACACACACACACACACACACACACACACACACACACACACACACACACACACACACGTACACACACCCAACATTGAACACAACACATACTAAACAAGGCTTGAGATAAGATGTAACAATAAAAAACACTCAAGCTAGGACCCCAACAAAACAGACTACTCAAGAGAGCACACTCCTAGGGATTTTCGCATAAATTCAAACCTAAGAGTACCAAAAGGCTTAGTGAACAAATTAGCAAGTTGGTTTTCTGTAACATTATGTTCTAAAGAAATAACTTTATCTTCAACCAACTCACGAATAAAATGATAATGAATATCAATATGTTTAGTACGAGAATGCTGCACAGGATTCTTAGATATACTAATAGCACTCATATTGTCACAAAATAAGGTCATGCCATTTTGCTCTAAGCCATAATCACACAACATCTGTTTCATCTACAAGAGCTGAGTACAATAGCTTCCAATAGCTATGTACTTTGCCTCAGCAGTGGACAAAGAGATGTCATTATACTTTTTACTATGCCAAGCAATAAGGTTATTACCTATATAAAAACACCCAATAGAGGTGCTCTTACGATCATCGGCGGACCCTGCCCAATCTGCATCAGTATAACCTGCAATATCCATATTAGTGTTCAAGGTAAACCAAATACCATTCCCAAGAGTACCGTTTACATATTTAATGATTATATTAATAGCAAACAAATGTGACTCTTTGGGACATGCCTGAAAACGAGATCAAACACCAACACTAAATGCAATGTTAGGTCTACTAGTAGTTTAATAAAGCAGACTACCAATCATGCTCCTATACAAGGTTTGATCAACATCTTTGCCTGAAGCATCCTTGCTAAGCTTAAGACTAGTACTCATGGGAGTCCTAGCATGCTTAATATTTTCCAAGCCAAATTTCTTCACTAGGTATCTAGCATATTTGGACTGAGAGATAAAGATCTCCTGATCTATCTGTTTAACTTGCAAACCTAGGAAGTAATTCAATTTGCCCATCATGCTCATTTCAAATTGACTTTTCATATGTTCAGAAAAATTATGAGCACATTTTTCAAAAGTAGAACCAAACATAATATCATCCACATAGATTTGAGCAATAAGAATGTGTTTTGATTCTTTCTTTATAAACAGAGTTTTATCAACTCCCCCTCGAGAGAAGCCAGACTTTAGCAGAAAAGCAGGCAACCTCTCATACTAAGCTCGAAGAGCTTGTTTCTTAAGCTTGTACACATGGTTAGGATGCTTAGGGTCCTCAAACCCTTTAGGTTGTTCAACATAGGCTTCTTCTTGAAGAATGTCATTTAGAAAAGTACTCTTCACATCCATTTGGTGAAGTTTAAAGCCTAGATGACACACAATGGCAAGAAAGATGCGAATTAGCTCCAACCTCGCAATAGGGGTAAAGTTCTTATTATAGTCTATTCCTTCAATTTGAATGTAGCCCTGTGCTACAAGTCTTACCTTATTTCTAGTGATAGTGCTATACTTATCAGATTTATTCTTAAATATCCATTTGGTACCTAACACATTCATATTATTAGATTTAGACACAAGGGTCCGAACATCATTACATACAAATTAACTTAATTCTTCATGCATAGCAGTTATCCAATGCTCATCAATTAAGGCTTTCACATTTTTAGGTTCAAATGAAGAGGTATAGCACAAGTAGTTTACCTCATTCCTTACCTGACTGCCTTGTCTTCATTGGTTCAGTGACTTCTCCAATCATTTAGTCCAATGGATGATTTAGTTTTACTCTGGATGATGGTTCTAGGTTGATTTCAAGTTCATCTTTAGTGTTGTCCATGTGGGTCACAGCAACATCGTTCTTCTCGTTATTCTCATTCTCTAAATCTCCAGAAGGTGCGCTATTTGGATCACAATCCTTATCAAGTGTATTATCAGTGTGAACTAAAGCATCATCAATAACCATGTTTATAGATTCTATAATAGTAAGAGTATGTAAGTTATAAACAGGATAAACTCTACTATTAATGGAATACCCAAGAAATACTCTTTCATCGCTTCGGGTGTCAAACTTACCTAGATACTCTCTATCCCTCAAGATGTAGTATTTGCTTCCAAATACTCAGAAGTATTTAACATTAGGCTTCTTATATTTTCATAGTTTATATGGCGCCTATTTGGTACCAACTCTCAGATAGACTCGGTTTGCAATGTAGCATGCTGTATTTATCGCCTCGGTCTAGAACTTCTGTGGAAACTTCTTACCATGAAGCATTACTCGGGCCATTTCTTAGATCACCTAATTCTTCTTTTTCACCACGCCATTCTGTTGTGGTGCCTTTGGAGCAAAGAACTCATCTCTTATGCCCTACTCATCACAAAAGTTAGCAAACTCAGAATTTTAAAATTCCCTACCATGGTCTATACGAATTCTATGAATGTATCCGATTTTTATGCCCTTCTCTGCCTGCACTTTCAGACACAAAGCTCTAAACACAGAGAAGGTGTTAGATTTTTCTCGAATAAAATCAATCCATGTAAATCTAGAAAAATCATCGATAACCACAAAAATATATTTCTTTCCTCCAATACTTTCTATTTGAGTAGGAGCCATAAGATCCATATCAACAAGTTCAAGAGATTTAGATGTTGCAATCTGCTTAACTTTCTTGTGCGTGGACTTAATTTGTTTTTCCAATTAGCATGGTCCATAAACACAATTTACAGTTTTTCCAAGTTTTGGAATCTCATTGATGAGTTCAGAATTAGATAGTTTAGAGAGATCATTAAAGTTTACATGACCAAGTTTTTGATGCCATAACTTAGTCTCATCCAGTTTAGCAGAATTGCAAGTAATACCATTCTTTGAGGTGATTCCATAGCAATTATTAGGAGTACGCACATCTTTCATAACACAAGTACCTTTTTTTTTTTTTTTATTTATAGAAAATATAGCATTCAATTTTAGAAAATTATACTTGATGTTGTGCGTCACATAGTTGACTGATGTTTATGAGATTAACCTTTAAGCCCTTAACAAGCAGTATATCATTGAGGTTTGGTAACCCTTGAGATTTTATATTACCTTTTCCTACAACTCTGGAGGTGCTGCCATCTTCAAAGGTTACTAAACCTCTATCACATTTAATCACAGTGTCAAAATAAGCTTTATTGTCACACATATGTCTTGAGCAGCTACTATCTAGATACCACATATTAGAACTGTATGCCTTCAGGGCAGCGTGGACAACATATCCTCTCAGGTCATTTTTCTTTATCCATATAGTCTTAGGATTAACATTTAGATGCTTTGGGGGTGATTGTCGGTTAGGCTTTCAACCTTTCCTTGAGGTATGTTTTACTGTAAATCTTACCCTATAGTTTCCATAGTGTTGAGATTGAGCTTGTTTTTGAAAATTCTGTTTAGTAAAATTTCTTTGCTCAGCCAACACATGAAATCTATTAGACATCTAACCATTGTATGATCTACCTAGGTTTTGGAAGTTTCGAGTTTAAACATAATCCACAGGTAATCCATACAATTTATGACATTGTGGCCTAATGTGACCTCTTATACCACAGTAGTGATAGATAAGTACAAAATAAGAATGATTACCTTAATTTTGAGGAGTATTATATCTTTCTTCAGGAACAATTTTGATGGGCTTACTGTATTGGTTTTGATTTGACTTGGATGGTTTGGCATCATACCCAATACTATGTGTATCCCAAGAATGCTTCTGATCCAAGCACACTTTCTCTACCGTGGAGGCACTTGCTTTGTACTTCTTAAAAGTCAGATTAGACTTAGAGAGATCAGCTTCAAGTTTTAGGATTTTTTCTTCAGGTGCCTTCTTAAAAACATCTCTATCAAATGCATCTTTCTCGAGGAACTTTACTTTGTCAGTCAAGGTTGTTTGATGTTTCTTCAATTGACTGATTTTCATTTAAGCATTGACATTCACCCTCTTTAAGGAGTCAACTTCTTATAGGGCCTTTTTCAACTTCTTACCTAGTTTGACATTCACTTTGGTAAGCTTGTATAACTGCTTGTACAATTGATCATAGGTTCGCAGCAATTCACTTTTATTTTCATAATCTGATTCATCCTCATCTTCCTTAAGAGATCCCACTGTACCATCTGATTCATCAAATTTTTTTCCTTTCAGACACCTTAGATGTTGCCTCAGTTAACTCAGAAGCAGATGCCATGAATGCAGTGAAATTCTCAGATTCATCATCTTTGTTCGATTCCTGTTCCTTCTCAAAATTACTCCATGTGACTGTCAAAACTCTGCTTCCCTTGTTTTTCCTTTTGTTTGGACAATCTGTAACAATATGCTCAAAGTCATGATATTCAAAGCATTGTTTTTTACCGGACTTATCAGATGACTTCCTTACAAATTTTATTTTGTCAACAGATTTTCCTTTAATTTTATCAAATGAGGGAGATTGATCTTGTTGTCATTTATTAATTTTTTTTTGAACCTTTTGACAAACAAGGCCATCTCCTCGATACCCATATCAGAATCATTATCATCTACCTCATTTGTTCTTTCCTTAATGGAGTTTAAAGCAACACCGTTATTCTTTCTAGGTTGACGAAAATTCTTCAAAGGTTTGTAAAGATCCCACTAAGTCTTTTACTTTGAAGACATCAATATTCCTACTTTCCTCTATGGTTGTAACCTTGGCTTAAAATCTCTTAGGTAAAGACCTCAAGATTTTTCGAACAAATTTTGTAGTAGAGATTTGTTCACCAAGGGTGAAACTAGAGTTGACGATGTCACGTAGTTTAAAATAAAATTGATCAAATGTTTCATCGTCTTTTTTCTCCGAGTTTAAAAAACAATTGTCAATCGCTGAAGCTTAGCAATTTTTATAGTAGTAGTAACCTCATGGGTGATCAATAAAATATCCAATGCCTCTTTAGCGAGTTCACAGTTTGAGATTCTATGAAACTCTTTTGCTGTGACCCTATTATAGATAGCATTTATAGCTTTACTGTTTCATCCACAGTCCTCATAATCGATTCTATCCCAAGATGTAATAGCTTTTGAGATAGTCATTTCACCAGTTATGACTGTGGGTGGAGTCTAGCCATTAACAATTGTCTGCCAGGCACGTTCATCTATAGATTTAAGAAAGGCCCTCATTTTAGCTTTCTAATCAGGATAGTTAGTCCCATCAAGCAATGGAGATCGAGAAGTAGAACTACATTCCTTTGACCAATCTATAGATATAGGCAATCAGGACCTCACTATTTAGAAAATCAAAAAATGATTTTGAGTGTCCTGCTCTGATACCAATTGAGAAACCTAGCCTTTGTCTATATTTTGTCCAAGAGACTAAACTCTACAATGTTACGTCAAGATGTAATAGCAATGAGCAATATTATACTATCCAAGACAAAATAGAGAACAAACCATTCAATCAAGAATACACCAACCTTTTGCCATGAAAACCCTTAAATGGGAGGAAAACCACGTGTCCCCTTTGCCGGACAAAGATCATGTACTATAACTTGTAGTTTAGACGATTACAAGACTTTTTCTAACCAAAACCTATCAACTCTTTGATCTAATGATTGTTTGGATCTTGCTCGTATCCATGATTCACTGTCTCCGTGCTTAACCATTGTTCAGATTCCCTTAGAACGGATTGTTAACTTAAGGTTGATTCCCATGTTGATTTTGATGATAACTAAACCTTGTGTTATTTTACTAATGCATTTACTTAGTGTGCAGATTAATAAAGTGTATATTCTAGACTTAAAGTTCAATCTTAAGTCTAACATATGTCAAAGTGAAGCAATGAACTCCAAGAACTATGCAATGAATCAAACAGAGAATTGACGCCTATTTCTACTTCAAACAAATGATTTGCATTTAAAGAGATTGAAAGTGTTCAAATGAAGATTTCATCAAGTATGCATAGACTCAATGAAGATTAACTTGTACTCAAGGAAGATTGAGGACTTCATCAGAAAGTGCAATGATCAGTTAAAGACAATTTGATTGTGGAGGTGTTGAAAATGCTAAAATGAAGACTTCATCTAATATGCAAAGATCAATTCCAAATTATGTGATTGAAGTTGTTTGAGAAGAAGATTCATATTGATTGTCTGATTTCTACATGGAATCCAAGAGAAGAATTCTTCTGAGATATAAAGAATCAATGAAGACAACATCCATGAAGAGATTTCATCAAGTTTGCAAAAGTCTCATTAAAGTGATTTTAAAGAAGAAAGAAGAACTTCTAGCAAAGAGATGTAATCGGCAATGAAGCTTTGTGAAGCTTTACATAATAGAGAAAGCTTGGCATTGAAAGAGAATGTTCTACAATTAAAGATGAAGCTTTGCATACAAAGAAGAAGGGTTCAAAGTTGATTGAATGAAACTCTGACAGTTTGGAAATCAAGAAGAGTTAAATAATGATTGATTCAATCCAAATTGAATAAAAGATATCTTTGATGAGTTAAAGAGTTTGATTGATCATCATACCCCAAAGAGAAGACTCCTTGAAGATCTTATATTATTGTTGAGATGAACTGGATCATTATAAGTCAGAAAGTAGACTTCTGGGCAATGAGTGAACTCATGGAAATGAAGAGTCGCCTTATGGATCTAGACGCAGAAAGCTTGAAGACAAAATGTACAAACAGCCGACTTATAGAAATGAGGAGTCGCTTCATGAAGACAGACGCAGAAAAACTTGAAGATCAAATGAGCAAAGAGTCGACTCTTGGATATAAAGAATTGACTCATGAAACCTGAAGTAAGTTTTCTGTACAAAGAGCGGACTCATGAAATTAAAGAGTCGCCTCATGACGACGGAAGCAAAATGACGTGAAGATAGAATGAATAAGGAGCCAACTCATTGATATAAAGAGTGGACTCATAGAGACAGTTGACAACATCTGGTAAATGCAGAACCAAAAGGGTTGACTCTACAAGCTTGGAGTCGACCCTTGGGATATAACGACTAGTTTTTCTAACGTTATAACGGACTGGACGTGCATTAAATGAAGCCCAACAACCTCCAATAGATGCAATCAATACAGGAGTTTATATATAAGCTTCTAGCTGTATTTATAACAACAAGAGAGAAAAGAAACAACAATCTACTGACTGATCAACTGAAATTCCTGAACATTCTTCTTGTCTTCAATTTGTGAGCTTTAATTGTATAATCTACTCTTGTTAGAGAGTTTATGAGTTATTTGTATATCTTTTATACACTTGTAAGTGAGAGTTTGAGAGTTCTCTTGAGAAAGAAAAATTCTTGTAAGTTTGAGTGGAGCTTGGACAAAACCACTTGGTGACTGACGAACTTGGTTAGAAGTTCTTGTGTATAGTGAGCTGAGCACTTGGTCAATATGCAACCCATTTGTAATTGGAGATTACATAGTGGAAGAAGATTTCAAGGGGATCTTGGGGTGAGGACGTAGACCACGGTTTGTGGTTGAATCGCGGTAATTCTTTGTATTTTTTTTATTGCTCTGTTTTTCTTTCATTCTTTGATTACATTGCATTACATATAGATTGATCACTATTACATTGTTTAGATTAATTTTAATTAATCTTAACTATCATTAATCTTCGAAAAATCCAATTCACTCCCCTCTTGGGTTGCCTTTTAGGCCAACACGGATTTTACGTCTTGAACTCCTTTAAGACTCTCTATCTCTTTAATTGGGTTGAAGAGAATTGTTGTTAAGACATGTTTTTGAGCTCTTTGGAAGATGGAAAATATTTCTCTCAAGGTATTTTTACTTGTGGCGGCTTAGCTGCAGGCTGGGAAAGTGTG
Organism: Euryodendron excelsum; assembly: GCA_033060915.1. Lineage (NCBI taxonomy): Eukaryota > Viridiplantae > Streptophyta > Magnoliopsida > Ericales > Pentaphylacaceae > Euryodendron > Euryodendron excelsum. The sequence goes on from CM065395.1 coordinate 2,042,140, forward strand.
ATGGGCTTTAAATAAGCGCAAAAAATAAGCGCAAAAACTCTTGCGGTGTGATTCCTAAGAATCCAGATTTTGCGCAGCTTGATCCTGGAAGAACCCACGAGGATCTCGCGAGCTGAAGTTCGATCCCTCGAGAAGCCGCAAGGATCCTGCGAGCTTAAACTCAGATTTTGGCATGCTCACTATTTTTACCCTCGACATCCCATGACATCCCACAAGGATCTCACGAAATCATGTTTTGTACCCAGTGCACTGTTTTTGCCCTCGAGATCTCTCGAAGTCCCCTTCATCAGCCAATATGTATGATACAAGTCTCTCTTAGCACGAGCTTGCATGAATAAGCTTCAAATCCTTTCCGAAGGCTTGTGATTGATAACCCAATTTCCCAAATTACATCAAACACGACTTGACACGAAATTTAGCCAATTACATAACCTTACAATCTTTCCCTTTGACAATTTCATGACCAAAACCTTATGCTACAAGACACATTGCAAGGAAATAACTGAAAATACAATTAAACACCAATCACAAGCACTTAGTATCATCCTTGCACATACTACAAGCAAACAACCAACCTAATCAAGTGCAAGAGAGATATAAACGATAAAAATAAATAAATTTATAGTAGTTGCATAAGAATGCAAATATTACTCTAATTTTTAACATCTACTTCACACTTTTTTATTTAGTTTCAAACCAAATTTTATTTGTTCACAATACTGGCCACACATCCGAGGGGTAGCCATCCCATGAAGGTCCCATACTATGGGATTTGCAAAACAAAAGCAGCAAAAAAGACACACAAAGCCTCGGAACATTTTTAGTGTTCGAAAAGCACACAAACAGACATGCAAGTACTGCAACTACAACAATCAATCTGACCAACCACTTTATTTTTCCATTCACACAGGTGGAAGGTCTCTTCATTTAATGAGGGAAGATGAAGAAGATCATCTCCTTGCTCACTGTAATCGCCTATTCATTGGCTGAACAGCCAATTGATTCTTGTGCAGGAAACACAGGCTTGGAAGCCATAAGGGTCTCTCCTTCCGCCTTGAAATCAAGCAGCTCGTCGTTATAAATATCCCACCATTTCGCGACAAACATTTTGACGTCCTCTCTGTCCATGTGAGGGTCTTTCCCGGTGTAAATCCATGGCTTTGAACCCTAATTTTTTAGAAATGGATGTGAAATTTATTGAAAAACAATGAGTTTGGGTACAAAACTATGTACGGATTTGCTGTAGATCAGTTGGGAATACTTACACGTGCACAGAAGTGCACCACTTTAGCCTTTTCGACCTCAACTTTCTCTGGATGGTGCCATATGATTGGGAGCATCAGGTTGTAGATCAGAGGAATGGGTTTGAACATGTGAGAGAAGATTTTGTTCAAGAAAGGCTGTCATTTTATACAAAAGAGGATGGAATTAATATTTGGAAACAGGTAAATCTCTAAATTTACAAGAGTCTGATTGTCGCAATCATCTTTGATATTAATCATGCACCCATATATAGTTGTGGTCACCATCAATGAAATTGAAACCACGATAGGCGTTATCTATAAGAGAATCTACCATTGCACTACCTGGGCACGGATGAGTGTATAGTTGCCAAAGCACTGTAGGACTTGAAGTTATATATATACATATATATATATATATATATTCGTTGTTCTTTGGTCAAAACCTAAATTTATGGTTATACACACTTGTGTACATAGGTCATCAAGCAACTGGCAATACATATATAGGTATTATGTCTACATACATACATAATTAGTATTTTGGTATGTGCAAGGAAGATATTGTGGGCCGTTTGATAGAGTTTTTTTAAATTTCTTTGGATTGTCTTTTTTGGCTGTTAAGTAAAAAATATAATGTTTTTTTGCAGCTTTTTTGTTTTTTTTTTTTTCTTTATCTTAGCTTATTAAAAAGCTAAAAATAATTGTGCTTATAAGCAAAAAAAAAAAAAAAAAAACACAAAAATCAAGTTGAAAAAAGTTCAAAATAAGCTTGGCCAAATAGACCCAGTAACAGATCAAATGCACAAAAACATGGACTTGACATGCAATTAACGCCTCACAAAGTAAAACCAGTTTGAACTCATAAAAGAGAATCCTGATATAAAACAATAATAATGCATCATGTAACGTATATAGTTATATATATATATATATATTATAACTCATCACCTGGTCTCCGTAGGGTTCTGCCGGAGTGATCTGTAGAGTCTTAAGCATGGTTTGGTAAGTTGAACGACTAGGTTCGAACACAAACATCCCGGTATTGAAGTACAAGGGAGGAGGAGAACCCATCTCAGCTGGCCATGTCACCTTATCCGGGTACTGCTGGCAGTAGCCAATGGAGTACTGAGGTGTACGGAGCCACCCGTCATCGCAGAAGCAGTCCGCCACGGCATAGATGTACCCATCGGGCATGTCGAAGAGATGGTCGATGTTGTCAAAAACTTGGATGTCCGCATCCAGATAGATCATCTTGCTGTACTCCTCCAACTGTGATCGAGCATGATAATTATCTGTTAATACTACTATATTCGATCATTGAAAAATTGAATTCTTACAGAACTTTTATACTAAAACACTTCATGAGAACGATGTGGGTAGTGACTTTTTAAAAAAAAAACAATTATGAGCTAAAATAATGAGGGCTTTGATTGAAATGAAATAACTAGCTATAAATGGTCACATCATTTTATGCAAAAATTCTGTTTGTATAACATTATTCCTAATTACTATGTTATTAAATCTTTATTTGTTTACATAAGGCCGTGTTGATCAGCTGAGATGAAGGCATATATACTTGTGTTATATTAATTATTAACTGTGACTGCAACATATATATAACTAAATTTGAGTGATAGACCAACTGTAATGCCTTGGCTGTTTCTAGATTTTTCACTTTTAATCACTGAAATATCATGGACTCTAAACCTCAAATAGATGTTCGTCGTCTGGCAAGATTTGATGCATATGTATTAAGAGATAAAAATTTAAGTTGACTCTCTTTTCAGTATCTTAAATTTTTAGGTCAAGTTGTAATTTAATATGGTATCAGAGTTTTGATTCCAGTTTATTTGCTTCTCTATATGCGAGTCGGGCCAGATCGCAAGTGAGGGAGAGAGAGTGTTAATTTGATATACATTGTTGATGAGGCACAAGCTACTGGGGCCAAAGCTAATTTATGTATATCTACCTATGTATAAACAAGTTATAAGTAGTACCAGTATCATATAGTAGAGTGTGCATTGGCTGACTTACATTCCATACGCACAGCTTGGAGTAAAGGGCCTTGTTGTTTCCGTACTGCATCGGGTCATCGGGTGGGGGGACGGGTTCCATCTCATGAACGAGGCAACCCTGAGACCTAATGGCCTTGCGGTGTTCCTCGGGCACGTCAGGCAAGATTGCAACCACAAGAGGGTATGCACTCTTGACTTTCCGCAAGCCCTTGGACAATCCAACTACCCCTTTGACATAGCCACCATTACCGGCTAAAAATGTTACGTAGGCCCTTTTTGAGTAGCCTCCATTGATTATTGGAACATTACCAGGGGAGTTTAGGGCCATGATACAGCCGGTCTCTATGTAATTTCATAACAAGAACTAAGATTTTGGAGTAACCGGACTATATAAGCAAATTAAGAGGCTAAAATAAGGATTTGGTGTTTTGAGGAGGAGTTGGGGAACTAAACCGATGGCACCATACTTGCTTTTGTTTTTGAGTTCTACAATGGGCACTAGCCAGCTCCTTAAATAGACAACAAATGAGGACCACATGCGTGCCAATGAAATCCAAATGAAACTCAAAACTGAGCGTCATTGACTTTTTCTTCTTTCTAGTCGACTTTGTCCTTTGGTGTGAAACACATGGCTGCTGCCTGTGGAGGAATGAATGAATGAACATCCTTTACTATTTACCCTGCCATCCATCTAGCTCTTATCATCAAGTGAAATGCTGGTCATTGTTATCAAAATCGGACATCAACCTGGTGAAAGCATCGATTTACAGTTCATCCGTTCAACTTACTCAAATTGTTATAAAAAAAATTAAGGGGTAACTAGTAAAACACTACCAAAACTATAACTTGGTATCACTGAAACTCGTAAATTATAAAATGTGATACATTAACTCTCTGAATTATCAATTTATATTAGTCAACACCTTTTATTAATAATGTGTTAAGTAAATGAAAAATTGTCATGTGAGATGTACTTATTCACAAAACTATAACTCTATATATACCTAACTTTACCTTCTCTTTTTGTAATAATTATTTAATTATTAAAATATATCTTGGATTGCCCCTATATTTATAAGTCATTGAAAGAGCATTTCAATCATTAGACCATTATTACAATACGTGAAGGTTAATTTAGATATAAAATCATATTTTTTGAGCATTTGCAAGTCAAATGACAATTTTTTTTCCACTTTCCTAACGGATTGCTAACAAAATGTGTTAATTAACACAAATTGGTAATTCAAAGGGTCAATGTGTCACGTGTTAAAATTTAGGAATATTTAATGATACTGAGTCATAATTTAGATAGTGTTTTTGTAATTACCTCTAAAATTAAATATATTTTATCAACTCATAAAATCATTTCCCTTTTATTAGCAATGGCTAAACATAAAAGTTGGCATGGAATTAATGGTGGTTCGCCGTGGTAGACCTAGGATTTGAGTTAAGAGGGGACCAAGGTTAATTTTTTGAATATTTTGTAGGGATGAAGGTAAAATTTTGGGGGGTCAATTCCTATATTTTTTTTTGGTAAATACTAAAAAATCTGTAGGTATTATGAAAGTTTTTAAAAGTTTTGGGTGTCGTGGCCCGCCTGCCTCCGTTTGCCACTGGTGGTTGGGTTCCCTCTTCTACCTGTCTACTCCACCGTCTAAAATTTAATAATGAAAGCTGAACAGTCGAAAGTGAGTTGCTAAGCTAGTACCTAAATCATCTCCCTCCTTTGATGTCTCTTTCTCTGTTCCCCTATTTCTAGTGGTCCACATTATCTCATATGATAATTACAAAAAATGTGGAAATAAAATTCCTTAGTGATGAATCTTCATACTTATCATAAGTGAAAATATAAACTCATGATATTGAGTGGGCAAAAAAAGAGGCACACAAAGAAAACAGAAGATCTGGGTTCACTAAACTATATAAAATTTAAAAAGAATTAATTGTTATTGCGTTCCATGGGCCTACACTGAGTTTAAATTTCAAAAAAGAAACTAAAGCATCGAAAGTGGCCTGCTGCATTATTTAAATTTTGAAAAAAGGGTAAATAATTATTTTTTTCTCCAACTTTATGTCAAATTTCAATGTCATCTGTCAATTTTTTTTTCTTCTATTTTAATTTTTAATTTTTTAAAGTAAGTCAATTTCGTCTAACATTGAAAATTGATGAGAAAAGTTAAGGGTTGATTATAGTTTGACCTTCTCAATTATGAATTAACATTATTTTACCCATTTGAATTAAAAATTGTTTTTATATTTTCACCCCTTATACTATTAGAATTCAAAGTTAAGGGCTTGTTTGGTGAAAGTTATATATTACTTTGCAAGCAAAAGAAAAGGGGTTTTATGTCTTTAGAAAGTTGTAAACTGCCTCAAAAGCCTAGGAAAATGATCAAGATTATCACAAAAATCTTACTTTTGTTAATCCCCAATTATTGCTCCTATCAATATGTTTATTTAAATTACACATTTATTAACCAAAGAATTTTTTTTTTTTATTGTATCTGAATAGAAAGGTTGAAATTTTCAAATTGTTTCTCCCATTAATAGTATTTCCATAAACTTAAATACTAATAATTTAGAGGTGAAAATTGTAACGATTTTTAATTTAAGAGAGTAAATTAAGTCATAGTTGAGAGCATCAAAATCTAATTAATTAATTAATTTTTGTCACCTATTTTGAAATATTTGACTAGATTAATTGATTTGTAAAAGTTGGAGAGCTTAAATTGAAGAAATCAAAGTTGAGGGATTAGAAAAATCTTATTATATTTGACTATGAAGGCTAAAAGTGTCAAATTGTTTCTCCTATTAACAGTGTTTACATGAATCATAGTTAATAGTTTATGGGTGATAATGTAATAATTTTAATAGTTTATGGGTGATAATGTAATAATTTTTAATTCAAGAGAGTAACGTGATACTGAATCATAGTTAAGAGTGTCAAAATGCAATTAATCATTTACTTTTCTAACCTACTTAAAAATGTTGAAGTAGATTGATTTATTTATAAAAGTTGGTAGACTTAAATAAAAAAAATCAAAATTGAGAGATGATATTAAAATTTGAAACAAAGTTAGAGAAACAAAATAATAATTTACTTTTTTAAAAAATTAACTACTAGTGCCAATTCAAATGGAAAACGATTCAAGGTATTACAAGAGCCATTGCACCCTCTAGTTCCTAGTTAAACCGGTTAGTCCGGTCCGTTTTTGAGAACATTGTTGCTGAAACTTTAGGTTACTTTAGTTTTTATACAAAAAAAAATTAACAAAAATGATGTGGCAATAGTATTTTTAAAATTATGAGACAAAAGGATGATGTTTTGATGTGAAGTACAAGTATAAGCAACCGCCCATAATACTATGCAGAAATTCTGTATAAACATTATGTTTGTATAACATTATTCAAATTATTATCCTATAGACCTTTTAATTGAGTTGATATAAAATAGATAAAGTAAAAGAGAATGTTAGCATCAATCGCAAGTATGGATCACTCGTCGACTGATACTAGCTACCTCAATTAAAATCAACCAATTGTAAGTGGCCTGTGCTGAAGTGATTAGCATCGCAACTAATACTAGCAGTCTGCAATAAAGTGAGCCCCTGGTCCCTTGTAGCGTCCCGAATTTATTTTCACATGGGCACGATGGCGTTAGCATTATGGCCTGAGTAGCAATACATCAATAAAATGTGAATATATCTCTCTCTCTCTCTCTCTCTCTCATCAATAATAATCTCTAATTTGTTTTTATCTGAATATATAGTGAATGAAAGGTGTCTTTTTAATTTAAAAAAAAAACTTATGATTGTTTCACTCAAATGAACAGTTATGACGGCTTAATTCAAATAATTAAACAGTCCGCATTAATACCATATGCTAAAATCGAGGTTAAAAAATTATTTTTCATTAGAAATTATCGTACTTATCTACTGGTCTACTTACACTGTCATTCAAGTACTGTAAAAATCAGTCATGGTACAGTGGTTGTTACGCTAAGTACCCGTTTGTTATAATTTTTTTAAGTTTTTTTTTATTTTAATTTTTTGATTTATAAGTAAAATAGTTAAATTTTTTTTAATTTTTAATTTTTAATAAAATAAGATAAATAAAAAATATAAAAATAAACAAATCAAAATCAAAATCTTGGCTAAGTCAAAAAAATTTATAAAAAGTCCAACCAAACAAATTGTAAGTGGACCACTATTATAACATTCAATTCCATACAGCGTGAGCCGTGAAGACGCTAATCAAGTAACAAATTTACAATGATAGCCTCGTGACCAAAAGAAGACGTGGAATATTCTCTCACTGCCGTTCTCTTGGGTTTGATCTTACCTCATCATGCATGCGTTACCCATCTGCGAAATCAACTCTACGTTAGTCTGCCTATGTCATGACGAATTTCAGGAAAAGTATGAGCAGAGGAAACTTTTTTTTTTGGTTAACAGACTGGAATTTGGAGAAAGGAAGAAAAAATCTCTCTCTCTCTCTCTCTCTCTCTCTCTCTCCTCCCATTATCTTCACAAAATCAAATAAAGAAGAAAATATAGTTTGTCTTTATTTTTTCTTTTCTTCTTTTTTTCTTCCCTTCTCTTCCATTCTTTTTCCTACGTTTCAAACAAGTGTAAGCGGTTAGGGTTGTTAGTTAGCTTGTATGTATTTTGATTAATCTCTTCTCTGATCCGATCAAAAGAAATTCACACTGACACTAGAGTATTCATAAGAAATAAATTTCTTACAGCCAATCTTTGTGCTTAGTAAAAGTTAAAGTTTGGACATTTCAAAAACAAAATAAGAGTCTTAGTTGACTGGACTAACTCAGTTGATACAACAGAAATGAAACGTTGTTTGAATTGATCACTTCACCAGGAGGACTAATTGATTAATACGGGAATCTTTTCTAACTCTATGTCATATTGTTCAGTAACATGAAAACATTTCTTCGACAGAAGTATTGTGTTCAACTTGAAGAGAAGCACACTCATATGAATATGGTTGTTGCCTTTTAAAGCTGCTGCAATGATATCAAATGTTTTTCCCAAGGAATGACTGGAAATGGTCCCAAAACTTAGCTAAAAATCAGCCAATATATTGGAGATTTTTTTTAAAAAAAAATTCCCCCTATAATGCATGTCTATCTTCTCTATTTGTATGTATTACAAATTAAGGTACTTTTGTAGTTCTTATAGCCTCCAACCTTTGTTTTTTGGTCTAGTACAACAAGAGTTCAATGGAATATTGTCACATTTATGCTAATCTTCAGTTGAGAGCAGAGGCGGAGTCATGTGGGGCTCAGAGGGGAACTTGCCCCCTTAATTTTTCAAAAAATTCACTTCTACCTATAATTTTTTTTATTTTAATTTGTCTCCTTAAAAATTTGTAATTGGCCATTACATTTTTAAAAATATTTCTTTGACGTATAATTTTAGAATGCATCCCCTCTAGAAATTTAGGAATGTCCTCTTAAAATGTTAATTTAGTTTAAAAATCTTTTTATATACTATTAATATAAGTTTATACATAGATATATGAAAGTCAAGTGGCGTATTGTTGATTACAAAAAGTTTTTCTTTGTTTTTGGAAACAAAAAATGGACTTTCACATTTTGTTTCTATTCTCAGAAAATAAAAAATAAGACCATTAAAATACCATCGCTTTCATTTTGATACAAAAACGGTTCTTGAAATTTGGAAAATAATTTTTTTTGTCCTTGAAATTAGGGTTGTTTTTAGAAAATTTACCAAAAATAAAATTTGAAATTGGTTTATCAAGTTTTGTACAAAAATTCTGGTTGCATAGCAATAGGCTGAAATTTTTTTTTTGAATTGTGATTAATTACTACCACTTAAACAAACTTTCTGCCTCCGCTACTGATTGCGAGGCATGGCCTCTTTAAGTTTCTTTATCTGATTTCTCTCTTCAGTTCTAGAAACCCAAATGCATTACGACACATATTTTTTGCGTGCTTAATTTTACATATTTGTACTTTCAGTTATTAAATGACAACAGATGGGAAAGTCGTCAATGGTGTGAGTATTTTTAGAAACCACAAATATGTCAAGGCTTCACCAAAGTGTATATTTCCTTACCATATGATAGATGTTCAATTTTTGGGAATATTTTTGCAAAAGGGAGGATGAAATCGGGCTTGCTATGGCTGAACAGACCAATCAGATGTTAGGTTGGTATCATATTTTCGATTATACTTACAAGGCAGGCAGGTTTTATTTGAAACTTTGATTAAAACATGTCAAGGGCTTTATAACGCCAAAATGAGATTTAAGTGATATTGTTGTTAGAAAATGCTAGAAACCTCAAACATACATAACACATATTAGCTTGTATTCGAATAAAGAAACCCTTCCTATATACCTAGCACATTTCCTGGAGGGACCACTGGTACCGATGAACAATGAAAATGGTCCCACTTATTTGAGCATTACAAAGCATATGTACGACATTAATTTAACTGAAATTTTTAATTGTACAGAAAAAATTACTAAAATCCCATTCAGAATAATGTGGTGCTGGCATTTTTAAATATAGGATCTTGTAAAAAATTTCGTCATAATTTTTAATGTGTATATCTCGATTTCAAAATATGAAATTTCGAAAGACAATTGACTAAGCTTTCTAAAGAAATTACGAAATAAATACTAGTAATGTTTTCTTATTAATGATTACTAGGCTGTATGTAAAATTCTTATGCCAATGACAAAACTCATGTTTTAATTAAAATTTTATGTACGTTTTCAAATTTTATTATTTCATTTTTATAGAATTTTGTTTGGCAAATTTAATTTTTGACCATTGTTGTGTCCTTTTCGTCACTGCTGCAGTAACTCAATCGTAAAATACATGCCATGTAAAATTCAATGCTAGGACCACATTAATTTGTCACCTAATGTGAAAGTCCTTAATTTCCTTCCTTTCAACCACCTCAATTTTGTCACTGCCCTGGCTTCTACTGTATTAGAGGACTGGCAAAGTGAGATTGAGCTAGAATTTCTACAATGACACATGCATGAATATGATAAATATATATCTGCACGTGTATTTACTGGGATTTATAATTACTTACTGAAAAATATATTTATGGGATTAATCTTTCTATTCTATTTTTTTTTTTTAATTTTATCCCCCAACAAGATAGCAAGGAGATCTAGACCACTTAACCCAGGAGACTTAATAGTTAGATTTATTAAATATGGTGACGAGTGACTACTTAATTCCTTGATCAGATAACCATGCTGCATAAAAGCCCGTTAGTCACGATGAATTGAGCTTGGAAAAGCATGTCTTGCAAAATTTGGGACCAAATTATTTTGACGAGTCTTGCTAAGATATGTCTTTAGACAACATTTTAAACATGATTTGTTTAGTTATATAAAGTGTTAAAAAATATATGTTTTTGTAATTTTTAATCCTAAAAACACAATTTTTAAAGGTTTGTATGTCAGCATTTACCTACTTTAACTAAGAGGCATTCATGTCTGCTTATAGTTTTTTTTTTTTCTTTTCATTTTCGCTTTGTTGTTCACATTTATATTAGGGTAGAGAGAAAATTCAATGCTAGGGCCACATTAATTGGTCACCTAATGTGAAAGTCCTTAATTTCCTTCCTTTCAACCACCTCAATCTTGTCACTGCCCTGGCTTTGACTGACTTAGAGGACTGGCAAAGGGAGATTGAGCTAGAATTTCTACAATGACACATGCATGAACATGATGAATATATATCTGCACGTGTATTTACTGGGATTTATAATTACTTACCGAAAAACATATTTATGGGATTAATCTTTCTATTCTATTTTTTTTTTTTTTAATTTTATCCCCTAACAAGCTAGATGGCAAGGAGACCACTTAACCCAGAAGACTTAATGGTAAGATTTATTAAATATGGTTATGAGCGATGACTTAAGATAACCATGCTTCATAGAACCTCGTTAGTCACGATGAATTGAGCCTGGAAAAGCATGTCTTGCAAAATTTGAGACCCAATTATTTTGATGAGTCTTGCTAAGATTTGTCCTTAGGTAACATTTTAAAAATGATTTGTTTAGTTGTATAAAGTATTGAAAAATATGTTTTCGTAATTTTTAATCCTAAAAACACAATTTTTAACAGTTTTGTAAGCACCCTATTTTTGCCTGTTTGGCAATCTCTGATCCGACCAGGTCTAGTTTTCAAACACCACAGCACTTGCAAGCTCAGACGAGCCCTTCAATATCCAGTCCAATCAACTGGTCGCTTCTCGAGCCCACAAGGACCCATTGGAACCATAAGCATCATCATTCCAGGCAGCTTTTCAGATCGGGCGGTCTCAGAAACCAACGCCGTCCAGGTAGCTTCCCAAGATCGGGCGATTTCGGGGACCGACACCTCATTAAGTTCCAAATGGTTCACTTCTGGTGCCTGCTAGCCCGCCAATGTAGAATGTCCGCCATTCGGTAGCTTTCCGAGGCCAGACATTCTTGGAGACCAACACCACCCCTACAAGTAGCTTTCTGGGACCAAGCGTTCTCAGGGACAAATACCATCCTACAGGTAGCTCTCTAAGACCAGGCGTTATTAGGGACCAACACCGTACATGTAGTTTTCTCAAACTAGGCAATCTTAGAAACAAACACCTAAGTCAACACCGACGCTTGTTAGCTCGACTCGGTGAAAAATGACCAAACACACCCCTTAGGCCTCCAGGCACGTTTTAAGAAAGTTAAAAATTTCTCAAAACGATAAGTCCACCCTTCCAAAGTGTCACTGAACTGTTAAGCGTACTCCATACGCCTTCCGTTCTGATTTCGGTCTCGTTCCAGTTAACTCCGGTCAAAATGACCGTTTCGCCCCTGAACACCTCAGCACTGCACAAACCCCACCGAACGGTAAGAGACTCTCCCGAAACCAGCCCTAAACGACCCGACACGTTTAACATAGTACGCCAAACCATTCCTGACCATTTTCAGCCAAACCCAGTCAAAATAACCATTTTGCCCTTGACAATCCAAACGAGCCTCGGAACAACACCTGTCCTAGGGTTTCAAACAAAGGGCCATGCCATACACCCTTGTTTAACCTGAGAAGGACCCTAAGATGCTAAACACTCACGACTCGATAAAGGTTCCCTGGAGCGTCTCGTAGACGCTCCGCCTAAATTGTCTCTTCTCCCCGGCTCCCTGGCTATAACGCATCGTCAAACGACTTGAGAAAAGCGTAAATCAGGGAATTCTTGAAAGTTCATCCATAGATCTTTCCATCAGTATGGCTCGATTGGATAGATCGCTCCCTGAAACCCTTCATCGTATGGCTCAAACACTGCTACTTTCGACAACCCCTAGAGCATCTTGCAGACGCTCTGCCAAGATTGACTTTTTCTTCAATTCCCTGATTAAAACGCACCGTCAAACAACTTGAGAAATGCGTAAATCTGAGAATTTCTGAAAGTATTTTCAAAGTACTTTCCATCGGTACAGACCAATCGAGAAGATCGCTTCTTGAAGGCCTTAGTCATGCCACAAGAAAACAGTTACTTTCGAACACCCACAGAGCGTATCACAGACGCTCCGCAAAGATGCCATTTTATGCACGTTTCCCTAGACGATATCTCACACTTTTGAACACTGTTCAAACTTTTCAAAAACACAAAAGTTCACAAAAAACCCTAGGAGAACACCTCGGGTGCAACCGATTCCTCCAAAACCTTTTCAGTTGGCTCAATTATTAAGGCAAAATTTAAACGAACCTTCTCGGTGACGGAGCGTATGCTACATGCTCCCAGATTTTCATTAGATCGACTAAATTTCGATCAACGGTAAAGATTTAACTAGTACACAGGGTGCCACGTGTCATTCTGACAATGGAGCAGTACCTGCACATGTGCTACATGCGCTAGGGCAAAATTTGGCCAAGCGCATGTAGCATATGCGCCAGGCCTGTTCCAGGTTGCCTATAAATACCAAGCCCCCCGTTTGCATATTCCAGGTCTGAAATTGATACGAAACCCTGCTGAAATTACTCCAAAACCTCGAATCTTCATACATATTCTCCCCCTCCAACACTTAGGCTAGATTCCACCACCCTAAAGGCCATACACTTCACTTACTTAGCCTCATACACCATTAAACACTCCCTTCCAACCCTTCAAGCCTTCTTGAAGTCATTCAAGCTCCAATCAAGACATCCATTAAAGACTACAAGTGTGTTGAAGGCAAAAGGTGGTATCCCTTTTACATTTTTGTCTTTCCCCACTCTTCTCTTCTCCCTTCTAGCATACTTAGGCTATTCTCTATTTTAATCCCCATTTTCAACTCCCTATTCTCGAATGCTTGAGCCAAGAGGGCTTTTAGATCATGCCTAGAGGAAAGCAAGTGAGAGCCACCGTGTAGGGGGATCTCTCACTAGCCTACTTTAAGATGGTATGGCATAGAAGCCCCTTGTTTATGTGGTGTAGCCTAAAAGCCTTCTATGTGACCATGACCCCTTGCATATTATTATTTTGATCATGTCTTGTGTGTTTGGTTTCATTTTTATGCTCATTACCATGTTCTACAATGCTTCAATTACTCTTAGTTCTATGCCATTTCCAAGCTTTATATTTCTTTCAAAAATAGTTTCAAGAGTTGGCTCGTTAAAGTTTAGAATGGGACCTTAGAAATCATGCCCTAGAAGATCCCCTACTAACCCCTAACTCTCTTTTTGGCATCATGGCATTTTGACTTGTATAAGAATTGTTTTCAAGCTCTCCAAATTCCAAAGTTTCCATTCTTTTAAGTTTAGTGGTTGAAATGGCCCCATGGAGCCCTCTCTTGAGTGGTCTCCCTTTTGTTTGGCCATAGGAACCCTCTCTTGATGGAATGGTTTTCTTGAAAAATGGTTTTCAAAATCCTTTTCCAAAGATGGTTTCCAAAAATTCATTCTCCCTATCTTTGCATTAAAAACGGTGCTTCAAAAAAAAGTTGTTATCATGTTAATTTTTTATCTCTTGCACCCTTGTCAAGATAATGGTTATAATGGCCATGAGGGAGCCTTCCTTGGAATGGTCTGCAAGCATCACCCATACAAATCATACTCTTGGTTAGAATCAAAATTTTTATGGAAATGATCTTTAAAAAGATGCCCTACCAAAGTTCATTGCATAACATGTTTTGTTTCCCAAAACCCTTTCCAAGAGTGCATGAAACCACTTTTTAAAACCATCTTCCAATCCGACCCTAGATTAACTAGATCCTAGTTGACCAACCCTAGGTTAACTTGACCCTAGCTGACCAACCCTATGTTAACTTGACTCTAGTTACCAAACCTTATGTTAACTTGACCCTAGTTGACCAACCCTAGGTTAACTTGACCCTGGCTCACTCACCTTAGGTTAACTTAACCCTAGTTAGTTAACCCTAAGTCATCTTAACCTTAGGTTAACCCTACCCTAGTTAGTCAACCCTAGTTCAACCTAACCTTAGGTCACTCCTAACCATAGGCTAACACAACATAGGTTAGTATACTTCAAGGTTTCAACTCATGAACCCTTTTTAAATGATCTTTCAATTTTAAACTATACCCATTACTCATTTTTCCAAAACCTCCTACTCTCTTGAGATTTCAAAAAGCTAACTCCATAACTTCTTCAAATCCCCAACTTTAAGACATTTCCAAAAATGTTTTCAAAGGGTCACAAACCTAAGGTGTCCCTAGCCCTCTTATGGTTAAAGACCCCAAAGGAAGGTGATATATCAAGAGCAACCTCCAAGGTTGTCCATAATAGGACTCCAAACCCTTAGCCATTTTCAAAGGCCACTTTCAAAAACTAATTTATCAAAACATTCCAAAGTCATACCTCCAAGGTTTTCAAAACAAGACCTCCAAATATTTTCAAAACTCTCGTGAGTTATTCCAAAACCTTTTCTAAAACTCCATTGATTTGATTCATAAACGTTTTCAAAACACTCCATCACCCAATTTTAAGTCAAAACTTTTAAAGGCTTCAAAGTGTCTTAAACTCTTCCGAAGATCTTAAAGTGTCTTCAAACTTTCCAAAGGTCCTAACGCGCCTATTTTCTCTCAGGCTCTTGACCGAACTACGATTGACCTAATTCTTACCAAATGAGATACATAGACAACCTAAAATGGTGCGATCATAACTTCTATTTCAATTCCAATCCCCCTTTCAAAAACTTTCAATCAATCCAAAGTTCTCATTTCAAACTCCTTCAAAACTCCCACATTTTCCAAACTTCTTCCAAAACTTGCATCATGCATCATTCATCCGAAAGGTGATGACTAAACCCCGTTTTCGAAACTCTAAAGTGGACATTAAGTGGACAATGGTAACTGGTTATTCTAGTGAGTGAACAGAGGGTGAATAGACATATAGGTACTGAAAGGGCCGGGTAGGGTGATGATCCTAGGATATCTTCCCTACACGTAACCAATCCCCGGACCATAGATTTTTGTTTTCGAAAGACCAAAATAGAGTTATTTTCAAAAAGGGTTTAAATATTTCCAAAGGTTGCCAAACAACTTATTTTCTTAAAAAATCCTCTCTTGAGGGAGTTTTCAATGTCCTTTTCAAAAATTCTAAGTTTAATCTTCGGATTAGTACTTAGTTTTAGGTGACCTAACTCACCTTAATCAAGTTAGGTGGTGACTCCTATTTTTCTTAAAAGCCCTTAGTTAAATTAATTTTCAAACCTAGTTGCACTTGTCCTTCTAGGAGGATGAGTTCTAATGACAGAGTTTCGTGCTTTTGATCTCTGAGCTAAAAGGACCTTGGACACCCAAAAACCGGGGTGCGACAAGTTTGTATGTCAGCATTTACCTACTTTAACTAAGAGACATTCATGTCTGCTTATAGTTTTTTTTTTTTTTTCATTTTCGCTTTGTTGTTCACATTTATATTAGGGCAGAGAGAGAAATAGTTGGTACTATCTAGTGAAACCTTATCGATAAACAGAGAATCCGTCCAAGAGGGCTTGAGATGAATTTCAAGCCATTGAACAATATAATTTTCTACCAGCAAGTTTGAAAATGTAAGCGGTTTTGATACTGTAATTCTGTTTGGGTAAGAAAACAAAAACACAGAGACATTAGTATAGGGATTGTGTTAAGAAGATCGAAGACGATGAATTGTTGCTTCAAAGCGTGTTACAATTTTACTTACTTGAGATGATTTTTGTTCCCACTAATTTTGTGAATATGATCTGCACAGGATTAATAATCAAACGTCTCTAGAATACAATGAAATTTACAAAAATTTGTATTTCTGATTGAGTTTTTCAAATTTGAAATCATATTCGAATACTCTTTGGCTTTTCAAATCTATCTAGAATCTAGAATTTTCTGTTTCTTTGAGAAAAATAGATTCCGGCTAAGATAAATGATATAAACAAAGAGAAATAGAAAATTTTATGCTTTAGAAAGTGAAAACTGTTGTAAAAAAATTGAGCGAGCAAAAAATGGTAGCAAATCTACTATTTTATAGACCACAAGGTATCTATTTGAAGAAGATACATGCATGTTAGAGAACAAAAATAATTGAATTTTCGTAGTCACTTGCAGATTTAAACATGACAGTCCAATCAAATCTGTTCTAATATGATGGTATTGAGCACACTTTTTTAATATGTAATCAAGCCACTCATCACACTTTTATGAATTCACGATACGATCATTTTTGTCACGTATTAACCGTTTGATAATCGATCATTGTCATTGGCATAAGTTGATGCCTTGATCATACGCCACTAGGGGCCAGTTTAGTACATCTAAATCCTAGCTTTTTTGCTTTTTTATTTATAAGCCAAAAAAGTAAAACCAAAAAAATTAAAAAAACAAACTATACCAAATGGTAAAGAGATAGATATGAAGAGATTGGGATGGAGTGGAACCCTCTGTGTCTCTTTTGTCATACTATGATGGAAGATTCTGATCATCTACTTCTTAAGTGTAGGTTTGCTTGGTTAGTTTGGTGCAAAATTCTTTCTTGGTGGGGATTAGAGTGGGTCTGTCCAGAATCTATATTGAAGCTCAGCTTTTGGTGGCAGAATCAAGAGCACAAATTTCTCAACAGATCAATCTAGGAGGCTGCATTCATAGCTATCTTATGGAATTTAGGGTCAGCTAGAAACAATATTCAGTTCAACAATAAAGTAGTAGAATGGGAGACTATCGCTGAGGAAACATCACTAACAATTTGGCAATGGCTTCAAGCTTCTTCAGCTGAGGGTATTTGTGGGAGTTCTTTTTTTTTTATATCTTTCTCTGGAGTAAGATCTTTCATCCACTCCACAGTTTAATCTTGTCTAGTTGAAATCAAAGGTGTCTTGTTTTTGGCACAATGATGGCAAAACAGAGGGTGTTTTCATTATGTTTCGGTTGAACTCTTATCAACCTTCTTCTCTTGTGGTTGCTTTGTAAAGTCTTTATGACTTATAATTCTAGTTTTCTATCAATGAATTCATCTTTTGCTGTCCAAAAAAAAAAAAAAAAGAGAAGGAGAACGATGTTGTGTTACAAATTGCAGACTTACCAAAAAATAAAAAAGAAGCAACACAACGGCATTGTGTTGTAGGTAGATAACGAGCCCTAATATTTTGTGCATATATATGTATATATATAATTGGGGCGGGGCGAGGCGGCAACTTAAACCCATTCCCGACCCAAACCCCACTCGGGTTCAATCATCTTATCCTATACCCAACCCTACCTTGATTAAATCACTGCCAAATCTATCCCAATAGGGGCGAGTCAATGCGGGAACTTATAAAATCAGATTGAATTGTCATCCCTAAACAATACGTAAAAAAAATGGTGGGAATTATATATGTATTACTTTTCTTTTCACTTTTTAATGTAAGATTTATTAGATAACGTAATAAATGCTTTCTTACAAACATCATGAAAAGTTTCGTTGTGCAACCATTTTGAATACTCATAAAAACATACATATGTTTTTTAAAATACTCAAGGGCGTTGTAGCCGTTGCTTATGTTGTTTGGTAGATCAGCGAGAGAAAAATTATAGCACTAGGAAAATAGAAGAGTACAATTACTACTGCTCTCTACAAGTCATCCTCTCTCTTACTCTTGAAGTCAGTCTTGGGCAACAAGCCACCTTTCGATAGGTAAAGCCAATCTTAGAAATCCTAGTCCATACAACTATAGAAACTTGTTACATATTGGATCCATTAGGGGATATCAGTCCCTACAACTTGATACATGTACCAACCTAAAAATTACATAGACCACGTAATATAAGATACACACCTAACAATGACTACTAAAGTCACCAGCCTACCCAAAAAAAAGAAAAAGAAAATGGCAGTTGTGTTACTGTGGGATAATACACGATTAGGTTGGATACCAATATAGACTTTAAAATTTTAGCTCAAAAGATTTTGCGATATGCGTAGTTTGTTATTATCACATCCCAACTCTATTGGGTGTATGATTGGTCCTTTCAAATTGGAGCCACCCAACTTCGTCCTATGTGGATGTGTCAACTACTAGTCCAGAGCCACAAACATTATCCACAAAATGAGGTTCCCCAACACTCTAATGATGTGCCCTTGGGTTTAGCGCTTTGGCAGCCCAGAAGAACATTGATGTTTCTGACAGGCTATTTGGAAATTAGGGGAGGAAAAGAAAATTTTAAATTTTTGTTCTTTCTTGTTTGATATTTCCTAAAAGAAAAAGGAAAGGGTAAGAGAAGGAAAATGGAGGGAAATGAAGGGAAAAAAAAATTCACTCTCTCTCTCTCTTTCTCTGTCTTCTTTCTCACTACTTTCCTTTTATTTTCTTTACAAAACCAAAAAAAGAAGGAAAAATACTTTTTTTTCTCATTTTTAGTTATGTTACTACGGTAAAAGAGGGCTCATCTAAACCTATTGATTGATGCTAATTACATTTTTGTTTTTGGTGAGATGATGCTAAATACATTCGAGCTCTAGTAATAGCTGTATGTTGGCATATACTAGAAGCAAGGAATTCTTTTTTTGTTTGTTTTTTTTTTTAGTGTTCAATAGATTACTCCTTCGTGCTCGTACATGACAATCATCTATATGAATCAAGTAAACTTTATATGTTGCATAATGATGGCTGGCCACATGGGAAAAGGAATTGTTGGCAATTCGAAAAGCGTCCTCCTAATCCAAGTTTCATTGTTTCTAACACAAGGAAACTGCTCTTATTTTTTAATAATCAAAATGAATATGCAACATGGGCTGCTCCACATACTTGCTAGGGAGCATTGCTGTGCAGCACCTACAGCTATCTACGGATATGCCCGGCCCCAATGCAAGTAAAGGGGTTACAGTCATCCGACCGCGCGCTGAAGGTCTTGCCGAGGTGGTTTAACCCCAACAAGGGCTATTAGTCTTTGATTATACAAATGCTTTCTCTCTCCCTTATCATAATGCTTCTCTCTCTTAGGTAGTACCAACTGCTCAGTACTCATTCTTATTAAATTGATATATGAGATGCTTTATTACGTCAGAAACATAAATTTATAATAAATGAAAAGACTTTTAATATAGTGAATAACACATAACAAAATCTAATATACATGAGTATCAAAGAAACCTCGTACAACTTGACTACTAGACTTCTACTATAACCCTACTTTGTAAAAAGACAAAATTACTCTCAAAGTGAGTGTTCGCTGGTGATATTTAAAGAATATTTTTGTCCATTCTTACAAATTCTCCCCATTGAAAAATATGGCCGAGCTGGCTTGGACTACTGCCAAAATATTCAAGTTAAGCCTATTCTTCAACTCTTAGGCCCAAGCCCACCCAAAGGGGTTCGAAATTGCGCGGGCTTGAGCCAGTCTCAGGCTGAATTTACTTCCCCACCGACACCCTTAGACCTTAGTCTTATCTTCCTTTTTACTAGATTTAGATCTGCACATTAGTTGTACTAGAAGGTTGGCACGCACTATGTGCGCGTACTACACTATACTCAATCACCCTCTCTACCACTAATGTAATAGTGGGTGGTTACAAATTTGAAAAAACAATTTAGTTGTGCGTATTACATAAGTACCCTTGCATGTGTTAAATATATATTGGACTAACTTTCTGTTGTAGGTCATTTTTGTCAACAAATAAAAAGCCTCACCAAAGTGAAGGCTTCACCAAACTCAAGGGTTTGCCTTTACCTCTAAGTAAAGAATTTTTTGTAATGCATAGTACTTCTAATTATAATTTTCAAGTACCCTAATATAATTCACTCCCACAACTTAGGATGCTTATATTGCAAGGTTTTACTTTATAATTGCAATATAATAGTTTGAAATATATTTTAAGCCCAGCGGCAATAACTTTCAAGTACATGTCCTCTAAAGTTAGATTGTGAAGTAATGATTTTATTGGACCATGTGTATGGCAATATTTACATATGGTGATTCTTAGCTCACATAATCTTCTAAGAGCGTTAATACCCTAATTATTGTTATATTTTTCAAGTTTTAAAAAAGTAAGTTTTCTTAAGAGAAAAATGTAACTTCTATGTTTTTGGTATCTCTCATCCATTACCAATAAAGAAGTACGAACATCTCTTTGTATGGTTTCATTTTAAATTTCTTTGGATTCATAGTAATAGGTTGGTGAATATTAAAAATATTATGATCTATAGAAAAATAAAAATAAAAAGGAGATATAAAAATCTATCCATACCTATTGAGAAAAGAACAAAACAAAATTGAGTTTGCAAGACTCCGCTACTATTTTGTTGAAGTCCCCTTACTTTGCCATGGATTATATCCATAGTGAGTAGAGAGATAGATTTTATAATTTTGTATTCATGATGTGTTAGAGAGAGGAATTTCCTTTCTTTTAAGCTCCAATAAAGATATTTCCTAAATGGTGAGTGTGAAACAATGTTTTAAACATCGGACCGGATTGGCCGGTTGAACTTGTTGAATTGTTGATCGGTCAAAGAAACGGTCCGGTCAGCCCTTTAAACCCGTTTTGATTAAAATTCGGTCAAATCCAGTAAGAATCGTGATTGAACCGGGACCCAATCGATTAAACCTACTGTTAAGGCAAAATTTTAAGTCTTAATTTCAAAATTTTAGGCTTTAAGTATCAAAACTAGGGTAGAAAAATAAGACACCTTTTATTACTATTAATAAATAAATTAATGACATAATTATGATATCACGGGTCAATAACGGTTGACCCGATGATTAAACCAGTGACCCGTAACTCTAGTCTCTTTTTTGGTTCGCTTAACGGTCCAATTTGCAAAACATTGGTGTGAAACATGGATTCTCCATTTTTGGGTTTTATTCTAATTAATTATGGGGTGAAAGAGAGAAGGTGAAGGGAAGAGGTTTCCTATTCCAATTTGAATCTCTCTGAATCAATTACAAGCTTTGCTTCTATGTTTATAATCATAAAATCGGTTATGTTATTTATCACGTGTGGACATATCAAATATTTACTTTACAATTAATTTCAGAAGATCTAGCCAGGCTTCATTTATTCACGATACCTGTTGGGGGCCCAGTGAGGACCAAGACCAAAACAGAAAAAAGACTAGCTCCAGGAGATCGGCCTAATGTTACCGACCTAGCAAGGCGGGTCCGTGTCGACTAGAGGCTAAGTTGCAAAAGGGCTGGCCTAAGGATCCTAACCCAAAAGTTGTAACGACTAATAGGTCCAGAATACAAATCTCATTCCTAAGGGGGCTATGACAAATAAAGGATAAATCCAATACATTAAACCGACCCAAAAAAAGAGATTCCTATGAAGAAAGTGACTCCAAATCCCAAAGGAAACATGGCATTTCGAAAACTATAAATATCCCATGTACTAAAGGAGTAAGGTACGTTATCTTGAGTTCAGGCTCTCAATACTTTATTCTATTCATTGTGATTAAGCTTGCTAACTTAATTATCAGAGTGCCTTTGGCCCAAAGAGGGTCGACGCATTCTCATTGTCTTATTCTCTCGCAGATTGTTCGTGCTCGTCTATTTGGTTCGAGAGTTCAATCAGGCATTCCTAAAAATCTCACTTATAATTGACACCGTTTGTGAGAAGGTCTATAAATGATGAGTATCAGCTTTTTCAGAAGAGGAGTTGATCCCACCAATAGGAAGCTAGAGTATAGCCATGATGTTTGTAGTCAGGACGACAATAACCAATTAAGTCATCACGATAATTCAGTGCGAATTTCGAGAGGATGCTTGATCAGATCAGAGATACAAGTCCTTGCAGGCAACTAGCGGGGAAGGTATGAGGGTCTATGACAGGCTCCACAGTATGTCAGAAATCCTAATCGCTGAAAGTACTATCACAGGAACTTGAATCCATCGCCTTCCAGTAGTCGTGTACCTAGCAATTTGTCACCCCGAGCAGCCGAGTGGAAAACTCTAGCAACGAGATAAAGAGATCGTCCACCTCAGGTCAACGGTTGAAGTTATGAGGGAAGCGATTGCTAGAAGGAATGGACAAATACCTAATGGATAATCAGATCGACATAGAAGGAGAAGGACGAATTCAAGAAACACAAGCCCCCCTGCCGTCGCTAATAGTCCAGCCTTTCGTGATAGGTTTTTGCGATGGTAGCATGCCGTGGCAAATAGGATTATTTGCGACAGCGTGGTGACAAATTAGAGCCGTTGCAAATAAATCCATTCCCGCCTCAACCTTTTGCAGCAACATTGTTGCCCTGACAAATACTGTTTTGCCGTTGCAAGGGCCGTGGCAAAAAATTTTTGCGGCATTGTTTATTGCCACGCTCTTCTGGCCATTGCAAAGTCGTGGCAAAATGTCTTTTGCCATGGCGTCCGGTCATTTGCAACAGTAATTTGCCGTGGCAAAAAGTCTCATTTTTAGTAGTGTCATGTGATAGGATGACTTGGGAAATTTACATGTGAAATGTCAAATTTAGAAACTTCGATAGTAATCTCTTGGATTGGGAAAAAAGAATTTCAGGAATTTGGATTCTCTCCATTATATTATTACAAACTCATTTAATTTTCAGTAAATTTAAAGTCGACTCATCTAATTACTTTTTTTTTTTTTAGTTGACGTGGTTTTTAGGATAATATTGTCGTTATTATTTTTACTCTCCATGTATTTAATATGTCTCATGCTATAAAGCCTAAATCCTAGTGACATTGGTTGGCTAGTGAATTAGAATTTTCGCTGGAGTGCTCTCCAGATCATCTCTTTCAAGGACCTAATCTTGGACCCCTTTCCATAGGGCCTAATCCATCAGATCACAGCAATTAACACCAGAATATAAACCAACCTTTCCGCCGTGGCATGGACCTGAGAGAACAGTATAGTATCTTCTTCTTACATCACCTACAGCAGTCAACAAAGCCCAAATTTCCCCCAAAAGACAAGTCTCTTCAGTCTTGTCTGAACCACGTTTTTACAGATTCAAATCTTCATACCCAGTTGATCAACAAAGGCAAATAGACCAAATAAACAATCCAATAATACGCCAACATATATATATATATATATATATCTATACAAGTATATATATATGTATCTATACAAGAATCAATTTGATCAGACTCGCGATTCTATACAAGTATGGAGTTGTTTACTTAGATACAGATTTTATAGCTTTGAAGGACTTTTCTGGTATGAGGAATTCAATTGGAGCACAAAGCATTGTGACCTCCGGGAACTGGACAAGATTGAACAATGCAGTGCTTGTTTTTGACAAGAATCATCCACTTCTGTTCAAGTTCATGGAGGAATTTGCATCCAATTTTGATGGGAACAAATCGGGACATAACGGACTCTACTTGGTTTTTAGAGTGGTCGAGAGAATGGCAATTACAAGACCTTGTAACTTCACCATCTTGCCGCCTATGGCCTTCTATCTGGTAGATTGGATTAGGATAGCTGGTTTTTTTGAAAAGCCGATTAATCGGGTTCATTCAAAATGGGTGGAAGCCAAGTTGATTCAGCTAAGTGGGGAAACTTATGGGGTGCATCTATGGAACAGGCAGAGTAGCAGATTGAGAAATGAAGAGGGAAGCATCATAGGCAGATTGATATCGGACAATTGTGTCTTTTGCAATAACATATACAGTTCTTAAATATAACCCCTAAGCTGAATGGTGAAGCTTCTTCAGCCACAAGTAGGTTTATTTGTTTTGAACTAGAAAATTGAGAATCGATTAGGATTCATCATGAAAAATTATTGGAATTTCCATCAATTCAAAAATTCTTTGTTTTCTCTATTTGTTTCTTGTTTTTCTCTGCCTTTTCTTCCTTTGTACATAAGAAAATTGTTTGCTATAGAAATCTCATACAAGAAAATGTAATTGATATTCATATTGTCAATATATGTATCATGTATTAAAAGTGCACTATCCTGTTAGAATTTCCTACAATAGATCATAATCCTCAGCCGTCTCAATCTCAACCCGAATCTGAACCCTCTGCATCTCCACCAACCGAATCCCAGCAATCTCCTAAACGACTTTGTTCTGGACAACTTGTTCTTACTAATCAATGATTTTCTATTTCGGTTGACAGATTCTCCATCCATGAATCCACTCTCAGCAGCCAAGCCGCTTTGAGCTTCACTTCCAGAATCCATGGCCGGTCCAATACGCTTTATGGACTTCCAAGGATCATCATGAATTCCATCTTCTGTATCGCTACCCCATAGAAGTATAGGTTTGATTATGGGTGAGCCAGTATATTCATTCATATGGGTCGCAAAACTAGTATGCTCCATGTCGATTAACCTCCTCAGAGAGGTGCTTCCTTCTTTCATCAAGTCTAAAAAGGAACTACTTCTGCGAGAAGAGGAAAATGAAGAACAAGAAGCAGCTGCAGAAGAAAAAGAAGACGAAGAAGAAGAAGAAGAAGAAAAGGGATTTCTGGTATTCTATAATCTGCCTGATCTTATCCTTTTGAGCTTGTGTGTTGATGATGCAGAGGGCCTCTTCATCTTCATCTTCAGTTATCTCTGATGCTATTTATGTTCTAAATTCTATGCAGGAGACCGAAGAACAGGGGAAAGACTATAGGAAGAATTTGAGATAGGTATAACTCCCATTAAAAAATTTGCAAAGCCGGCAATGAAAAATTCTTTTGTACTTTCAGTTGTTAAGGCTGGCCGGTTTGTGTACGAAAAGTCAAGATTGGAAATTGGAATACAGATGCCCATTCAAATGTTTGAACCATTATAACTACATTAGTATGGCATACCATGATACCGGCTCTCCCAATTGTCCAGTTTTTCAATTCTTTTACAGAAAATGCTATTTCTCAATCTATTTTTAGACATAAATAAATAGGTCTCACATACATTTATTAATGTGAGTTCCAATATCCGTGTCTTGGAATGTGAAAATGAATTGAGAAATTAGTTTATGTATATATATAAATTTGAATTAATTATATTTACACTTTATAAACTATGATTCAGTATCATTTTAATTTCTTAAACTTAAAAACGCTACAATTACACCTCTACTACTTTACTTTATGCCAATTTTATTCTTCCATTAGTCATCCATTAAACAGAAACGGATGGAATGGGTCGTGTGATTTGCACATGATCAACCAAGTTTTATTTTTAAATCCAAAATATCCTTCTCCTATAAAGAAACTCACAAAGTAATACTAAATTATCATTTGTGTATATACATCCAGATACATACAAATGTTCTTCCCCCGAGCATGATTCATGGAGTGATTTTCTTGCAAAATTTTCAGAAAAAATATAGAGAATATATGTTCCCATACCATTTGCCTATTATTCCAATTCAGTCGACTAATGGCACTAGATAAAATATTAAATTGCATTATCCAAGCATCACATGATTCATAGCATTAGGTGGGTCCTGTGTTGAGAGATATTAGTGGGTGGTGTTCTATCGTTGACTTAGTCAAGGTTAAGTTTGTAATTGCACGCTCTATGTTAAGGATGTTTAAATTTTTTTAAGTTGTCATAGTTGAGGGGTTAATTTGTATGATTTTTTTTTTTTATAATTTAGAGAGGATACTGAGTTATAGTTTAAGCGGTGTCAATACAATTAACTCTATCTTTATATACATCTTTACTCTTCTTTTATTGTTTCTAAATCTAGAATGGGCAGCACATTAAGGCGCAGCCTTCACATACCTTATTAGAACTATAACATATGAAAGTAATCATAGTTATCTTTTTTTGTTGATAAGATAAAGTCATCATAATTATTTTTACAAGCAAGCAAAAGAAAGAAAAGTAATTGTAAATTTTTTTCTTTTTGGGTATGGAAACCATATAAGAGATCTAGAATTTATGGAGATCTTCGAAGAGTTGTAGAGCCAGCCATCACAAGTTTACTTCTAGCTGCGGAAAGGTGACCCTCACTAAAAATATAATTTTTTTAAAAAAAAATATTGTTTGCACGGTAGCCTTCAGTTACAGACGACTTAGTTACCAAAGCAAGAAATTTGTTTTATTTATTTATTTATTTATTTATTATTATTTGCAAACATATGGAATAATTATTCAATGATTTTGGAGAGCCACGTTGGCTTTGCTAGCTCCTCCTCTCATGTGAAATAGGATCTCCTTGTTAGATGCAGCGAACTATAATTTTATGTCGTAGTTATGAAAATACAGTAAGAAAAACAAGTAGCTATAACATTTGTGTATTGAAAAATATATGCCCAATCGTAAACCCAAGCAGAACAAATGGGAAGTGATGGGAAGGAAAAGGCATAAGGACATGGTAATTTTGTTTTTCTAATTAAAATTTATTTTTGTGGGTAATGTATTTTAAAATGATGACTCTCAATTTAGACATATCATTTTATATAAATTTTTTGCATGAGTTTTTCATGTCAATATTACTCTAATTTTTAACATCTACTCCACAATTTATTTATTTACTTTCAAACCGAATTTTGTTTATTCACAATGCTGGCTACACATCCGCGGGGTAGCCGTCCCATGAAGGTCCCGTACTATGGGATTTGCAAAACAAAAACAGCAAAAACACACACAAAGCCTTGGACCATTTTTAGTGTTCTAAAAACAGACAAACAGACATGCAAGTACTGCAACTACAACAATCAATCTGACCAACCACTTTATTTTTCCATTCACTCGGGTGGAAGGTCTCTTCATTTAATGAGGGAAGATGAAGAAGATCATCTCCTTGCTCACTGTAATAGCCTATTCAATGGCTGAACAGCCAATTGATTCTTGTGCAGGAAACACAGGCTTGGAAGCCATAAGGGTCTCTCCTTCCGCCTTGAAGTCAAGCAGCTCGTCGTTATAAACATCCCACCATTTCGCGACAAACATTTTGACGTCCTCTCTGTCCATGTGAGGGCCTTTCCCGGTGTAAGTCCATGGCTTTGCACCCTAATTTTTAGAAATGGAGGTGAAAAATGGTGAAAAATAATGGGTTTACGTACAAAACTATGTCCGGATTCGCTATATATAGATCAATTGGGAATACTTACGGTGTAGTGCACCACTTTAGCCTTTTCGACCTCAACTTTCTCTGGATGGTGCCATATCATTGGGATCATCAGGTTGTAGATCAGAGGAATGGGTTTGAAAATG
The DNA here is from genome assembly GCA_033060915.1 of Euryodendron excelsum. Classification (NCBI taxonomy): domain Eukaryota; kingdom Viridiplantae; phylum Streptophyta; class Magnoliopsida; order Ericales; family Pentaphylacaceae; genus Euryodendron; species Euryodendron excelsum. Next base: position 2,069,940 of record CM065395.1, read on the forward strand.
TGAGTGAAGAATTTGTTCAAGAAATGCTGTCATTTTCATACAAAACGGATAAATCTCTAGTTTAGTAACAGTCTTATTTCGCAATCATCGATCTTTAATCATCATGAAATTGAAACCATGCATGGTATATCTTATAAGAGAACCTTAAACACATTAGGGTCTGCTTAATGTTTGTTTAGTTCTAAAACTTGAAGTTATTTGTGGATATATAGGAGAAATTATTCAGTGCTCATGGATTTACACTATGTATCCTTACTCCTTTTCTTAGATGGGGTGGGGTGTTTGGTTTCACCTAGTAGGGAAGACTCTACCTCTGGAAGAAATAGAATAAAGATGACGTGGTGCTTCTAAAACACTGAATAATTTTTTAATGCATAGATATATAGATATTTTTCGTCAAAGCCTGAAGTTCCTAAAATTTATAGTTATACACACACGTGTACATAAGTCCTCAAGCACCTAGTAATCCATATATAGGTATGTATGTCTGCATATACATAATTAGTTCTTGTTAGTTCTTTTTGGTATCTATGGGAGATAGATAATCTAACAGATTGAATGCACAAAACCATAAAATTTACATAAAAACGTAAAACCAGTTTTAACTCATAAATGAGAATCCTGATATATATATATATATAAATATAATAATGCATCAAGTAAGGTATATAGTTATACATATATATATACATAAAATTATAACTCATCACCTGGTCTCCGAAGAGTCCTGCCTGAGTGATCTGTAGAGACTTAAGCATGGTTTGGTAAGTTCGAGGACTAGGTTCGAACACAAACATCCCGGCATTGAAGTACAAGGGAGGAGGAGAACCCATCTCGGCTGGCCACGTCACCTTATCCGGGCATTGCTGGCAGTAGCCAATGGAGTGCTGAGGTGTACCGCTCCAATCGACGCCGCAGAAGCAGTCCACCACGGCATAAATGTATCCGTCGGGCTTTTCAAAGAGATGGTCGATGTTCTCAAAAACTTGGATGTCAGCATCCAGATAGATCATCTTGCTGTACTCGTCCAACTGCCATTGATCGAACATGATAATTATGTGTTATATTGGTATATTTAATTACTGGAAAATACAATTTCTTGCATACTTCTTTATATTAAAAAATTCCACCAGATGTTACGGTATTGGCATTTTTTAAAGGGTGAAATATTCTTTGCACTTTAGTACTGTACACCGAATCTCATTTCAGAATTTATATTTTTAATTATAATAATTAAGTCACTGTACTTTTAATTTGTTATAATGTCACATTTTTATAAACTTCCGTTTGTGTCATTGGCGATAAAAAGTTATGTGCATCTAATGTGACCCTTTTTAAAGGGTAAAAATGTATTCTCATACCATTTTGACATCTAAATGCCCCTGCACCCTCCTCACTTGAGGTTATTTGGATGTATTTTGCAACTCTAATTTCGTTTTATACATAGAACGACAGTAAAAGTTTAGGAGAAATTGGTAAAAAGTAATTATAAAAAAGTTTGGCCACTAAATAATTGGAATAAAATAACATCAATTAGTGTGAGCATGCATTTTTGCCATTTCAAAAGTGCTATGTAAGACGCACAAGGTTTTTGATCGTCAATTGCACAAATAGAAGCTTATGAAAGGATGACATTGCAACAAATTAAAAATATAATAACTTAATTGTTACAATTGAAAGTACAGGTTTTTAAGTAGAATTCGGTGTAAAGTGTAAAGATGTAAAATATATTTTATCCTTTTTTAAATTATGAGTTAAAATTGTGCGTGTTTTGATTTTCAAGTAAAAGGACCAAAAACACGACCGCATTGACCTATATATATGTAGATTTATATATATGAAACATCAAAGGATTGGTTTGGTAGTTAAAGATTGAGATTCGAAAGTTTGCTCCCTTTAAGATCTCAACTTCGAAATCTTTTAAGTGCTATCAACTCATTGATACCATCTCTAGAGCCTTTAACTTGATAATTATCTAATTTCTATGAAAAAGAGAGCACTCAGACACCCAGCTAACAGAAAATATATATATATACACACACAGCTTGGAATATAGGACCATGTTGCATCCTATCTGCATCGGGTCCTCGGGCAGGGGGACCGGTTCCATCTCATGAACGACGCAACCCTGACACCTAATGGCCTTGCGGTGTTCCTCGGGCACGTCAGGCAAGATTGCAACCACAAGAGGGTACGGACTCCTGACTTTGCGCAGACCCTTAGACAATCCAGCTACCCCTTTGACATAGACACCATTACCGGCTAAAAATGTTACGTAGGCCCTTTATGAGTAGTCTCCATTCATTGTCGGAACATTACCAGGGGAGTTTAGGGCTATGATGCAGCTCGCTAGCTAGGTTTCTAGGTGATTTTCAAAGAACTAAGATATTGAAAACTATGCAAATCAAGAGGCTAAAATGAGGATTGGTGTTTTGAGGAGTTTTGGGAAACTATACCGATGGCACCATGCTTTGTTTTTGCTTTTGACTTCTACGATGGGCACTAGCCAGCTCCTTAAATAGACAACAAATAAGGACCACATGCATGCCAAATGAAACTCAAAACTGAGCTTCATTATCCTTTGGCGTAAAGCACATGGCTATTGCCCGTGGAGGATTGAGAGAATGAAAATCCTTTTACTATTTACCCTGCCATCGTCTAGCTCTATCATCAAGTGAAATGCTGGCCATTGTTAACAAAATCGAATCGAATATCAAACTGGTTCTAGCATTAATTTACAGTTTATCGGTTCACCTGGTTCTAATTGTTATAATAAAATTAAAAGGTAATTACAAAAATACTACTTAAATTATGACTTTGTATCACTAAAATTTTAAAATTATAAAACGTGACATATTAATCCAAGAACTACCAATTTAAATCATTTTTGAAAACTCTTCGTCCCAGAATGCATCTAGGCTGGAACTCCAAGCTCGTCTGATTGTTCGCCCTCTTGACTTTGGGTGGTCACAAGATCGAGAACTGTGGAGCTTTGTTCCGAGCAGAGCCGACCGCTCAAGATTCTGAACATACTGGAACACAAGGGCTCCATCGCTGAAACTACGTCGTCTAAGAGAAGGAGATGAGACTGTGGAAGCAAGACTTTGAGAAGAGGAAGGTGAGTGAGGAACAGAGGTTTGAGACCAGTGCAAACAGGCCGTAGCAACCTTCACTCCCACCCAGTCACGATCAAAAGCAGAGAGAAATACGAAATAGAAAAGCCAAAAGGCAAGTGTAGAACGAAAAACGAACAAATAGTCGGACGGAGACTGATTGAAAAATACGAGAATGGAAAATGTGAATGAACTTCGAATTCCTGCAAATTGAAAGCTTTTGAACTGAATAAGAATCGAAGAGCTCATGGCTCTCAGGATGGCACCCACTATTTTCCTCCACGAAAATCGGCTTAGGAATCGTCATTCAATAAAGAATCATGTGCCACCAAAATCCATGTAACAGAGATCCCAACTCCGAAACTAGTGGGTGAGATTGTGTGTAAATATATATATATATATATAAATTTATATAAAAAATATAACAAACATGTACCTAGTGCCAGAACCATATGGTAGAGTGGTGCATTTGGCTCACTTACGTTCCATATACACAGCTTGGAGTAAAAGACCATGTTGCATCTTATCTGCATCGGGTCCTCTGGTGGGGGGACAGGTTCCATCTCATGAACGAGGCAACCTTGAGATCGAATGGCCTTGCGGTGTTCCTCGGGCACGTCAGGCAAGATTGCAACCACAAGAGGGTATGCACTCTTGACTTTGCGCAAACCCTTAGACAATCCAACCACCCCTTTGACGTAGTCACCATTACCGGCTAAAAATGTTACGTAGGCCCTTTTTGAGCAGCCTCCATTGATTGTTGGAACATTACTAGGGGAGCTTAGGGCCATGATACAGCTAGGTTTCTAGGTAATTTCGAAACAAGAACTAAGATTTTGGAGTGACCGGACTATATATGCAAATTAAGAGGCTAAAATGAGGATTTGGTGTTTTGAGGAGTTGGGGAACTAAACCGATGGCACCATACTTGCGGTTGTTTTTGAGTTCTACAATGGGCACTAGCCAGCTCCTTGAATAGACAACAAATGAGGACCACATGCATGCCAAATGAAATCCAAATGAAACTCAAAATGAGCTTTATTGACTTTTTCTTTCTAGTCTACTTTATCCTTTGGTGTAAAGCACGTGGCTGTTGCCTTTGGAGGAATGAACGAATGAACATCCTTTACTATTTACCCTGCCATCCATCTAGCTCTATCATCAAATTGATCAGCTGCTGAGATTTTAGGTTAGCTCTAACGGAAGTGTCTTCTTCTTCTTCTTCTTCCCTCCTCTGGTCATCAAAACATAAGTTTTTGCGTCTCCAAAGTCGCATCAAAATCAAGTAGAGAGGTTGCATTTGAACTAACGCTAATGATATTGACACGTATGCTTTAATTTTTGTAATTAAAGAAATGACGAAGGTCCTAAACAACCAGAACTTTGTCATTACCCTCATGCTCACAGAACTGTCTTTGAAGAAATGGGAGCAGTGATAGATGACAATACGATCTTTTATCCCGTGGCCAGTGATAGGTACTGTGTGATGGCAGCCTGGCCGGTGGCTTATCTTGGGATTGAATATTTACGCACATAAACTGAATTAATAAAATAATTTGGAGTCCGTTTGGTTGTACTAAAAAATATGAATTGATCTCTTCGTAGAATACGCTCATTTATGAATTACATGACGGGAGGGGTTTGGTAGTCAGAATTAAAGAATTCAAAAGGATAATCTTCCTGACTTTACCCTTGTTCTTCCTCCTCCTCTCCTGTAGCCTCAATTGGTGCAGATAAATGGTACTGTGATTTCGAGTAAGGGTGTTCCTATCCAAGGTCCCAAATTACATGCCACCGAACAAGATTGTTAATTTCTTGATCAATCCTATGTATTCAATCCTTAAAGAGAGGACATCTCATTTTCTTTTCTAGCATCACTAATTAATCAATCGTTTAATATCGAAGGGGCCATATATAACGATCTTCATGTGAACATGTTGAATTAGTAAAGATGCCACGTCAAGTGAATTGACTCATAGTCTTCAATGTCAACAGAAATTAAGATAAGTATGCTCTTATGGATTTGGATTATCTCCATTCTATGAATTGGAATGAAGATCTCTATTTTATTGATTGAGGTGTTGATACGTCAGCTAATATAAAAATAAAGGGTTCAGATGAGTTGACTTAAAATTTATTTAAAAATAAATGATTTTATAGTTATATATAAGAAAATAAATTTTAATAAAAAACGACGTAGTTTTAGTAAGACATGTGATAAGATTACATCTAAGCCATTGATTATGGAATGAAAATCTCCATTTTAATTCATGGAATGGAGAGAATCCAAATCTTACTCTGATTACCGCTCTCTTTGGGTTGTTCTTATAGCATTAAGCACCCATCAATACAACACAGACATGAGCATGCCAGTGATAGCTACTCTATACACGGGTTAATTTCAGGGATGTAGATTTAGCCTGAGCCTCATAGCCCGCCCTTATGGGCAAGCTTGGGCCTAACCCTTGGTAGCCCAGCCCAGCCCAAGCTTAGCCCGCTAGCTCGCCTTGAGGCCCTCCCAAAAAGTTCGACCCTAGGCCCGCCCAAATTATAAATTTATAATAACAGTATATTTCTATATAATTAATAGTTTATATAGATTTATATTAATCAATACTTTATAAGTTTAATCATTATAATTTTTTGTATAATATTTGTAAGTTTGACTCCGTCTCTTACTTAGTTTAACTACTGTTGATTATTAATTATTAATTAAAAGTGTATTTATTATATAATTAATAGTTTATATAAATTTACATTAATCAATACTTAATAAGTTTAATCATTTATTTTCTTTGTATGATTTTTACAAGTTGACTAATTCTCTAATTTGGTTTGAACCATTATTGATTATTACTTATTAATTACTATTTTATAAAACTAAAATTTAAAAAAAATTAACCAAGCCTGCCTAAAAGCCTGTCAAGCCTGCCTAATGGCCTACCCAAAAGCCAAAGCCCAAGGCCCGAGCTTGAAGCCTCAGCCTGAGCCCGCCCTTAGGGACATGGGTTGGGTTTAGGTCTAGCATTCCCAATTTTGGCTTGGCCTAGCCCAGTCCAAAATTTGGCAGGAGCCTGCAAAGCCTGGTCTGAGCCTAGTGGGCCATGGCCTAGGGCCGGTCCGACCTAACTGACATCCCTAGTTAATTTTCTAATGTTAATGATGCAAATGGCATAGCCTTGGACTACATAGAGCACTTAAACCTCTCCAATGGCAAATTAGGCATTCAATGGAGGTATCTCGAATTCGCGTAAAATTTGAGAGGTTGATGAAGAACGCGATTCCTTAGTGGGTTGCACTGACGGATGCTGGATTTTCAACATATTCCATCATTCAGGGCCTCAAATAAGGGATTTTTTCATTTTAAAAAGATTTGATTATCCAATATCTTGGTCGATATAGATTTTTTTATGGGATGTTTCTTTATAAGTCTAGTTGTCAAATTTGGGCTTAACTCAATTTTGCCATTTTTGATAATTTTTCGTATTTTTCTTAATTTCTGTTATTTTTAAATTCCATTAGGGTTAGAGTTTGTTTCCCCTATAAATATGATATAAGGGTTTTGCCCTAAGTAGCTTTTGATGATTCATAGAACGTTTTTTCAAGGGAATTAGTTTCTCTCTTTGTGTTTTGTTATAGGAATATTGCACTTGTTCAGCTTCAGTTAAGCCCCCATTCCTTTCTTTTTCCATCCAACAAATTTTGGTTCAAATGTGAAAGCCCTTTCCTTTTCCCAACAACTAATATTTTTATTTTTTGTTTTTTTTTCTTCTTTCCCTTCACTGCATTAGAACTGATAAAGTCTAAGTCAATCATCAAGTAAATTGCACAATAGTTGAGGTAGAGCTTGAATTTCTACAATGGAACATACATGATAAATGTGTGAAGTCAATTGGATTTTTACTTATTAATTGTTTTTCATCAACAAGATAGCAAGAGACTTGAGAACTCTTCTGTACATATCGAGGTTAAGAGATCAACTGGAAATGACACCCTAAATATTACATCATTAATAAGATTTATCAAATATGATTGATTGTACTTTAAAAATTATAATCGAAGTTAATCGTTGTACTTTAAAAAGTATAATCGAAGTTTCTAATTATAAGTTATTATTAATAATTATTTATATATTATTTTTTATTTTAATATAAAATTAGTTTTTTTTATGTCTTGTACAAATTTGAAAATTAAAATCAAGCAAAATAAAACCGACGTGACATCTATCCAGATGTTATACATATTATATATATTTATATATATAAAACATATTATAGTTATCTAAAGAGTGGGTGCGGCGGATTAGTATATATAATATTATACATAACCCCGGTAAGACCAGAAGATCAAGTCACGAAGTGTTCGATTGCCACGGACACCAGTTCGAACGCGGCATCAGACGCACTTCAGACACTATTCCTCTAGAGTGATTTTTTACCATACGAAGAGAGGCAGAGTTCAGATTTTTCGTTTGAAGTAGAGGCAGAATCAATTTTTCACATCTAAAGGTCCGTCTAAGCACTGTTCAAATGAATATCCCATCTGTTTGAACAGATTATGGAGCTCTATTCAAATTTTGCGTGGCTGAGGCTAACTTGGGCGAGAATATACATATATAATAGCTTTTGTACTTATTCTGGATAGTTTTTACATAGCCTTTAGTTAGCTTTGAGAGAGTTTTGTATAGTTTTACGGAGAAAAGTAAATTCTCTCTAGTTTTTCTCTTGTTTTCTTGCACTTTCTTTTCATTTTTTTATAACCGAACATTGAAATTCTCAATAGAATACAAGTTTACTTTCATAGAATGATTGCTCAAGTCTACTACATACTCTCTACGATAGAAATAACAGGCTAAATCTCTCTATTGGATGCAATTGTGAGGATTCATCAAGAAATACATGGAAATTGAAGGGAAGTTTATGAATCTATTTGAATATCTTCAGTTATTGTCTCTTCCTCCAATTAGAGTTTATTCTTCATAACTCATTTAACTTTTGCTAGTCCTTAACAAAATCTAAACAAGAAGAAAATGAAACAATATATACAAAAAGTTAAACTCCACGTTCTTAGGGAACACGGGTGCATTTAACATATACACCAAGCCTTTAAAACCTTAGGTTACCATTAGTGGACGAGTGGTGTCTCACGAGAATTTTCAGTGATAATACTCACAAACATCTTTTTATGAATTATAAATCAAGATAAGAACAAGGAGAATATGCACTAACTAATTCAAGATATCAATGGATACACTTCAAACTCCCAACACATGCAAGAGTAAGCACCAATTTGTACACTAGAGAGGTTCATGTGTGTGTGTGATAAGTCATGTTATGATAACACAAATGTCACCTACTAATGCAACTCAAACCTTTAAGCTTTGATTCAATCCTCACCGGGCATACACTCTCAATGAAAAGACTCACTTAGTTACCACAATGATATGTTCAACAATGGAGTAATTGTAAAAAGATAATGCAAGTGAACACATCTAATACAATAATCGAAAAGGATATTAGTGTATTGACCTTAGTTAGCTCCATGAAAGAATGTTTATAGTTAAGCATTGATTCAAAGCAATTGACAAAATATAGCTTATGATTTATTGAAAACTTCAATCAAGCACAATTTGGATCAACTAGCCCATGTAAAGATAGAGAGGGTAATGTAGAAGAGATGAAAGGTAAGGGTAAAGAGATGGAGCAAAAATTCATAACATGTGTGATCAAGGTATGAAATGATAAATGCAAAACATCTCCAACTCCTCCTTTTTAACATTTAATATACTCTTCTCCACGTCTTGATCTTTTCTAAAATTTCTCATTTTTTTTTTCTTTTGAACTCCTCTTCTATTCTTTTCCTCTTTTTATTCTTTTCTTGTCTTTTTTTTTTCAATGTGTTTCCATCCTTTCATCATCTCCCTAAGATTCAACATCTACTTTTCATATTTCAATATGCTCTTTTACATTGAATGTCGCAAATCAATCTCTTTATTTTTTTTCTTCTTCTTCATGCTTTAACAATGCAAAAGCACTCCTTCTTTGCATAAGTGTCCCTTTGCAATACAAGAGAGAAAACATCACTTTGCACTTTCCAAAAAGAATAAAATAAAAGATCAACAAGAGTTAAGGAAAATGTATGGTTTGGCAATGGGAAACTTATGGCTATCAAGAAGAATAGGGTATCGAATCATATCCAAAGTTGTACAACTGAAACATTTCATAAAGTACAAATGTCAATATCAAGATCAAAACTCAACTCATGAACCAAATACAAGCATATTAAAGCTATTGAATTAAATAAGGGTGAAGAATCTATGTAAACGCTCTGAAAGGCGACAAATGCTCTAAAGCTCTTAAGGTAATAATCTCGACTTTTGTAAGGATGAAAATGTAAAAAAGGGTAACAAATGATATTATAAAACATGATTGTGCACAATGATGGAATCTCCTCTACTAAAGCATGAATTATGCAACTCCACATGAAATTAGAAGTAAGAAATAAATCCATCTCAACTCAAATCAAGCTACATGCAATGGCTCCTCACATCCAATCTTAAGCTACACTGTCACAAATAATGGTATGGTACATCGAAAATGAAGAGTCAACACATCCACCATGAATAACTAAAAAAGCATATATAATGAAAAGATATGGATAAATGTGCGAATGTAGTCAATCTAATACTGATGCTATACAATACCAATATCTCCGTCAAAACTATATAGGTGAATGATATATGTCAATGTTTGAGTACACCTGTAACTAGGCAATCCAACAATATAGAACAGAAATAAAGGTAATATACCGAAAGACATATAATAATTGCTCAAAATATGATCCACTATACAAAAACATAGTGTTTTAGATACATGATGATATGAAATGCTATGTACATGCATAATGTATCTAAACTCTACCTTAATGATCCTCCTCGTCAAAGGTTGAAAAAGTTGGAGGTGGAGGCTACAATCTTTGGATCTCTCCAATTAGATGATCTAAGCGATATGCTTTGCTTCGGCGGTTGCTAACTCCTCACCCCTCGCGGTCAATACTACATCGAGCCTTCCAATCACAGTCGACTGCTGTACCTGGGTCTTGGTGATCTGGGTGAGAGTCGTAGAATGCTGGCCCACTGAAATGGCTAATGCCTCTAGTGTCTGCCCCTGCTGAGTCACAAAAGCTGCCAATACCTCCAATATCTGCCCTCGCTAAGTCAGCGTCTCTTACTATTAGTCAAAAAGGCAACCCAAGAGGGGAGGTGAATTAGATTTTTCGAAGATTAATAACGATTAAGATTAATTAAAATTAATCTAAGCAATGTAACAGTAATCAATCTATATGCAATGCAATGTAATCTGAGAAAGGAAAGAAAACAGAGCATAAGAAAGAACACACAGATTTACCGAAGTTCAACCACAACCCGTGGTCTACGTCCTCACCCCAAGACCTCCTTGAAGTCTTCTTCCACTATGTAACCTTTAATTACAAATGGGCTGCTGATTGACAAAGTGCTCAGCTCACTATATACAAGAACTCCTCACCGAGCTCTTCAATCTCCAAGTGGTTTTGTCCAAGCTCCACTCAAACTTACAAGAGTTTTGCTTTCACAAGAGAACTCTCAAACTATTAATTACAAGTGTATAGAAGTATACAAGTAACTCACAAACTCTCTAACAAGAGTAAATTTTACAATCAAAGCTCATAAGAATAAAATAGGAAGAATGTTCAGGAATATCAGGTTGATCAGTCAGTAATTCTTATCTCTTGTGTTTCTCCTTCTTGATTCTTGGTTATAAATGCAGTTGGAGGCTAATATATAAACCCTTGCATTGATTCCATTCGTTGGAGGTAGTTGGACTTCATTAATGCACGTCCAGTCCGTTATAACGTTAGGAAAACTAGCCGTTATATCCAAGGAGTCGGCTCTAGGTTTGTAGAGTCGACACTTTCTGTTTCTGCATTTAACAAATGTTATTCACTAACTTCATGAGTCCGCTCTTCATATCAATGAGGCGACTCATTGTTCATTCTGTCTTCACATCTTTGGCTTCTGCTGTCATGAGGCGACACTTCATTATCAGGAGTTTGCTCTTTGTTCATTCGATCATCAGCCTTTTACTTTTGTTGTCATGAGGCAACTCTTTGTCTTCATGTGTCCATTTATTGATCATTTTATCTTTAAGCCTTTGCGTCTATCTCTATGAGGCGACTCCTAATTTCTATAAGTCCACTCATTGTCTACTTGGTCTCCAGGCTTGTTGCTTCTGTGATCAGGAGGCGACTCTTCATTTTTCATGTGTCCCCTCATTGATCACTTTGTCTTCAGGCCTTTTGCTTTTGTGATCAAAATGCGACTCCTTATTTCAATGAGTCCACTAATTGCCCAAAAATCTGCTTTTAGACTTCTAATGATCTAGAACATTTTAGCACTGGTATAAGATCTTCAAGGAATATCTCTTTGGGGTATGATCAATCAAATCTCTTTAACTCATCAGAGTTAACTTCTATTCAATTTGGATTTAATCAATCATTGGATATTGATCTTCTCATGACTCTCAAACTGTCAGAGCTTCATTAGATCAATGTTCATCTTTTCTTCTTCATTTGCAAACCTTTTTTCTTTCATTGTAGAACATCTCCTTGAATGCCAAGCTTCCTCAATTACGTAGAGCTTCACAATGCTTCATTGCCTAGTTCTTCTCTTTACTTGCAATTCTTCTTTCTTCTTTAAAATCATATTCAATGAGACTTTTGTAGGCTTGATGAAATCTCTTCATACATCTAGTCTTCATTGATTCTTTATATTGTAGAAGAATTCTTCACTTGGATTTTAGGTAGAGATCAAACAATCATTGTGAGTCTTCTTTCTCAACAACTTCAATCGTATTATCTTGAACTAATCTTTGCATACTAGATGAAGTCATCTCTTGAGCATTTTCAATCTCTTCAACAATCAATTCCTCTTCAACTAATCTTTGCATTCTTGATGAGATCTTCTTTTGGCATTTACAACATCTCCACAATCAAATCGTCTTTAACTGAACATTGCACCTCCTCAACTGATGAAGTCCTCAATCTATCTTGAATGCAAATCAAATTCACTGAGTCTATGCATACTTTGATAGAAGCTTCATTTGAACACCTTCAATCTCTTCGAATATAAAACATTTGTTTGAAGTAAAGATAGGAGTCAATCCTCTGTTTGGTTCATTGCATAGCTCTTGGAATTCATTACTTGATCTTGAATTTGTTGTGCATTCTCTTTGACATGCATTAGACTTAAGATTGAACTTTAAGTCTAATTATGAACTTTATTAATTTGCACACTAAGTAGAGTCATTAGTAAAATAACACAAGGTTTAGTTATCATCAAAATCAACATGGGAATTAACATTGAGTCAACAAGGGTCAACCATGAGTCAACAATCTCTCCTTTTTTTATGATGACAAAATCTTTACAAAATAGATTCAGATATGATCAAATGAAATGAAGAAAGTTAAATATCATACCAGTAAAGAAACTCCTCCTTTGTTTTGTAATTAAGCAAATGTTGCTTAGATGATAAAAATATTTCAAAAATAATTTTCAAGGAGTTTTGGTTAGGTAATTCAAAAATATTTTGAGGGAAATAAATCATGATACTCCCCCTGAGAACATGCATGACATTTATTAGGTAATAAACAATTCATTTTATTTCCTTTTCATTTAATATCAATACATTAAACAATTTATGTTCATTTTTAGTAATTTTTCATTTCTTGTACAATTTTGGTTCCCCAATTTTGAATAAATACTTTTCCCCCATCACTACTTCTCCCCATAAGTCATGTTACTCTAATTCTAGGTGATGTTTGACTCATTTTCCAACAAACACGCATTGTAGAATTTTACAATACAATTTTTATTTCAAAATTCTTCTCCCCCTTTTTGTCAATATATCAAAAAGAGAAATAGAATGAGAGTGAAACCAATTGAGTGAGAATGATAGACAGGTACAATATAAAAAAAAAAAAAATTATGAACAGAATAGATTATATAAATAGGAAAGCAAGCAAATCAAGCAAGTTATCAGAGCAATCACATTTGATACCAGAATAAAATGATATTTTATTGATTAAACTATTGAGATGACAAAAAGTTATACAGTTAAAGTTCACAAAAACTATGCCAGAATCAAAACAAAACAAAAAAATTTTATAACAAGACCATAAGAGTGATAGAGCCATGACTTTAGCTTTGAAGATGGAGGATTTTGAAAGGTGTTTTAAGGGGATGGAGAAGGAGAGGGTGTTATATCAACATGATCTGAGGCAGTGTTGAATGGACAAGAAAATGGTCTAGGCCTCAAACCATAGGGCCTCCTTCACACAAATCTAGAGGCTGAGGTAGATAGTTTGGCTTTCTTCGCTGGAACAACCTTTTTCTTTGGGGCAGCATCCTCAAATTCTTCCTCAAAGACATCATCTGCAGGCTCATTCTCCTCAGTTTCTAGATCAGTGTCCTCCAAATCTTTCTCTTCTTCCTTTTTTTCCTCATTTCTTTCTTCAGTTTCTAGTTCTCTTTCTCTTTCTTCTTCACCTACTGAAATCCCTTGAGCCCTTTTCAGTTGCACCACGTCTTTTTTAAGATCTTTCAATTGAAGCAACCCTTCATTAAGTTTATGGTTCATGTTATGAAGCATGTCTATCATGCTTCCCAGAAGTGCATCAACAAAGGAGGCATCAAGAGTTTAGGCTAAGGGTTTTCGAGGACCAAAGGCAGAAGCTCTTTTCAGTGAAGAGCTGGCAGAAGCAACTTTGTTTGGCTTTGGAACCCAATAGCCATTGATTTTCTTATACCCCATCCGGCTCAAAGTGTACTTGCTGTATTTATCCTTGTAGGGATCAGGCTTTTTGTAGTTTACTCCCAAGAGATTGATTTGAAAGTGTTTGAAAATCTTGGTTAGCAACATTCCATAGGGTACGTTTTTGGAGGCAGTGGTAGCAATATTGGCCATGTTGGAGAGAATGTAGTAGGGAACATCAATTCTGGTGTTCGTGAGAACGGCCCACAATAAAAATAGGTCCTTCTCAATTACACGCTCAAAGCCACCAACTTTGGGTAAGAAAATGGTTGTCACAAAAATAGTGGACTAGTCTCAATTCAATAGGGAAGTTGTTGGCTATGGGTTGAGTGGATTCGGGCATGTCATGACCAAAGAGAACTCTAAGTTGTTCTTTTCGGCTAATGTTTTCGAAATACATTTCTCCACCATAACCAGTTCCCATAATTTCTGTTAGAGTCCCTTCATTCAAAGTGATTTTCACTCCATTCACAAAGCTAGTAATCATGTTACTTCCAACTTTCTTCATCAGATTAGAGTAGAAATGTGCAACCAATTTTGGGTATACATTTTCTCTAATAGTAGTGTAAGGTTCCCATCCTAGATTCTCAAGAAAAAGGGGAAAGTCAAAGTTCTCATTTTTAAAGAAGGTATGATCTATCTAGCGTCCATTCAAGACTTTACACAAACTGAAAATATTCAAGTACCTTTCCTCTGCCAATGCATCTCTGAAATGTATGGTATCCTATCCAGGTTATTCTGTCGGAGCCCTTTCCTCTGAATCTCTAATGACTGGTCCAGCCCTTTTTCGTTTTTGAGTTCGTGAAGGAGGAACATTAGAGTTTTCTCAGCCAGGTTCTATTTTAAGAGCCATTGTGGGATTAAGGAGGGTTGAGTGAGAATGGAAAGTGGTTGATTAGGGTTTATAAAAAGATTGAGATGAAGATATGCGATGATTGAGAGTGACAGTTGGGTTTTAGTGCGAACAAGAGAGCGGGAGAGAAAAAGAGTGAGAGGGAAATTTCGAATGTTTGTAAAGTGGGCTTCGTCAAAGTATATAGGCCCGAAGCATGAGGCGACTCATGAACTAAATGAGCTGACACATGCCTTTGTTGACTCAAGGTTAATCCCTATATTGATTTTGATGATAACAAAATCATGTGGTTGTTATCTAATTATTTCAATTAAGTGTGTAGGTTAGATTATAATCATTTGATAACAAGAAAATAATTGAGTTGATCGGTTGAGTATCGAACAAGAAGATTACTTAGGCAATCTTATTCTTGAAGAGATTGAAGATGCTCAAGGAGTTCAACAAGTATTGAAAAGAAAGATGCAAGTGACTGAAGATCTTGTGATGATTCAAAAAGTTATTCAAAGAAGCAAAGTACTCAAGTAAGATTATTTGAAGAGTATTCAAGTTGACATGGAATCAATTCTTAAAGACTAAAGTACAAATAGAAGTGCAAATACAACAAAGGATTTCAAGCAGACTTGAAGACCGAAGAGCTGGCACTATACAAATATGGTTTACACTTCACTATGAAGACCCTCGATCCTCATGGCCATATCAAGTGCACTAAAGCATCATGTATGCTATAAACTTCTAAATTGGTTGATTGTTTTGCTCTAAATATGGAAAATGCATTGAGGCATAAAGCATAAAAGAAAGGGGGAGCAACAAGTTGAAACTTGTCAAGTTACAATGGAGAACTTGTCACATTAAAGATATTGAAAAACTTGTGGTGAGAAGCTTGTCAAGAAACAATGGAGACAATGAGTATGATGAGTTGACACATTCACCAATCTCATAATTGCAACCGCATTTAGATGACTTCTACAAGATATGGAAGCTCACCTTGAAGATTTGAAGATGTCTTGAATAGATGGAAGAAGCTATATTAATTGAAGAAGTTATTGAAGAAATCAAGTTGATAAAGATCAAGCAAAGAAATTGAATAAGTTCAAATAAGCATGAAAGATCAATTGAAGAAAAGAGATCTCAAGTCTTAGAAGCTCTCTTGAAGATTTTGAAGAAGACTTAGATCAATTGAAGAAGTGATACTGATTGAAGAACTCTAAATGTAATCAAAAGTGAATTGATTTCATCTTGAAGAGTTGAAGGTGTTCTTGAAGTCAACATGCTTTGAAGAAGTCTTTTCAAGCCTTAGAAACCTTAGTTGGATGATCCTTGAAGAGCTTGAAGATATTGAAGAAGATTGAAGAAGTATTGCAAAACTTAAGGATTTTCCTAAAAAGAGTCGACTCATTCAAACAGAGGCTGAAAATCTAATGAAACATCAAAAGAGTTGACCCCTCACTCTAAAAGAGTCGACTCATTCAAACAGAGAGTTGATTTTGCAGTCTCAAATAACAAGAGTCGACCCTTGGCACAAAAGAGTCGACTCATTTGGACAGAGCCTTGAAAAATATACTGAAACATAAAAAGAGTCGACTCCTGCAGCAAATGAGTCGATTCCTGAAACCAACGATTGTATTTTCTAACAGGAGTAATGGTGTGATTTGCCACCAAAATCACTCCCATACTTCTCCAATGGCTAGAATCGATCCAAGGCAATATATACAAGATCCCCAACACATATTGGTATAAGAAGAATATGAGAAAAACACAAGATTAAGAGTTACAAGTAAGATTTCATTTCCTACATCTTATACACTGTTTTTATTCATTTGGAGGATTCTTGAGTGAGCTGAAAATTTATTTATCTACTCTTTGAGAGAGAGTTATTCATTGTACCACCTTCATCTATTGTTGGGTGGGTTTGTAAACTTGTGAGTTTGAGTGTTCTTGAGAAAAACACTTGTGAGTTTGGGTGTAGCTTGGGAAAAACACTTGTGAGTTTGAGTGAAGCTTGGACAAAATCATTTGTAAGTTTGAGTGAAGCTTGGAGAAAATCACTCGTAAGTTTGAGAGAAGCTTGGACAAAATCTCTTAGGTTTTGAGAGTTTGGTGAAGTGCTCTTATAAGAGTGAGCTGGGCACTTGTAGCAAAACTAGCAACTGTGTAAGGGATTTTACATAGTAGAATACCTTCGAGAGGATCGAGGAACAGAGAACGTAGGCAAGGTTTGACCGAACCTCTATAAATCTAGTGTTCTTCATCTCTTTGCTCATATTACTTCCTTGCATTACATCTTATTATTTGTTTGCTTGTGTTATTAGTTTGACTACTCACTACTTGTATTGTATTCTATTATTTGTTTGTTTGAGTTATACTTTGGTTAGTCACTGTGATATTACTCAATCAATTTTTAGTTGTATTGTTTGGTGTAAATTCTATAAAACCCAATTCACCCCCCCTCTTGGGTTGCCTACTTGGGCCAACAGCCTTGTTAATGAAATGCTTTAAGTCCATTGTCGTGATGAGCCGACTTTATGAAATAAAGTGTCGACTCTTTCACCCAAACTGAGCATGTGAATCATAAGGATTTCATGAAATGATCTTTTTTAAGTTTTGAGATAAAGATTGTCTTAATATGATCATATAATGCATCATGAATTCAAGAAAAGTATTTCATATGAATGATAAACACATTTAAACATTCAAAGCACAAATTTCACTCAAATCAAACACATTTTAGGATAAATGATCACTCATCCCTAATTCTCTTCTTATCATACAAAAACGCTCTTCATTTAATGGTTTAATAAAGATATCAGCTAATTGCATATCAGTGCATACTAAGTCAAGTTTTATATCACCTTTTTGTACATGATCACGTATAAAGTGATATCTGATTTCAATGTGTTTTGTGCGAGAGTGTTGAATAAGATTTTTAGTCAAGTTTATTGCACTAGTATTATCACATTTAATAGGAATATGATCAAACAAGATTCTATAATCTTCTAATTGTTGTTTGATCTATAACACTTGTACACAGCAACTGTCAACTGCTACATATTCAGCTTCAGCTGTGGAGAGAGCAACTAAATTTTGTTTCTTGCTATACCAAGATATAATCATATTGCCTAGGAGTTGGCAAGAGCCACTTGTACTCTTCCTATCAACTCTACTCCCCGCATAGTCAGCGTCAGTGTAAGCACTTAGATTAAAACATGTATTTCTTGGATACCATAATCCAAGATTTGGTGTGTGCTTAAGATAACGAAAAATCCTTTTTACAGCAATCACATGAGATTCTTTAGGATTAGATTGAAAACGAGCACATAAGCAAACACTAAACATTATGTTAGGTCTACTAGCAGTTAGATACAATAGAGAGCCTATCATGCTTCTATAAAGCTTAATATCTACTGATTTACCTTTCTTATCGTTATCCAATTTCGTTGTAGTACTCATTGGAGTACTTATAGGCTTTGCATCTTCCATGCCAAACTTTTTGATTAAGTCCTTGATGTACCTGGCTTAGTTGATAAAGATGTCTTCCTTTAATTGCTTGATTTGAAGCCCAAGAAAGTAGTTGAGCTCTCCCATCATACTCATCTCGAATTCTTCCTGCATACACTTAACAAATTCTCCGCAAAACGATTCATTAGTAGCACCGAATATAATATCATCTACATAAATTTGTACTACAAGCATATCACTATTTTTGATTTTGATAAAAAGAGTTGCATCTATTTTTCCTCTAGAAAAACCTTTTTCAATAAAAAACCTTACTTAATTTTTCATACTAAGCCCTTGGGGCTTGCTTCAAACCATATAATACTTTTGTGAGTTTGAAAACATAGTCAGGAAGTTTTGGATCTTCAAAACCAAGTGGTTGTTCAACAAAAACTTCTTCAGTGATAAAGCCATTTAGAAAAAGCACTTTTAACATCCATTTGATATAATTTAAAGTCTTTAAAACAAGCAAAAGCAAGTAATAAACTAATGGCTTCTAGTCTAGCTATAGAGGCATAGGTTTCATCATAATCAATGCCTTCTTTTTTACTATAACCTTGAGCAACAAGTCTTGCCTTGTTCCTTACAATAATTCCAGATTCATCCATTTTGTTTCTAAATACCCATTTAGTTCCAATAATTGGATGATCATTAGGTCTAGGAACAAGGTGTCATGCCTCATTTCTTTCAAATTGGTTCAATTCTTCTTGCATTACATTTATCCAAAATTCATCATGTTTAGCATCATTAAAACACTTAGGCTCTATTTGAGATAAGAATGCAAGATGATTACATATATTTTTGATAGAAGATTGAGTTCTTATACCTTGTGAAGGATCGCCTAGGATTTGTTCCGTAGAATGGTTATGCACAAACTTTCACTCCTTAGGTAGTCCTTCATTAATTTCTTGTTGGCTGGTAGGAACTCTTTGTACTTCTCTTTCCTTTTGTGGTTCCTCATTTAAGCTTGGTTAGATGTTCATCTTTTCCAATTCAGGTTCTAGCTCATCTGCATAATCACTTGTAACATTCTTCGAAGAAAAGTTAAGTTCATCAAAAGTGATGTGGACTGATTCTTCAACAACTAGAGTTCTCTTATTAAAGACTCTATAAGTCTTGCTATGTGTTGAATAGCCAAGAAATACACCCTTGTCGGATTTAACATCAAACTTGCCGAGGTTGTCTTTATTGTTATTCAATATAAACCATTTACATCCAAAAGCTTTAAAGTATGAGACATTTGGTTTCTTTTCTTTTCAAAGTTCATAGGGGGTTTTGTTCAAAAAATTTCTAAATAAAATTCGATTTAAAACATAATAAGCTGTGTTAACAGCTTCAGCCCAAAAGTATTTTGGTAAACCATTTTCACAAAACATGGTTCTAGCCATTTCTTCCAAAACTCTGTTTTTCCTCTCAACAACCCCATTTTGTTAAGGAGTTCTAGGAGCTGAGAAATTGTGATCAAATCCAATTTCATCACAAAACATTTCAAAAGGTTTGCAATTGAATTCCCTTCCATGATCAGTCCTAATAGAAGTAATTGAAATTCCTTTTTCTTTTGGACTTTTCTACAAAATTTTGTAAAGAAAACAATTGTCTCATCTTTATAAGCTAAAAAGAATGTCCATGTAAATCTAGAATAATCATCAACAATAACAAGTACATATTGTTTACCACCAAGACTCAAAGTCCTTGTTGGTCCGAATAAGTCCATATGCAATAATTGAAGTGGCCTAGAAGTAGTGAGCATATTTAAGGATTTGAAAGAAATTCTGGTTTACTTACCTAATTGACAAGCATCACAAACTCTATCTTTGTCAAATTTTATCTTTGGAAGACCTTTGACCAAATTATTTTTAGAAACTTTTGAAAGTATGCTCATACTAATGTGACCAAGTCTTTTATGCCACAACCAACTTTCATTACTATTCATAGCAGCAAGACATTCTATTTTGCATAAAGATAAATCATTAAGATTGAAAATATAAATATTGCCTTGTCTATGTCCAGTGAGAATTGTCTAGTTATCATTAATATCAATAACATCACATTTAGATGATTCAAATACAACTTTGCATTCTTTGTCACAAAGTTGACTAATGCTCAAAAGATTGTGTTTGAGTCCCTTAACAAGTAATACATTTTCGATAGAGGTAGAAGAATTCTTACCAATACTACCTATATCGATAATCTTCCCTTTGCTATTGTCACCAAATGTGACAAGACCTCCATCCTTTGGTGAGGGAGAAATGAATTGTGCTTCATCTCCCGTCATATGCCTTGAGCATCCACTATTCAAGTACCAATGATCTTTCTTAGATTTGGCTTGAAGACAAACCTGCAACAAGGTTTATTTGACCTTAGGTACCCAAATCATCTTGGGTTCTTGGGGGTTAGTCCTCATTGGTCTTTTAGAGACCCATGCATTGCTAGGAACATTTGATTTTTGTAAAGTAAAACATTTACTAGCAATATGTCCTCTTTTATGACAGTAAAAGCATGATATCTGTGTTTTTCCAGTTGAAGTTCCAAATCTGCCTTTTGAAAATTTCTTTCTTTTAAATGGATCAAAACTAAGGCCAGCTTTGTCAAGTGAACAATTTTATTTTTCTAAAATTGCATCCAGTGTTTCTTTTCCATTTACACATCTATGAAGACTTGTTTCTAAGTTTTTAACTTTATCAAGCAAGATGTGATTTTCTTTTGAAAAATCCTTTTGAAGAGAATTTTTCTTAACCTTATCTTTTAAGATACAGACTTTATTTTTCAAAACTTCATTTTCCTTTTGCAAATTCTCATTTTCAACAGTAAGAGTAGAAATCATTTTCAAGAAGTCCATTTTTAATTCTCAATTTTTTGAATTCACAAATTAAGTCATCAAAAGCATCTTGTAATTCATTAAAAGTAAATTGGGAAGAATCAGATACCTCATTATCATCTTCATGAGCCATGAGACATAGGTTAGCCACTTCCTGTGGTTCAGTTTCTTCTTCGAAGCTTGATTCTTCATCATCACTCCATGTCATGGCTGCCATGGCCTTCTTTCCTTGATATCTCTTTCCTCTCTTTTTGAGCAGAGGATATTCTGCCTTCATATAGCCAGGCTTCTTGCATTCATAACATGTTATGTTAGGTTCCTCGTTAGGTTCTCCCTTGGCTTCATGCTTCTTTCCACCTCTCCATTACTTTTTTATGAATCTCCTGAATTTTCGAGTGATGAGAGCAATTTTATCTTTATTCTTATCACTTTCAAAATCACCATCTTGACAGGTGGATTGAAATGCAACTACCCTTTTCTTCTTTTCTTCATCATCTTGAGCATGTTGTTTTTGTGTGAGCTCATGTGTCATTAGAAAGCCCAAGAGTTCTTCCAGTGGTAGGGTGTTGAGGTCATTTGCTTCTTGAATTGATGTGACCTTGGCCTCCCAAGCTTTTAGCAAAGACCTTAGAATCTTCCTTATCTGCTCACTGTTAGGATACACCTTTTCAAGAGATTTTAAACCATTAATAATATCGGTAAACCTAGTGAACATTTCGGTGATGGATTCTTCAGGTTTCATTTTGAACAATTCATAGTTATGTACCAATATATTGATTTTAGATTCTTTAACTTGATTGGTACCTTCATGTGTGACTTCTAGTCTATCCCATATTTCCTTAGCTGATTCACAAGTGAAAATACGATTAAATTCATTGAGATCAAGTGCACAATATAGAATATTCATAGCTTTAGCATTTGATTGTAGCATTTTCAGATCATCTTCATCCCATTCAGATTCTAGTTTAGGGACAACCATTTGTTATATTCTGGAAATAGGAGTTTTGAGACCATTTACAATAAGTCTCCATAATTCATAATCTGCCGATTAAATATAGATTATCATTTTATTTTTCCAATAATTGTAATTGGTGCCAATAAACATAGGTGGTCTATTTGTGGATTGACCCTCACCAAGAGAGCTTTCAAAATTCATTGCCATGGATCTATTCCTATGATGTTAAACCTTAAAACAGGAATACTAGCTCTGATATCAATTGTTGGTCCAAAAAGCAACCCAAGAGGGGAGTGAATTGGGTTTTCGAAGATTAATAACAATTAAGATTAATTAAAATTAATCTAAGCAATGAAACAGTAATCAATTTATATGGAATGCAATGTAATCTAAGAAAGGAAAGAAAACAGAGCATAAAAAAGAACACACAGATTTACCGAGGTTCAACCATAACCTGTGGTCTACGTCCTCACCCCAAGACCTCCTTGTAGTCTTCTTCCACTATGTAACCTCCAATTACAAATGGGCTACTGATTGACAAAGTGCTCAGCTCACTATACACAAGAATTCCTCACCAAGCTCTTCAATCTCCAAGTGGTTTTGTCCAAGCTCCACTCAAACTTATAAGAGTTTTGCTTTCATAAGAGAACTCTCAAATTCTCAATTACAAGTGTATAGAAGTATACAAGTAACTCACAAACTCTCTAACAAGCGTAAATTTTACAATCAAAGCTCACAAGAATAAAACAGGAAGAATGTTCAGGAATATCAGGTTGATTAGTCAGTGATTCTTATCTCTTGTGTTTTTCCCTTTTGATTCTTGGTTATAAATGCAGTTGGAGGCTAGTATATAAACCCTTGCATTGATTCCATCCGTTAGAGGTAGTTGAGCTTCATTAATGCACGTCCAGTCCGTTATAACGTTAGGAAAACTAGCCGTTATATCTAAGGAGTCGGTTCTAGGTTTGTGGAGTCGACACTTTCTGCTTCTGTATTTAACAGATGTTGTTCACTAACTTCATGAGTCTGCTCTTCATATCAATAAGGCGACTCCTTGTTCATTCTGTCTTCACATCTTTGGCTTCTACTGTCATGAGGCGACACTTCATTATCAGGAGTCCGCTCTTTGTTCATTCGATCATCAGCCTTTTACTTCTGTTGTCATGAGGCAACTCTTTGTCTTCATGTGTCCACTCATTGATCATTTTATTTTTAAGCCTTTGCGTCTGTCTGCATGAGGTGACTCCTAATTTTCATGAGTCCACTCATTGTTTACTTGGTCTCCAGGCAGGTTCCTTCTGTGATCAGGAGGCGACTCTTCATTTTTCATGTATCCACTCATTGATCACTTTGTCTTCAGGCATTTTGCTTCTCTGATCAAGAGGCGACTCCTTATTTTAATGAGTCCACTCATTGCCTAGAAATCTACTTTCAGACTTCCAATGATCCAGAACATTTTAGCACTGGTATAAGATCTTCAAGAAATATCTTTTTGGGGTATGATCAATCAAATCTCTTTAACTTATTAGATTTAACTTCTATTCAATTTGGATTGAATCAATCATTGGATATTGATCTTCTCATGACTCTCAAACTGTCAGAGCTTCATTAGATCAATGTTCATCTTTTCTTCTTCATTTGCAAACCTTTTTTCTTTCATTGTAGAACATCTCCTTGAATGCCAAGCTTCCTCAATTACATAGAGCTTCACAATGCTTCATTGCCTAGTTCTTCTCTTTGCTTGCAATTTTTCTTTCTTCTTTAAGATCATATTCAATGAGACTTTTATAGGCTTGATAAAATCTCTTCATACATCTAGTCTTCATTGATTCTTTATATTGTAGAAGAATTCTTTACTTGGATTTCAGGTAGAGATCAGCCAATCATTGTAAGTCTTCTTTCTCAGCAACTTCAATCGTATTATCTTGAACTGAACTTTGCATACTAGATGAAGTCATCTCTTGAGCATTTTCAATCTCTTCAACAATCAATTTCTCTTCAACTGATCTTTGCATTCTTGATGAGATCTTCTTTTGGCATTTACAACATCTCCACAATCAAATCGTCTTTAACTGAACATTGCACCTCCTCAACTAATGAAGTCCTCAATCTATCTTGAGTGCAAATCAAATTCATTGAGCCTATGCATACTTTGATAGAAGCTTCATTTGAACACCTTCAATCTCTTTGAATATAAAACATTTGTTTGAAGTAGAGATAGGAGTCAATCCTCTGTTTGGTTCATTGCATAGCTCTTGGAATTTATTACTTGATCATTTGTTGTGTATTCTCTTTGATATGTATTAGACTTAAGATTGAACTTTAAGTCTAAGTAAGAACTTTGTTAATCTGCACACTAAATAGAGTCATTAGTAAAATAACACAAGGTTTAGTTATCATCAAAATCAACATGGGAATGAACCTTAAGTCAACAAGGGTTAACCTTGAGTCAACAATCTGTCATCAGTCGAACCACTGAGTGCCCGGAATGCAGATCTTAGCAGACACTACATCAAAATCATTAAGTGCACCTACACTTGGTAAACTGAATTGAGTGTCCAGAACACTCGGAGTACTCGTAACTCTAGCAAATGAAGCAGGGGTGATCACAACGTCATACCCTCTAACCCAAGACACAACCCACTCATGCCCCAGAGTGATGTAACAAATCCCTATGGTCGCCAAGAACTTGGTGACTAAAATATATGCATAATCTCCCGTGATGGCAGCCAACTTGATGACAGCCTTTGGCATAAAAAACCTAAGCCCACCCGAGCTTTGAGGCTAAAAAATCCTCTAAGGTAATCTTGCGTTTAAAGGGATGAGCCCTTGAATATCAGGTCTGAATATAACCCTCATGAGCCATATCATCTATGAAATGCTCAGGATCAAAAGCAGGCTGTGGAGCACTGGAAGTGCACGCACAATGGGCTGCTCCTTACCATGCCCCTACTGACTACCGTGGCAAGCCATACTAGATTACTAAAGAAAACTAAACTAACTACTGAAAAAAAATAACAGAGAAAACTCGAAAAACAAACTAGGAAAGCTCTAGAAGAAGACCTAAGAAGACTGTGGATGACCGGTGAAGAGTCAAGACCTCGTGCTCCAACTCCGACAAGGCCTATATACCTCAAAAGCTCTCAAAACCTCACAAAACTCTCTTTCGGATACGTCCGAAATGAGGCTGAAGTGAATTTGAACGCATATTTATAGAAATTCAGAATGTGTTTGATTGCTGTCTGAAGATGCATTCAAACAGGCTTTAAACGCGTGTCAGACACATTGGGCCATCTTCACAATCAAGGTTGATGTCATAGCGTTCGAATGATTCTATAGACCGTTCGAATGCATGAAAAATGCATTTGAACACCTAAAACAAAGTTTGCCTATAAACCATTGAAACTATAAGAAAAACCCATAAAAATTTGAAAACAGACCAAAACAGAGTTCGCAAAACTCTACCACCCCTCACTTAAAACATAGCAGTGTCCGTAATGCAAAGGCAAGAATAAAATCAAACCAGAACAAGGGACATAAAGGAGGGATGGGGGCAAAGGTGCACTTAAGGAGCACAAATTTAGAAAGAGAGGTTTCTAATTAATGTAAAAAAGAGAACAAATACATAAATGATAGGGGAATAACATGATCAACAAGGGTCCTAGGCTTACAACAAGGAGCATACATGAACTAAAACAACCCTAAGGACCTTACTTCTAATTATCATTGCCCTACTTAAAATGGAACTACTTCTTCTTCTTCATACCGGTGGAGGATGAGTTGTGCTCCTTCTCAGATTCTGCTGGTGGAGGATAAGCGACACGGTCAACAGGGAGGCGGCTGGTAATCAATGAGGCCACCTCAACAACCCTATCCTCATCAATACCAATATGAGTAATATAAAGGAGGGCGTGCAGGAATGCTACATAGTACAGATCGACATCGGCTGGCTCGGAATGACCAGAGGAGCTTTTTTTGGTGGTGTCCTTCTTGGGATCCATGAGAGGAGAAAAGGGAGAATAGATCAACAAGCACAAAAGAGAAAGATGGAGGTGTGGTGAGAACTAACATCATCTAGCTATAAAGAGCACTCAATTATGCTAGTCATACCACTCACTCATCTCAAAGCATCAAGTCACATGCCAAACCAAGGACACTCCACGTCACCCAATAAGAAGAATGGGAATCAAAGTCACAAGAAACAATAACTCTTGGGTGACCTCACCCAAGATGCCTTATCCCTCATTCACCAGACACCCCGCAATCAAAAAAAAAAAAAAAAAAAAAAGAGAAAAGAACAAACAACAAAGAAAGAAAACAAATAAACTAAGAAAAGAACAAAGTAAATCCTACTCCTAACTAAACAAGACCAAACCTATGATTAGCTCAAAATTGGTGGATCTACAAGATCCATACAATCTACTGCACCTTGAAATGGTTCAAAATAGGCCTTCAACCTTGCCCATTGACCTTGAAAGAGGTGCCATTATTAAAAATTTGCACCTCAATGGCTCCATAGGGGATGGGCTTTTTGACTTGGTAGGGACTGGAAAGAGATGTAACTGAGAGTTGTAGAATAAAACCTTTTGACCAACATAAAAAGTTTTTAGGTGAATGTGTTGATCATGGTAGACTTTCATTTTGGCCTTAGAGATTTGCTAGTTGAAATCGCAAGTGCACGAATCGTAACAAGTAGTAAAGTGAATGAGTAAGAGTATCATCCCACGAGGATTGAAAAATTACTAATAAGTACCAAAATTGATTAAATTATGATTTATTTGATAATTTGAATAAGAATGAATTGTTGAACTAGAAAAGTTAAACTAACAAAATTAAATAAGCAAGTTGAGATCTATAAATTAAGATTCTAGGGTTTTCGATTCACCATAACTAATTCTATGCGAACTTCCTAATTGGATTAAATATAACTATTTCCTATTGTTGATAATCGAGTTTCTCTAATTTATTAACTAATCTTTCTCAAGCATTAACGAAATAATCTAACAAGCAAACTTTCTACATCTCTGTGAGAATTCTGAATTTGTCAGATTTCATTAAGAGCAAAGAATCCTCATAAAGATTACACAAGTCCATAGATATCTCTATCCTACGGATTACTTATGGTATCTCAAACATAGGCTGAAACAATTATCACTTCTCAGTCTCAAGTTGAATCCCATATCATATAAATGGTGATCAATCATTCACAAGCATTAAGTCTAGCGTGAAATACTCAATAATATGAAACAACTACTAGTTTAATCCAATTAAAGAAAAGATTCATATAGTCATAGTTAGGCTACATCGTAGCCCTAGAAAATAGAAATTAGTTCATAATAAAACTGAATAAAAACATAATCAAAGAGTTTGATATCAAGAAATTGAAAAGGATTCGGAAGAAAGAAAAACTCAGGAACTCGGCTTCCTTATCCTTTTGATGTTCGCTATTCTCTATCGATTTCCCTCCTTCGATCTCTTCAAGTCGGCTCCCCCTTCTATCCTTTTTCTCCCCTCTTTATATTCTAAGAGTCCAAGATTCTTAAAGAAAAAGGAAACCTATTACAAGTAGGAAAGAAATATTGCTAAATTCACGGGTTTAGCAATAGAGCTTTAAGTCTTCTTTCTAATGTCGTAAGAATCACCTTAATCCAATATTTGAGATGAAAGTTATGGCCAAAATACCATAACCGCACCAAATCTTCATCTCCTGATTTTTCTCCAGATTTTTTACTGTGAAGCAAGAGTCGACCCCTGAGTTTAAAAATGTCTACTCTTCTTAACAAAGAGTTCACTTTCATTCTGGCAGTCAAGGAGTCGACTCCTCTTAACCATGGGTCGACTCTTTTGAATAGAAGTGATATTTTTAAGCTCACTTTCACCAGGGGTCGACCCCTTTAGAGCGTGAATCGACTCAAATTAACACCAAGTAAAGGTCTTAGCTCTCTTTAAATCATCCTCTTTTGTGTCTCCCATCGAATTAAAAATATATAATGAGTTCAAGCACTCCTCCATATGTTTTGATTTATTCTTCCATCTAAATTCCATGAATTTGCATAATCACCTTGATCTTTCTAATTTGCAAAATATGAATAAAACAAGTGAGAATCTAATAACAGATCTTAAAGAACTAACATATAAGATGCTAAAGATATTAAATTGATCAGTATAAAATCAACATATCATGATTTTGGCATTTTCATAAGCATCATTTCTTAATTCATCAAGTTCATTCAATTACAACTTGCGGTGGCCACCAACCTCACCTAATCCCTCATTAAATTGTTGAATGGCCCAATATGCCTTGTATTCAATCTTCACCAGAAGATGACATACTTTCCCATACACTAAACAATATGGGGAGGCACCTAAATGGTTTTGTAAGCCTTTCGATAGGCCTACAATGCATCAATTAAGCGTAATGACCAATCCTTTCGAAACTTATTAACCGTCTTTTCTAAGATTGTCTTAATCTCTCTATTAGCCAATTCAACTTACCCTTATATTTGAGGATGGTATGGCAAGCCAACTTTGTGTACAATACTATATTTTTTCATAAGTATCCCTATTGGCTTATTGCAAAAGTGGGAGTCACCATCACTTATGATGGCTTGAGGCATACCGAGCTAAGAAAAAATTTATACGTTTAAGAACTTGACCACCACTTTGTGGTCATAGGTTTGGTGGCAATAGCCTCTATCCACTTAGAAACATAATTAATGGCCATAAGGATGCAGAGATACCCAAATGAACTAGGGAATGGACCTATAAAATCAATGCCCCAATAATAAAAAATTTCTATAATGAGAAGAGGGTGAAGTGGCATCTTATGTGTCCTAGAAATGCTCCCTAGCCTTTGGCATCAATTACAAGCCACACAAAAAGAATGAACGTTCTTAAACATAGAAGACCAATAAAGTCCAATATACAAGATTTTGGCCACGGTCTTCTCAGATGAAAAATGGCCCTTACAAACATGAGAATGATAAAATTCTATTGTTCTTTGAAACTCATCATCCAGTGCACATCTCCTAATAATTTGATCAGGGCAATGCTTAAAAAGGTAAGGTTCATCCTAGAAGAAGTGCCTCACTAGCCAAAAAAATTGTCTTTTGTCTAAAGGGGACCAATGAGATGAGATCACCTTTGTGGCCAAATAATTGGCCATATCAGCATACTAAGGAGTCATGGCATGATGAATGGCATTGTAACACATAAGTTGTTTATCAGGGAAGGTCTCAACAATGGGAAAGTCATCTTGGATAGGGTACTCAAAAGGGAGCCTAGATAGATGATCTACAACTACATTTTTTACCCTCTTTTTATCCTTTATTTCGAGATCAAGTTCTTGAAGAAGGAGAATCCACCTAATCAATTTAGGCTTAATGTCTTGTTTAGACAAAAGATACTTAAGGGCAAACCCTACTAAATATGATCGAAACTTGTCCAAAGCAAACACTATAGCCAACAATTCTTTTTCAGTGGTGGTATAGTTCACTTGGGCATCATTCAATGTTTGGTTTGCATAATGGAGCATATAGGGTTTCTTATCCTTCCTTTAGCATAGAACAGCTCCTATGGCATAGTCACTGCCATCACACATCAGCTCAAAAGGTAAGCTGTAATCCGGAGCTTGGATTATAGGAGCCATAGTTAAGTGGTCTTTTAATTTATCAAACGCTTATAAGCACCCCATTTTTGCCTGCTCGACAATCTCCGGCCCGACTGGGCTCACTTTCACACATCACATGCATATTCAAATTCTAACCCGACTTCTAAACTCCAATTTAGTCCATCGGTTGCTTCCCAGGCCTGTAGGGCCCACTTGAAGTTAAATGACCATTTTGTCCTTAGGCATCCGAAAGCCTTGGGAACCACATCGACTCTGGGAATCAAACTAGTAACCTCTCAAGAATGCTTCTTATAGTATTCTCGACCTTTCATTACTCTTCCAGATCATTCCGAGTCAGTTCTGGCAAATCTGATGCAAAATGACTATTTTGCCCCTGGTGGGCCAGTCGCTTTTTCAAACCACACCGGCTCTGGGTATCAAATTGGTAACCTCCTGGGACGTTCTAAATAATGTTTCCAAACCTTGAGTCTTCTTCCGGGATATTCTAAGTTCATCCCGGTAGTTTTCTGGTCTGATTGACCGTTTTGCCTCTAATGGCCCGGTTAACCCTTCCAACACATCCTGTCATCATTTTTCAAGTCTACTACTCTTGGGACATTATTCTAAGGGTTCCTGTCCCTTTCCAGCTCTTTGGGCCATTCTCGGCCCTTTAGATCATTTCGAACTTTCTAGAGTCACTTATAGTGAAGCCAGGCTAAAAATTGCATGGTAGTCACTAATACAAGCGCCCAAATCTTCTGAAGATACGTTATTTGCCGACCTTAAAACTTTCCTAAGCGGCTAGCGCCACTGCAAGCCAAAATTTGGCCTAGCGCCATTACAACAGGTTCCAGGTCAATCTTCTGTTTATAAATACAAAGCCTCTTCCAGCATGAAAAGGGTCTGCAAACTCAGTCCAAAAAACCTCCTCTTCAATATATAGAGCTCAAAGTCCTTCCAAACCCTAGTTCCCTTTAGGTTCTTCAAACCCTAGCCTCCATACACTCATATACACTCCTATACACTCATATACTAGCCTCCAAAGCCTTCATTGAAGACTTAAAGTGTTAGAACTCCGAAGCTCCCGAAGATCAAAGCAAGCTCTCGAAGACTGACGCAAAGCAAAGCAAAGATCGAAGTAAAGAAAACGAGCATAACAAAGCAAATAAAAGAAGATACAAGGTAGGCTTCTTATTTACGTTTATGCAATTCCCCCCTCTCTTTTCTCTCTCCTAGCCCACTTGGTTTTTTTTTTTTTTTTTTTTTTTCTATTTTAGTCCCCCATCTTTTACCCCTCCTTTCTCGCATGCTTGAAATAAGGGACTCCCCGGTTCATGTATAGGATTAGGCTATTGAAAGTTACCGTGTCGGGGGCTTTTTCTTATTCTAATCGGAGACCATGTGGGTTTGGCCCCCTTGATTATGTGGTGAAGCCTTTAACTTTATATGTTCACGACCCCAACTTACATTGTGCATATCATGATCATGCATCTCTCCAAAATCCATTTCCAAACTTGTATCAAAACCATTTTCAAAACTTGTATTAAAATTTTCTTCTTCAAAACTTATTTTCAAAATCACAACCCTAAGGTGATTCTAGCCTTTCCATGGTTACGGGTACTTTAGGAAAGTGTTACATTTAAAGTGACCAATATGGTCCATATTTTTAAATCCTTGTTGTTTTCATAACCATAATCCTAGAATGGTTCTAACCTTCTTATAATTAGAATTGTTTTAGGAAAGTGAGATATTTTTAGAGGCTTGCGAAAGTCCATCCCTTTCCAAATTGTTTTTCAAACTTACTTTCCAAAACCTCTTTTAAAATCTTCTTCAAAATCTCTTTTCCAATATACTTTCTAAAAATTCTCTCTAATCTCCTTTCCAAAATTACTTCCTAAAAATTGTTTTCTAAAAATCCCCTTCAAAAAATCTATTTTCCAAAACTTTTTTTCAAAACCCCTTTCCAAAAAGCTCTTTTCAAAATTCACTTTCTAGAAACACTCCCTAAGTTTCCTTTCTAGCAACTCTTTCCAAAAATCTTTTTCCTAAAAACTCTTTCCAAAAATTCCTTTCCAAAAAACTCTCTTTTCAAGCGTATTTTCTAAAAACTCTTTTTTTAGATCTCCTTCCAAAAATCTTCCTTTTTGAAAATTCACTTTCCAAAATCTCTTTTCTTGGAGTCCAAGTTAAACCCTAGAGCCATGGTTAGGAAATCCTAATTTTCTTTTCAAAAACATAATTTTCAATTTTCTATTTTGGCCTCAAACTTTAGGTTTCCAAATTCTATTTTCTACATCAAAATCATATATTTCCAAATCCTATTTTCTACTCCAAAATCTAGGATTTTTAAAACTTCCCCTTATCTCCCCATTTAGGAAACTAGATCCAATCCTCCATTTTTTGAAACAAAATCAAATCATCTCTTTTTAGAAACAAAATCCAATCTTTTGTTTTAAGAAATCGGAATCTATATCTTTCCTAATCCAAATCCTTCCTAATCTTATACCTTTCCTAAACCTTGAGTTTCTAAAACTTAAACTTTCAAATATTTCCTAATCTAAATCTTCTCTAAATCCAACCTTTTCTGAATTCCATACCTTTCCAAATCTTAACTTTCTAAAGTCTAAATTTTCCAATCTTTCTTAAATTTAAACATTTTCTAATTTCAAGTATTTCTAAAACTCAAATTTTGAATCTTTTTAAACTTCTAAACGTTCTAAATTTCAAATATTTCCAAATTCAAAACTTTCTTAAGTCAAAACTTTCTAAATTCGAAACTTTCTTAAGTTAAAACTTTCTAAATTCTAAAGTTCATAAATTCTAAATATTTCTTAAATCAAACTTTTTCTAATTCAAATCTTTCCAAAAATCAACTCTTTCTTAAAAAGGAAGCTTTCCTATTTCAAACATTCGAATTTCAAAACTTTCCTAATTTTAAACTTTCCTAAAATGAAACTTTCTTATTTTGAAACTTTCCTAATTTGAACCTTTTCTGAATCCAATCTTTCTTGAATTCCAACTTACCTAATCTTCCAAGTTCAACATTCGAGTCAAATAATCTTTTATAAAACCCTTCGAAGTCAAGTCCAATCTTTCTTGTGACGACATTAAGACGACGGTAGTCAATGCACATTCGCCACTTGGTTTGAACACAGGTAGGAATCAATTCATTATGTTCATTTTTAACTATCGTTACTCCAAATGTCTTGGGAACCACTTGTGTTGGGTTAACCCACCTAGAATCAGAAATTGGGTAAATAATACCCGTATCTAAAAGCTTTTGGGCCTCTCCCCTCACAACTTTTTTCATAGTTGGATTCAAGCGCCTTTGCATTTGGCACAATAACTTAGCTCCTTCCTCTAGATAAATGTGGTGAGTGCATGCAAGAGGGCTAATACTGTGAAGGTCGGCTATAGTCCATCATATGGCCTTGCGATGCTTCTTGAGTACTACCACAAGGTTCTTCTCTTGATTCTCCAATAGTGATGAAGATATCACTATCGGATAGGACTCACCTTGACCTATAAATGTATATTTAAGGGTTGAAGGTAAAAGCTTCCTTTCGGGTATGGGTGCTTTGAGTTCCGATGGTTAGGGTTTGATAGGATTAGGGGTTAAAGGTTCAAAAGTGAGCGTCCATTAACCCATCGCCATAATAGGACAAACCTTTAACTCACTAACATTTTCAACTACCCTCTCCTTATCTTCTTCTTCCAAACAAGCAAGACCCTCACTAAACATTAAAGTTCTAGCCAACGGGTCTTCTACATAATGCCTATCGAAATGCTCTTGAATGATAACATCAAGAAAGTTTACTTCCCTTATATCCTCACACTCTCCTGGTTGTTTTTCCACAATAAATATATTCAATTCAACGGTCATATTGCCATAAGACAATCTCAAGAGGCCACCCCGCACATGGATGATGGCATTACATGTGGCTAAGAAGGGATGATCGAGAATGAACGATATATATGATTTTGTGCATTGGGATCCAAGAATGGTTGAGCATCTAAGACTATAAAATCCGTGGGATAGTAAAACTTTTCTACTTGCACCAAGACATCCTCAACAACCCTCCTAGGTGCTTTAGTCGATCTATCTGCTAGTTGAAGTGTGAGTCTAGTAGGTTTTAGTTCTCATAGACCTAATTGCTTATACACCGAGTGTGGCAACAAGTTCACACTTGACCTTAGATCAAATAAACACCCCTCAATTTGATGATCTCCAATAATACAAGTGATAGTGGGACAACCAAGGTCCTTGTATTTTGGTGGGGTTTTTTGGACAATGAAATTAACATCTTAGGCAAGGAATGCATTCTCTTTCATATTCAGTCTCCTTTTAATTGTGCATAAATCTTTCAAAAGTTTAGCATAAAAGGGTACATGTGTAATAGCTTCCAAGAGAGGTAAATTGATTTTTTACTTGTTTAAAAGTTTTATAAATTTTGAAACTCAAAGGATGATTCTTCGGTTTGGCAAGACAATGAGGGAAAAAGGGTGAACTAATGCCTCACGTTCCTCCCTCGAGGCTTCTTCACTCTTGGTCATGGGTTCACTCTTCTTTCTCACAATTTTCTCCTTTCTCACTCATTTCATTCTCAACAAGCTCCTTTCTCAATTCACTCTGACCCTCCACACTAGGCACTCCTTCACCCTCAACCCTAAGTGTGCTATCAACCTTAGGAGTGTCTCCCCTACCCGAAAGATCCCTAGAGAGAATGGTTTTATCAATGACTTTTCCACTCTTTAGCATGGTAATAGTTTTGACTTGTTCATGGCTAGTCGATGTTTGACCCAAAGCCTCCGTGGAATGCATATGTCTAGCCAGATTTGGTTGGGGTTATGCGGGTAACTTACCCTTCTCATTAAGGGTCAAGGCTTAAGTCAATAGAGTCAATTGACTCTTGATATCATTCAACATTTGGCCTTGTTGTTCCAATGCCTTATCGACTCTAGAATTCACATTCCCTTGATTATTCATGAAGTTTTGGAATGTGTCATCTAATGCTCTTATGTGTGGTGGTTGATAGGGATTAGTGGAAGCTTGTTGTGGAGGTTGGTATGATCATGGTTGGGTTTGTGTTGGGAACGAGGCCGTCGATTGAGGTTGATAAGATTATGTGTGATATGGTAGAGGAGGTGCTTGATTGGGTTGAGGATTTTGAAATCCTCCTTGGTAAGATTGAAAATTCAAACTCCCTTCATTCCTCCACCTAAAATTTGGATGGTCCTGCCACCCCAGGTTTGTAAGTATTCAAATAAGGTTTTCCCCTCCTCTTTAATATTGCTTAATGACATTCACTTGGCCATGCAAGGCGTCTTTTGCACCCGAAATGACAGGACACAAGGAAGTGTCATGGTCTTTTGTTTCACACAAAACACAATTCATTTCTCTTACTTTTTTAATTTCAACCGTATTCACTTTATTGACCTCTAAAGCCTTTAACTTCCTAGCCAACACCGCTAGACGAGTAGTCACATCATCAACGTCTTTTAATTGGTACATCACCCCAATGCCTTGTTGACTGGGTAGACATTTGGGATTTTGGGACCCGGTTGTCACCCAATCTCTAGCCAAATTGGCGAGACAGTCAAAATAAGCACAGGCCTCATGGGGTTGCTTATTCATAAATGTCCCTACACACATGGTCTCACTAAATTACTTAAGTTGGGGCATTAGGAAAGCATAAAAGATGTTGATAATGTGTCACTCAGCAAAACCATGGTGTGGAGAAGAAATTAGGAGCTCTTTAAAATGTTCCCAACATTGGAAAATGGATTCCCCCAATATAGGGGAAAATTGTGAAATTTGGCGTCGAAACGCCTCTATTCTATTTTCCAAGAAAAACTTTTTAAAAAACTCTCCTTGAAGAGTTCGCCAAGAGTGGATAGAAAGTAGTCTCAAAGAATTGAACCACGTCTTAGCAACATCTTTTCAACAAAATGGGAAAGTTTAAGAAAAAATATTTCCTTTAGACAATAGTTATCTATAACAAGTGAACATGTATCTTCAAATTCTTTGATAAAGGTATAGGGCCTTTCCAAATCTACCCTATGAAATTGTGAAAGCAATTGCATCATACCCGAACAGATATTCAAAGTAGCATAATAAGGTGGGAAAACGATGCAAGAGCTTGGGGTTTGCCTAGGAGGATTCATATAGTCTCTCAAGGTCCAATATTAGGGAGTCACCATGGTTACTCCCATGATCAAATTCATTACACCCTACCATGTTAGGAATCGCTTCCAAAAACTTTGGAAGATTAGGATCCGCGTTCATGTTTGGATTGGGGATGTTTGGGATGCCATTAGAATTTAGGAGAAAAATGTTTGGTAGCCCTTCCTTATTGATGTTGGCCATGGGTAGAAAACTAAGGTCTACAACTAAAGGAAGTCCAGGAAAAAATTCTCTAGATGATGAAGTAGAACTAGAACTCTCAAGCCTCATAAGACGCCCGTATCTATCACGTGTGAATGATGGCATGCAAATGAATGCAACACATAAGATATCCCAATTCTAACAACACATCATACACAAGAATATATATATATATTGCCGAACAACGACTTTTTCTCGATTCAATTGCCGGACAACGGCTTTTTCTCAATTCAATTACTAGACAACGACTTTTTCAAATTCACTCCAAATCCTCCAATCCCCTTATGCAAAAACAATACCACCAATTCAAATTGATAGCACACTATCCTATCCTCCACTATGCCACCAATTAGGCTCCTATCAAGATGCAATACAACTATCCTAATCAAACAAAATAAACTAAGGAAATAACAACCAAAAAGCTAATATGGAAATTTACATAAAAGGATGAAGGTTGTACCCTTGGCTCTAAGCCGTAGATGCTTCTCTCAGAGGTAGGTGATCAATTCCCACCTTGTTTTTGCAATTTTTTTTTTCAATTCAATTTTGCTTTGCTTTGCGCCTTCAAATCCCTGGCAACGATGTCATTAAAACTTGGTTGGTTCCTGCAAGTGCATGGTTTCGGTGTAATTTTAAATTGGGAGCATCCCAATATCATTTTCGCCCATGGGATTTGTACCTATATGGTAATCAACACAAATCACACAAATTAAAGCTTAATTGAACTCAATTACAACACAAGTAGAGAATCTATCTTAATGTAACCAAAAATTGACCAAAAATCTTTTGAGGTTTTGGAAATTGGTTGATTTACTATTCTAACTACACAAATTGAAATTGAACTAGTGATTAACAATAAACAATGAAAATTATGGAAAATGGACATTAACAAAGGAGATCATAAAGTAACTTTCAATTACTCTAAATGCAACAATGAAATTAATTCTAATTATCTAATGTAACTACAATTCAAAGCAATTGACTTTGGAGTTAAGTGCAATTTAAAGAAAATTGGACAAAATTGCTCAAATTCACCAATTCATGTAAGGAAAATTGAAGTGAATGTTCAATTGACCTTAAATGAAGGATCTCTCCATAGATCGTTAATTCAGAGGATTTTAGTAATGAAAACCTTAATTCTTTCCAGATTAGAGTTAGATTCAACAAGAAATTGCAAGTTCTTAGGAGAAAATCACAAGTCCACAAACTATGATTATAGACCAAGGAGTTCTAATGAAGAATAAACTCTAATTGGAGGCAGAGACAACAACTAAAGATATTTAAATAGATTCATAAACTTGCCTTCAATTTCCATGCATTCCTTGATGAATCCTCACAATTGCATCCAATTGAGAGGTTTAGTTGGCCATTTCCATTGTAGAGAGCACATAGTAGACTTGAGCAATCATTCTATGAAAGTAAACTTGTATTCTAATGAGAATTTGGGTGTTCGGTTACAAAGAAAATGGAAAGTGCAAGAAAAGAAAAGAAAAACTAGAGAAAATTTACTTCTCTCTCTAAAACTATACAAAACTCTCTCAAAACTAGCTAAAGGCTATGTAAAAACTGTCCATAATAAGTACAAAAGCTGTTATATATGTATATTTTCGCCCAAGTCAGCCTCAACCACGCAAAATTTGAAGAGAACTCCGTAATCTATTTGAACGGATGGGATGTACGTTCGAACGGTGCTTCTAACGAACCTTTGGACATGAAAAATTGATTCTGCCTTTACTTTAGAGGAGAAATCTAGACTCTACCTCTCTCCAAACGGTAAAAATTATTCTGCAGGAATAGCGTCTAAAGCGCGTTTGACTCTGCATTTAAATGAGTGTCTGTTTTCGAACGCTAGGATGATCCGTTCAAATGCTTCATCACATGATCTTTGTGGTTGGTCGCTGACGTCATCTGTTCGAACGCCTATGGCCTCCGATCGAAAGAGCCTTGCATAATTTTGGCCTCTTTTTGCTCATTTAAGGTCAAATTTCCTGTAATATGTACAAAAAGTAGAATTAGAACATTTAATAGCTAAAAATAGTAGTTTAGATCCTAACTAAGGCTAACAATCCCCTTTAGGGTAGCTCCGCCAATGACTTTAAGAAAGAGACAATTTGTAGGCAAAACATATATGGAACACAAAGCTAATATGAAATGGATTAATTAATGAGACTCTTTTTTGGGTTATATGGTTGATATGTACATTGAAGTTTAAGATTCATTCCTCAAGTTTAATAACATATTGTAATTTGACCCACAACCGTGTTTGGATAGCAAGAGTTTTTGCCTGAATTGCGAATTTTGATCTCCAACAGTGGTCTCTAATCCTGTAACCTAATGAAAAGCTCATAATTTCTTCTTCTCTCTGGCTCAGTTATGGCACATTACTACTGGGTGTGTGCCTTCTATTCTGCAAAACTATACAGTAGCCATTCAATGTTTGAGCCATTATAACCATATTAGTTTTGCAAACTGGTTCTTCCATGTCCAGTTTTTCATTTCACTTCTTGGTTCTAAATCAAGAATGCATGGGCAACACATTAAGGGGTAGAATTAACCTACCTTATTAGAACTAAAACATGTGAAAGTCATCATAGTTATATTTTTTTAAGGTAAGTTAAAGTCGTAATAGTTATATTTACAAGGATAATTCTAGCATCAACTGCGAATGCTTTATTATTATTATTTGTGACTGTTTAGTTGGAAGAGTGTTCATTCCGACTGCTTAGTTACCAACGCTAAAAATGTGTTTTATTATTATCATTATTTGCGACTATAGGTTGCAGTTGCAAAAAAAAAAAAAAAAAAAGGAAAGGGTGTTTGCAATAGAAAATTTTTTGTATGATTTTTTTTATTTGTATAACATTACTCTAATTTCTTATATCTACTTGACAATTTATTTATTTATTTTCAAATCACATTTTATCTATTCATAACACTGGCTACACAACTGCGACGTAGCCCATCCCATGAAGGTCCCATATTAAGGGACTCATAACAAAAGCAGCAAAACACACATAAACCCTGGAACATTTTTGTTAGGATTTTTAATATTAACTAATTTCGTTGACAAAGACACTTTGCTTGTAACCTTGATTCAAGTTGTATTTGACTCAAAAAGTCTAAGATTCAAGTTCAAGCTGTCAGAGTACAAGCTATCCAAGCTGTAGTACAAACATTTAAGGCACGCAGAACTGAAACTTTGAAGGTCATATCTCTCTTTGCTCAGGTATCTGTTCAAGCTCCATAATATATTGATTCCATATAACTTTTCGAGAGCAATCTAAATATGTAGAGATCTTAAATTGAGCGAAGCCCGCTCGAGCGGTACGTGAAAATTCTGCAAATGTAAAAATCTAGAGAGCATCGCTCGAAGACTGCTAGATTTCCGCTCGAGCGGGTACGGAAAAATTTTGTTCGAATTAAAATACTCTCTCATCAAAGTAAGTTAATTTTTGAGGACTCTTTAGCTAGATCTTTTCGACCAATCAAGAGATAGTTCCAGCCTATTTTCCTGATGATTTTGGAAAGCATATAAGAGCAGCAAGAGAGAGACTTAGGGTGAGACTCTTGATATTTTCTCTCAAGCCTGATATTCAGAATTGATCAAAGAGCGAAGCGGGTGAAAAGTTGAGGTTTTGAGATCACAAGATTGAGTATTTTCACTAGTTGATTTTGCAACTTGAAGAATGACTAGGAGACGGTCTTTAGAGGATTCTAAAGACGAAGAACATCGAGGGGATTCGGTGTTAAAGCTGAAGCACGGGAGCAGAAACTCGAGGAGTCTAGCATGCAGTCTTAAGCTGGGGATCGTGCGGATTCGAGCAGTAATTGGGGAGTTTAATTACTAGGGCTGTAAGTTTGTGTGTGTAAATTGTTCAATTTAGTGCTTGGCTTGCTGAACGTGGTTTTTTTCCAATTTGGGTTTCCACGATAAATTCATGTATCTTTTACTTTATTGCTTTGCATTGCATACATTCATTACATAGGTAAAGACTTAGGTTAAAATTCAAGTAATACGAAATATCAATTGGTATCAGAGCGGGTTACTTTAAATTTCTGAGTGAGTAATCTTGACTTCCATTTATATGAATTTGCCTAAGGAAGGATTGTCCACAGTTAGACCACTCTTGTTAGATGGTTCAAATTATTCATATTGGAAGGCTCGCATGAGGGCATTCATCAAATCTATTAATGAAAGAGCCTGGTTAGTTGTGTTACACGATTACACAGCACCCACTACAACGGTTGTAAACGTGACTTCACCTAAGACATATGAACAATGGGATGCTATTGATTATGCTAATTCAAATTGGAATAGTAAGGCCCGAAATGCTATCTATAGTGTCCTCACACCTGAGGAATTTAGGAGAGTCTCATGAATGTCCAAATAAAAAGAAAAAGAAAGGAACTTTTGTCTTTACTGCAAGAGAAGAAGTGAGTGAATCTGAAGACTCTAACGAGTTTGAAGATGAAGAAGAAGAAGGTAACTATACTGCATTCATTGCATCTCTGAATGATCATGTAGAAACCTTGAATTTTAATGGTGACTATAAAAGTGAGAAATCGAATGACTCTCATGATGACTCATTAAGTGAGTCCAGTAGAAAAGAAAAAAGTCTAAAAATTGCTCACTTTGAATTGCAAAAGCATTGTCTCAAGCTGAAAAAATATAAACTTGATGTGACTGTTAAACCTAGAACAGTTAAAAAAGAACGAGACATACTTCATCAAGAGGCTGCTGAATCTACTCCATTAATTAGTCAACTCAAGGCACATGGACTAACTCTTACCAATAAGAACCTTAGAACTTGAAAAAGAATTGCATGCATATCTAGATGAGAAAAAATTATTTGTTTGTAAGATTGCTTCACTTGAGTTTGAGTTGGCTAAAACCCAAGATTGTGTGAAGAAAATGAATGCAGGTTCAGAAAAGCTCCATCAAATGATTGATGCTCAAAAGATATGTGGTGACCAAAGGGGAATTGGCTATGAGGAGGGTACAAGCAATGTAGTGAAACCGGTTCAAACAGTTCAAGCTAAGGCCTCCACACTTAAGCCACAAGGTATATCACAACCTAAAGGTCAAGCGCGAATCAGGTATGTTACTCGCCAGAGTTTTAAACATGTATAGGTTAAAACTAGACAAAATTGGCCACTACCTATACAAGAGTTCGTACCCATTTGTCACCCTTGTGGGATTCGAGGTCATATCTGACCTCAATGCCATAAGCTCTATGGTCTGTCAGTTGACTACATAAGGACTAGAGTTAATGGATTCCACCAAACTAGGTATGAGTATAATTTCTTAAGTAATCGTTTTAATGTACTCTCATAGCCTATGCGGGTTCAACCACGAAGGCAATCCAAACAGAGATTGGTGTTGAACCAAAACACTACGACACTACTTAGGAGAGCACCAAATTAGACCAAATCGCAAATAAAGAAAATATAGATAAAAAGGTTTGACTATAGGTGTCAAAGTGGTCACACGACACTAAAAGTCCAACAGCTAAACATGTGATTCTGTTCTTCCTAAAGTTTTTTTTTGTACTGTGTTCTTTCTTTTACGAATCTTCTTTTATATACAAAACTCCAAAAAGATTTTCAGTTTGTTTTAAAAGATTAAATTATTTTGCTTTAATGATACATTTGAGTAGGTGTTGTGCGGTCAGACATAACTTATATTGATTACACAAAAAAATTATACACTAGGTCATATATGATTCTTGGGTATACTAGTCTAAGTGATACTGTTCATATGTTTGTGTACAAATTTTTGCACATATCAGCCTAATTTAACTGGTTGTTTGTTCGCATGAGTGATTAAACAATTCTATGTGCCTTTCTTGTGGTTAATGTAAATCATTTTCCAGTTTGAACATATGCGGTGTGACTGAATATGTGTTGGTCCCCTCTATTAAAGGAAAAATAAAAAATTATGAGAAGCTTGTGCATGATGGAAAGGGCTACCTATGAATATGTGTGAAAGTCGATATCTGACAGGTTTTAATAGTGCAAGTTGTGTTAAGTCGATAGTAAGGACTACCATGTTCAAATAGCGTGAAAGCCGCCACATAATTGCTAAAAAAGTAATAAACTTCAAAAGTAGTCATATACTGAGGGGAAGCATAGCTCAAAGTCAACCTAATTATAGGTTACAACATATGTGCTTTCTAGATTATACATTATTTTATCTTACAAATGTGGTACAACTATATAGATCACTAATTAGATTTGAACGATAGGTTGATTAAGGTTTGATATTCACAATAACACCACTACACATTCATAAAATTTGTCATCTTTTGACCAGTTACTAGGGTTCATATTACCTGCGTGTATATTGCGTCTGTGATCAGGATGAGCTAGGTCTATGTCTCACATAATCATTTCTTGATATCGGACAAGTGTTGATTTCATACTTGGTTATTTTGTGTTTATTATTAGTGTGTCAATTCGTGATAAAAAGGGGGGAGATGAGATTAGATATGTTGACTTATGTTACTTGTGTTAACTTAAGGGGTTGATTTGAGGGGGAGAAAGTGATATTGTTTATGGATTTATATATATATATATATATATATTTCACCACTTGCTTTTCACATGATTTGATTATTTATGGATGTGTAGCTACAGCTTCAATATTTTTGCATTCTTCCTGTTGTTTTTCATTAATTTAAGTTCTTGGTATGGGAGTTGTAATGAGGTTGTTTTGGTATTTAAGTTTTGTCACAGAATTGCCAAAGGAGGAGATTGTTAGGATTTTTAGTATTGACTAATTCCGTTGACAAAGACACTTTATTTGTAACATTGGTTCTGTTAGCCTTAAGTTTTCATTAATTGATTTTGATGATAACAAATATAAATGGTTTAATGATTAAAATTTGGTTAATCTTAAGATTTCATAATAAAGTATGTTTGATGTATGAGTTAAGATTTTTAAAGAATTTTTATGTTAAACATTTAAATATATTATGCATTTCAATGATAAATCACTTAATTTTTTATTTATATTTTAAATATTAATTATCTAATATTTCTTGAAGTTATTGTTAGTCTTGGAC
Source organism: Euryodendron excelsum (assembly GCA_033060915.1). Lineage (NCBI taxonomy): Eukaryota > Viridiplantae > Streptophyta > Magnoliopsida > Ericales > Pentaphylacaceae > Euryodendron > Euryodendron excelsum. The sequence goes on from CM065395.1 coordinate 2,113,076, forward strand.
TTAAAATGAGTCAAAGATAATTGTAAGAAAACTCATTGGAGATAGTTTTAGTATTATGTATATAACTTTTGATCCAACTGTTAGATTGATCTGATTTTTATGGCATTGAAAATAAGACTCAAATTTCTATAAATGGTATTTTATGAGGATTTCATGAGTAGAATGTCCTAAGGGACAAAACTGAGCTGGAAGGTGACACATTGGAGTAAAAGTTCAAAATATAATAGCTGGCAGACAGTTTGAGTATTTTGATGATAACTTTTGATTTGACCATTGGATCGACATGATTCTTGCAGGTCTGAAAAGCTGACTTCTATCACTACAAATTTTATCTTATAGACATTTTCAAATTCAAACCTTATAAGGGAGAAAATTGAGGTGGAAGTGAAGACAACTCTGCAGAAATTCAAATATGCCAACTGGGAGACAACTTGAGTATTTTGATGATAACTTTTGATTTGACCGTTGGATCGACATGATTCTTACGTTTTTGAAAAGATGACTTCCATATCTACAACTTGTCTCTTATAGACATTTTCAAATTCGTATATTATCAAGGAGAAAATTAAGGAGGAACATAAGCAATCATATCTGAAATCTGGCAACAACTTTGTTCAAACGGGAAGAAATGTGTTCAAACCTCTCCAACGATTAGAAGTTGATTTTAAGCTGAAAATAATCCACTACTCTTCCTCTATAAATAGAGATGCACAGGAGAAGCAAGTACACACAAGAGATTACAAAGATTGAGCATAAAAAGTGATATTCATCAAGATCTTCAAGTTTTGAGCTTTACTTCTTCATCATTCCATTTCATCTTTGAGCTTCATTGTTTTATTCAATTCTTAAGAGTTTTGTATCTATTGTTGTGAGATTCAACTTCCCTCTATCATTTGTAAAAAGGTTGCTAAACATTTGTGATTTATTTCTTGAGTGATTGAGAAGAACACTTAGAGAAAAATATCCTCTTAGTGCTTTGTTTTGGAGAGTAAAACAAAGGGTTATTTTTTTACTGTTTTTTAAACAAAACATTTGGTGTAAAGGTTTACAAGCAACTAGACAAGTTAGTGGTGTAAAGCTATTTGAAGAATAGTGGATTTTCCTAAGGAAGAAGCCTTGGAGGTGGACGTAGAATTGGTATAAAAGGAGCCTACCGAACCACTTTAAATCGTTGTGTTTGATGTCTTCTCTTTTCTATCTTTATATCTTGTTTAATATCTTTCTTATATATAGTCTTAATATACTTGAGATATACACACACACACTTGAATCATTTGTACTAATCTCACGTTGATCATATCTCAGCTTGTTCATTACTTAATTAGATTAATATTTTATATCTTTTCTATTGCATCTCACCTATTGACAATTAAGTATATTGGATTATTTTAAATTTTAATTTTTAATTATAAACCCAATTCACCTCCCTATTGGGTTGTCACCTGGTTTAACTGGTTCAAGTTGTATTTGGGTCACAAAGTCTAAGATTCAAGTTCAAGCTATCAGAGTACAAGCTATTCAAGTTGTAGTACAAGCATTTAAAGCACGCAGAGCTGAAACTTTGGAAGGTCATATCTTTTCACTCACCTGTCCGTTGAGTTTAATTATTAGGGCTGTAAATTTGTGAGTGTGTAAACTGTTCAATTTAGTGCTTGGCTTGCCGGACGTGCTTTTTTCCTAATTTGGGTTTTCACAATAAATTTCTGTATCTTTTACTTTATCGCTCTGCATTGCATACATTCGTCATATAAGTAAAGACTTAGGTTAAAATTCAAGTAACACAGAATTTCAATTTTAATTAGTGCAATTACCTACAACAATCTGACCAACCATTTTATTTTTCATTCACACAGGGAGAAGGTCTCTTCATTAATGAGGGAAGATGAAGAACTCCTTGCTCACTGTAATCGCCTATTCAATGGTTGGACGGCCAATTGATTCTTGGGCAGGAAACACAGGCTTGGAAGCCATCAGGGTCTCTCCTTCGGCCTTGAAATCAAGCAGCTCATCATTATAAACATCCCACCATTTTGCAACAAACATTCTGACGTCCTCTCTGTCAATGTGAGGGTCTTTCCTGGCGTACATCCATGGCTTTGGTCCCTAATTTTTAAGCAATGGAAGTGACAAATGGTAAAAAAGACATTGGGTTTGCGTACAAAACTATGTCCGGATTCGCTATATATAGATCAATTGGGCAAACTTACAGTGTAGTGCACCACTTTAGCCTTTTCAACCTCAACTTTCTCTGGATGGTGCCATATCATTGGGAGCATCAGGTTGTAGATCAGAGGAATGGGTTTGAAAATGTGAGTGAAGAATTTGTTCAAGAAATCCTGTCATTTTTATACAAAACAGATAAATCTGTAGATTAGTAATAGTCTTATTTCGCAATCATCTATCTTTGATCATCATGAAATTGAAACCATGCATGGTATTTCTTATAAGAGAACCTTAAACCCATTAGGGTTTGCTTAACGTTTGTTTAGTTGTAAAACTTGAAGTTATTTATTGATATGTAGGAGAAATTATTCAGTGCTCAAGGATTTACACTTGGTATCTTTACATGGGGTGGGGTATTTGACCCCCACCTAGCAAGGAAGGCTCTATCACTATGGGAAAGCGAACAAGGACGATCGGGTGCTTCTAAAACACTTAATAATTTTTCAATACATAGATATATAGATTTTCTTCTTCAAAACCTATGGTTCCTAAAATTTATAGTTATACACACGTATACATAAGTCCTCAAGCAGCTAGTAATCCATATATAGGTATGTACATCTACATATATACAAGAAAAATGCTATTCTTACAAAAAATTCATACCGAAACATTTACTAAACTGACGTGATAGCGACAGTTTTATATTTACAAGTCTTTATGGTAAGTGTTTTGTTTTGAAGCGGAAGACTCTTTTTTAAACACATTATTTTGTATGAATTTTCTGTTTATATCGTATTATCCTATACATAATAGTTCTTGTTAGTTCTTTTTGGTATGCATGGGAGATAATCTAACAGATCGAATGCACAAAAACATAAAAGTTACATGCTTGTGTTGACTGACAACCTCACAACGTAAAACCAGTTTTAACTCATAAAAGATAATCTTGATATATAACAATAGTAATGCATCAAGTAAAGTATATAGTTTTACATATATATACATAAAATATAACTCATCACCTGGTCTCCGAAGGGTCCTGCTGGAGTGATCTGTAGAGTCTTAAGCATGGTTTGGTAAGTTAGACGGCTAGGTCCGAACACAAACATCCCGGCATTGAAGTACAAGGGAGGAGGTGAACCCATCTCAGCTGGCCACGTCGCCTTATCCGGGCACTGCTGGCAGTAGCCAATGGAGTGCTGAGGTGTACAGCTCCACCCGTCGTCGCAGAAGCAGTCCGCCACGGCATAGATGTACCCGTCGGGCATGTCAAAGAGATGGTCGATGTTGTCAAAAACTTGGATGTCCGCATCCAGATAGATCATCCTTTTGTACTCCTCCAACTGCGATTGATCGAACATGATAATTATGTGTTATATTGGCATATCTAATTACTGGAAAATAGAATTTCTTACATATTATTATTATATTAAAAAATTCTACCATATAATATGGTATTGGCGTTTTTTCAAAAGTAAAATACACTTTGTATTTTTACATTTTACACGAATCCTAATTCAGAATTTGCACTTTTAATTTTAACAACAGCAAAAAGAACAATTTTATTAAGAAACATAGAAGGATTACAAGCAAGGGATAGGACACCAAGAACACATAACCCATCTGATAACATCACAATGCTGTGAGATACCAGCACTATACTACTAAAAATAACATGGAAGACGCTTCCCCTTAACAGCTGCTCACCCCCCTGTTTTACCCTTTGATTCTTCTCAGCCCCTCCAAGGAATATAAAACATCTTTTACCGATATAGGGAGACCAGAATTCCCTGATTTGAACCAAATTGCTGCTTAGCATTTTACCTTTGCTACTACCTCCATCCACTTAACCTCAGTATTGTTGAAAGAAATTAAAAGTATATAAGCTTAATTGTTATAATTGAAAGTGCAGTTCTTTAAGTGAAATTTGAAGTAAAGTACAAGAATATAACGTGTATTTTATCTTTTGTTTTTAAATTATGAACTAAAATTGTGCATGTTTTGATTTTGAAGTAAAAGGACAATAATACGACCTATATGAATATATATATATAAATTAGGAGACCTAACCACTGGCATTTAAAAAACATGTATGTAGCGCCAGAACCATATAGTACAGTGGTGCATTTGGCTCACTTACATTCCATATACACAGCTTGGAGTAAAAGACCATGTTGCATCTTATCTGCATCGGGTCCTCTGGTGGGGGGACAGGTTCCATCTCATGAACGAGGCAACCTTGAGACCGAATGGCCTTGCGGTGTTCCTCGGGCACGTCAGGCAAGATTGCAACCACAAGAGGGTATGCACTCTTGACTTTGCGCAAACCCTTAGACAATCCAACCACCCCTTTGACATAGCCACCATTACCAGCTAAAAATGTTACGTAGGCCCTTTTTGAGTTGCCTCCATTGATCGTTGGAACATTACCAGGGAAGTTTAGGGCCATGTTGCAGCTAGCTAGGTTAATTTCTAGGTGATTCTGAAAGAAGATCAAAGATTTTTTACGCTAAAATGAGAATTATTGGAATTTTGAGGAGTGTTGGGATATGGGAAACTAAACCGATGGCTCCATACTTGCTTTTGTATGAGTACTACAATGGGCAGTAGCCAGCTCCTTAAATAGGCAACAAATGAGGACCACATACATGCCAAATGAAATCCAAATGAAACTCAAAACTGAGCTTCATTGACCTTTTCTTCTTTTAAGTCTACTTTATCCTTTGGTGTAAAGCACATGGCTATTGCCTGTGAACGATTGAAAGAATGAACATCCTTTTACTATTTACCCAGCCATCGTCTAGCTCTATCATCCAGTGAAATGCTGGTCATTGCCATCAAAATTAGACATCAAACTGGTGAAAGTGTCAATTTACAGATCATCAGTTCAACTGATTCTAATTGTTATAAAAAAAATTAAGGGGTAATTAGAAAAATACTACCTAAACTATGATTTTGTATCACTAAAATTCGTAAACTACAAAACGTGACACATTAACTATCTGAACTACCAATTTATATTAGTCAACACCTTTTATTAACATTGTGTTAAGTGGATGGAAAATTGTCATGTGAGTTGTAAATGTATAGTTTTATATATACCTAACTTTACCTTTTCTTTTTGTAATAACTGTCTAACTATTAAAATGTCTCTTGTATTACCCTTATATTTGCGTGCCATCCAAGGAGCATTTCAATCACTAGACCATTATTATAATAAGTGAAGATTAATTTAGATATAAAATCATACTTTTGTGAATATTTGCAAGTCAAATGACAATTTTTCCTTCACTTTCCTAACGGATTGCTAACAGAATGTGTTGATTAATACAAATTGGTAGTTTAGATGATCAATTAATCACATGTTAAAGTTCAGGGAGGTTTAGTGATACTGAGTCATGGTTCAAATAGCGTTTTTGTAATACCTCTAAAATTAAATATATTTTATCAACTCATAAAATCAGTTACCTTTTATTAGCAATGGCTAAACATAAAGGTTGGCATGGAATTAATGGTGGTTGGTAGTGGCAGACCTAGGATTTGAGTTAAGAGGGGGCCAAGGTAAATTTTTTAAAAATTTTGTAAGGATTAAGGTAAAATTTTTAAAATTTTGGGGAGCCAATTCCTATATATATATATTTGTAAATACTAAAAAATCTGTAGGTATTATGAAGAATTTTGAAAGTTTTGGGGGTTCGTGGCCCCCTCTCCGTCCACCATTGGTGGTTGCGTTCCCTCTTCTGCCTACTTCTATATATCGCCTTAAATTGATTATAGCCATTGGTGGTGATTGGGAGTAGATTTGTTGCAAGATCGCACTGTTATAACGGTAAAAATATAACCGTTACTATCAGGAAGTCGACACTTTTGCTAAAAAGGTCGACTCTTTTTGTGTTTCTACAGATTTTTCAAAGCTCTATCCCAATGGGTTGACTCCTAAGAGATAGGGGTCGACTCCTTTAAAGTTCCACTAGATTTTTCAAGGTTTTGTCTCAATGTGTCAACTCCTTAAGGATAGGGGTCGACGCTTTTTGAGTTCTACCAAATTTTTTAAGGCTTTGTCCGAATGAGTCAGCTCCTGAAGAACATGGAGTCGACTCTTTTTGGACTTTTATCAACTTGCATTCTTGACCAATGTGTCGACTCCTAATCTTGAGGGGTCGACTTTTTTTAGCAAAAACTTTAACTTTTGCAAGATTTCTTCAATCCTCTTCAATGTTTTCAAGCTCTTCATGGATCATCCAAATAAGGCTTCTAAGACTTGAAAAGACTTCTTTAAAGTACGTTAATCTCAAGAACACCTTCAATCTCTTCGAGATGAAATCAATTCACCATTGATTACAAGTGGAGTTCTTCAATCAGCATCACTTGATCTAAGTCTTCTTCAAAATCTTGAAGCGACCTTTCAAGACTTGAGATCTTTTCTTTTCAACTGATTTTCTGAACACCTTCAATTTCTATGAGATGGAATCATTCTACTTTGATTACTTCTAGGATTCCTAAATCAATATAACTTCTTCCATCTATTCAAGACTTCAACACAATCTTCAATGAAGCTATAATAGGTCTTTAATGTAGAAGGTATAAGCTCTTGTTGCCGATCTTCTTTTCTGCAGACCTCCAAATCTTTAATTCTTCTTAAGCCAAATTGTAGAAGGTGTCATTCCTTCCAAAAGAGCTGCCAACCTTCTTCTCTTATTACTGATCTCATTTCCAGTCTGCTGAACTTCTTTTCTTATTGCCGATCTTCTTCTTTTGTTACCGATCTCCATTTCTGTTCAGATCTTTACATGCCTTCAACTCTTCTTGACAAGTTTCTCAACACATAAGTTCTTCAATATATTCAAAGTGTCAAGCTTCAGGTCATTTTAAGAGTAAGTCAAATCTGCACACGAGGGTGTCAGCAATCTTGTACATTGTCGATAATATCTGTGTAATTCTCTTCTTTTGAGCTTCCTTCATAATACTTTGAAGACAATGTGTTCAAGCTACACAATACTTTAGTAGATTGATATGGCCATGAGGATTGAGGGTCTTCATAATGAATAAGTTGGCCATGGATGTTGGCAAACATGTGCATACCCAAACTTTATTTCTTCAATGATAAGATTACCTAAGTAATCTTATTGTTGGATACTCAACTAATCAACTCAATCATTTTCTTGTAACAAATGATTTTAATCTAATCTGCACACTCAATTACAATCATTAAATAACAACCACATTGTTTTGTTATCATCAAAATCAACATGGAGATCAAGCTTGAGTCAACAATTTCATTAGGGCTATATATTGTATATAGGTATATATGTATACCTATGTTTGTGTTTGGTAGTTATTCTGCCCAATTTCTTGATGACACTGTTCAAGCATGTTTTCTTCGCATATCATTTCTTTGATCTCTAATTTCTAAATTTTTATACATTAATTTCACTTCAAATTTTATTCATAAGGCTCTGTATTTTTTTTTTCTATATGAGTGTATTCATTTAATTTCTTATGTTCTCTAATTTCTAAATATATACACAATGCAATTCTTCACTGCAGATTTGAAATTTGCGGGGGTGAGGCGGGGACGGAGGAAGGGATGAAGGTGAATTTTTTAGGTGGAGGCAGTGATGGAGATTCTAATCTCCGCCCCGCCCCTATCTATTGCCATCCTTACACATGCCCCTTTTAAAAATCACCCAAGAAAATATATATATATATATATCTCGATTTCAAAATATGAAATTTCAAAAGACAATTGAGTAAGCTTTCTATAGAAATTAAGAAATAAATACTAGAAATGCTTTCTTATTAATGATTACTGGGTTGTATGTAAAATTCTTATTCCTTTAATGACTGTTAGGACTTTTATTGTCTTGGCAAATTTCGTGAACAAAATCCTTGAAATATCTATTCAATTAATCCTTCTTGTAAATGAGTTTAATAGGGTTGGGTGTTCAAATAAATGCTAAGGAGTGTGTGAATGAACTGTAAAAGTACTTTGATTGTAATTCAATTTTGAGATGTAATCATATCCCGAGTATGTGTTTGAGTGAATTGGAAGCTAGAGTACAAGTTGCTAAAACTACAGTACAAGTCTTTAAAGTGTGCAGAGCTGAAAATTTGGAAGGACATATCTCAACACTCAGATCTCCGTTTCAGGTCTATAATATATCGATTTCATATAATTTTTCAAGATCAATATAAATATAAATATTTAAGGGGATGCAGAGCTCACTACCTTCTCATGACCTTCTTGCCCCAACGATAATTGAAATTTTCTACCAATAGCCTTTGCAAATGCTTCCTACTTTTTCGCCCCAGCAAACTCCTGAACGAATTTTAGCAAACTACTCCTATTTGTTTTCAGAGAGCTTCATTGTCTATATAAGTTTCAACGCTTTGTCTTATAGGGTTGACACACACAAAAGAAAAAATTGTGAGCCTCCAAAGAAGAACCCTAGAGTCTCCTTAGTAAGAAGAAGAACTTCAAATCTTCAACAAATGATAGTCTTTGTGGTGCATCAACACGGGTTTTCACGGCATGCTATTCATTGTGGTTCAAACATGGGAGAATGGTGAACTGCAAATGTGCAATCAAGCTTCTACTTCAACTTAGTGGTTCGAATTGGTATAGTTGAGAGTGTTCTTGTGAACTATTCGTTGATATAGTGCTTGGAGATTGGAGTGGTATGTTGTCGTGCCCCGGTTTTTAGGGGGTCCAAGGTCCTTTCAGCTCGAAGACCCTAAAACACAGAACTCTGTCACTAGAACTCATCCTCCTATAAGGACAAGTGCGACTAAGTTTGAAAATTGGTTTGACTAAGAGCTTTTCAGAAAAATAGGAGTCGCCACCTAACTTGATTAAGGTGAGCTAGGGCACCTAAAACTGAGTGTTAATCCGAGGACTAAACTTAGGATTTTTGGAAAAAAGTTTTGAAAACTCCCTTAAGAGAGGGTTTTTAAGAAAATAGGTTGTTTGACAACCTTTGGAAAGATTTAAGCCTTTTTGGAAAATAACTCCATTTTGGTCTTTCAAAAACAGAAATCTATGGTTCGGGGGTTGGTTATGTGTAGGGAAGATATCCTAAGATCATCACCCTACCCCGCCCTTTTGGTACCTACATGTCTAATCACCATTTGTTCACTCACTAAAATAACCGGTTACCATTGTGTACTTAATGTCCACTTTAGAATTTTGAAAACGAGGTTTAGTCATCACTTTTCGGATGGATGATGCATAATGCAAGTTTTGGAAGAAGTTTGAAATAATAAGGGTTTTGAAAGAGTTTGGAATAGGAACTTTGAATTGATTAGAGTTTTTTGAAAAAAAAGGGATTGGGATTGAAATAAAAGTTATGACCACACCATTTTAGGTTACCTACGTATCTTATTTGGTGAGAATCAGGTCATTCGTAGTTCGGGCAAGAGCCTGATGGAAAATAGGCGCATTAGGGCCTTTGGAAGGTTTGAAGACACTTTGGGGTCTTTGAAAAAGTTTAAGAAACTTGAAGGTCTTTGGAAAAATTTAAGACACTTTGAGATCTTTGAAAAAGTTTAAGACACTTTGAGGTCGTCGGAAGTTAAAGACTCTTTGTGGTCTTTGGGAAATTTTGACTTGAAATTGGATAAGGGAGTATTTCAAAAATGTTTTTGGATCAACCAAAGGGAGTTTTGGAAAAATGCTTTGGCATGACTTAAGAGAACTTGAAAGTGTTTTAGAAGTCTTGTTTTGAAAACCTTGGAGACATGATTTTATAATGTTTTGATGAATAAATTTTTAAAAGTGATTTTTGAAAATGGCCAAGGGTTTGGAATCCTAATATGGACAACCTTAGAGGTTGATCTTGATTTATCACTTGTCCTTGGAATCCCTAACCATGAGAGGGCTAGGGACATCTTGGGTTTCTGACCTTTTGAAAATATTTTTGGAAATGTCTTGAATATGGAATGTAAGAACATTTGAAGAGTTTATGGAGTTGGTTTTTTGGAATCATGAGAGTAGGGGGGTTTTGGAAAAATGGGTTATGAGAATGGTTTTAAATTGGGAAATCATTTAGAAAAGGATTCAAGAATTGGAACCTTGAAGTGTACTAACCTAGGTTGGGCAACTAGGGTTAAGTTAACCTAGGGTTGGATAACTAGGGTCAGGTTAACCTAGGGTTGGTCAACTAGGGTTAAGTTAACCTAGGGTTGGTCAATTAGGGTCAAGTTAATCTAGGGTTAGTTAACTAGGGTCAAGTTAACCTAGGGTTAGATAACTAGGGTCAAGTTAACCTAGAGTTAGATTGTAGAATGGTTTTGAAAGTTAGTTTGGTGCACTCTTGGAAAGAGTTTTGAAAAACAAAACATGTTATGCCATGGACCTTGGTTGGCAATCTTTTTGAAGATCATTTCCATGAAAATTTTGACTCTAGCCAAGAGTATGGTTTATATGGTTGGTGTTTGGAAACTATTCCAAGGAAGATTCCCTTATGGCCATTACAACCTTTATCTTGACAAGACTAGAGGTTTCAAAAATCAACATAATGATGACAATTTTGAAAAAATCATTTTTGGTGCAAAGATGGAGAGAATGCATTTTTGAAAATCATCTTTTGAGAAGGATTTTGAAAATCATTTTTCAAGGCCAACGTTCTATCAAGAGAGGATTCATATGGCCAACAAAAGAGAGACCACTCAAGAGAGGGTTCCATGGGGCCATTCCAACTACTAAACTTGAGAGAATAGGAACCATAGAAATCAAAGAATTTGAACATCATTCTTAAGCAAGCTAAAAAAGAAAAGGGAACCATTCTAACAATTTAGGGCTCCTATGGCCAATATAAAGGGAGACCACTCAAGAGAGGGTTCCATGGGGCCATTTTAGCCACTAAATTTGAGATAATGGAAACCTTGAAAATTAGGGAGTTTGAAAGCAACTTTTATGCTAGTTGAAATGCAATGATGTAAAAGTGTGAATTAGGGGGTAGTGAGAGATTTTCTAAGGCATGACTCCTAAGGTCTCATCCTAACTTCAAGGGGTCAACTCTTGGAACAATTTTTGAAAGAAATGTAGAGCTTGGAAATGGCATAAAATTAAGAGCAATGTAAGCATTGTAGAGCATGACAATAAGCATAAAATGAAGCCAAGCACACAAGACATGATCAAGATAGCAATATGCAGGGGGTCATGATTCACATACAAGGCTTTTAGGCTACACCACATAAATAAGGGACTCCTAGGCCATACCATCTTAAAGTAGGCTAGTGAGAGGTCCCCCTACACGGTGGCTCTCACTTGCTTTCCTCTAGGCATGATCTAAGAGCCCTCTTGGCTCAAGCATGCAAGAAAGGGGGGTTGAAGATGGGGATTAAAATAGAGAATGGTCTAAGTAGGCTAGGAAAGAGAAGAGAACAGTGGGGGAGAGCACAAATGTAAAAAGGATACCACATTTTGCCTTCACTACACTTGTAATCTTCAATGGATATCTTGATTAGAGCTTGAGTGACTTCAACAGGGTTTGAGAGGCTAGAGTGGAGTGTGTAAGTGTGTATAAGGCATTGCATATGGAGTGTATAGGCTTGAGAGAGGTAGAATCTAGCCTAATTGTTGGAGGGGTGGAATATATGTAAGGATTCGAGTTTCTGGAGTGATTTCAGCAGAATTTCGCATTAATTTCAAACCTGGAATATACAAGAGGGAAGGCCTCTATTTATAGGTAATCTGGAACAGGCCTTGCGCATGTAGGACATGCACAGGTATTGTTCCATTGCCAGAATGACACGTGGTACCCTATGTACTGGTTAAATCTCAACCGTTGATCGAAAGTCGGTCGATCTGATCAAAATTTGAGCGCATGTAGCATATGCTCCAACACCGAGAAGGTTCGTCCAAACTTTACCTCGATAATTGAGTCAATCGGGAAGGTTTCGGGGGAATCGGTCACACTCGAGATGTTCTCCTAGTGCTTCTGATGAACTTTCATGTTTTCGAAATGTTTGAATTATTTTTGAAGGTGAGTGATATCGTCTTGGGAAGTGTACTAAAAAGGTCACTTGTGTGGAGTGTCTGTGATACGCTCACTGGGTGTTTGAAAGTAGTTGATTTCGTTTCGTGTGATCGAGGCCTTCGAGAAGCAATCTATTCGATCGGACAGTACCGATGGAAAGTACTCTGGAAATACTTTCTGGAATTCTCAAATTTACGCATTTCTCAAGTCATTTGACTGTGCGTTTTGATTAGGGAATTGGAGAAAAAGTCAACCTTAGCGGAGCGTCTGCGAGACGCTCCAAGGGTTGTTGAAAGTTTTAGTTTTCGCACCGTACGATGTAGGGCTTCAGGAAGCGATCTACTCAATCAAGCTGAATCGATGGAAAGATCTATGAACGAGCTTTCGAGAATTCTCTGATTTACGCATTTCTCAAGTCAGTTGACAGTGCGTTGTAACCAGGGAATCAGGGGAAGAGATAATTTAGGCGGAGCGTTTGCGAGACGCTTCAGGGAACTTTTATCGAGTCGTGTAAGTTTAGTGTCGTAGGGTCCTCCTTGGGTTAAACAAGGGCGTGTGGTGAAACCGTCTACTTGAAATCCCAAGGCCGGTGCTGTTTCGAGGCATATTTGGGCTTCTAGGGGCAAAACGATCATTTTGACCAGGGTTGGCCGGAAATGGTCAGGAATGGTTTGGTGCGTTATGTTAAGTGTGTAGGGCTGTTCAGGGATGGTTCTAAGAGAGTCTTTTATCGTTCAGCAGGGTTTGTGCCGTGCCGAGGCGCTCGGGGGCAAAACGGTCATTTTGACCGGAGTGGGCTGGAATAGGATCGGATTTGGACCAAATGGCGTACGGGGGACGCCTAATGGTTTAACAACATTTTGGAAGGATAGACTTATCGTTTTGAGGGATTTTGAACTTTTCCAAAACGTGCTGGGAGGCCTAAGGGGCAGGTTTGGTCATTTTTCACCGAGTCGGGCTAGCAGGCGCCGATGTTGACCTAGGTGTTGGTTCCCGAGACCGCCCGACCTCGGAAAACTACATGTGCGGTGTTGGTCTCTAAGAATGCCTGGTCTTAGAGAGCTATCTGTAGGGTGGTGTTGGTTCCTAAGAACGCCTGGTCCTAGAAAACTACCTGGAAGAATGGTGTTGGTCCTTGAGAACGTTCGGTCTCGGAGAACTACCAAATGACGGACATTCTACGTTGGCGAGCTAGCAGGCACTAGAAGTGAACCGTCTGGAATTTGATGAGGTTTTGATCGCCGAGATCGCCCGATCCCGAGAAGTTACCTAGATGGCGTTGGTTTTCGGGACCGCCCGGTCCGGAAAGCTGCTTAGAATAATGGTGCTTATGGCTCTGGCGGGTCCTTGTGGGCCCGAGAAGCGACCAGCTGGTTGGATTGGAGATTGTAAGGCTCATCTTGAACCTGCAAGTGTTGTGATGTCGGAAACCGATCCCGGTCGGGTCGGAGATTGCTGAGCGGGCAAAAAATGGGGTGCTTACATTCATCTGGCGTTTGGTGGATTCCAATAATGTTGTGACATTCAACACTTAAGCAATTATTGAAGAATTGTATCGTAGGTGTAACGGTACGTGATCGTGGGGTTCGGTCAATACAAGGAAAGCATATCCGAAAGTGTGAGGATTCGTTACCTGAGGATTTGGATATCTATGGTTGGGTTGTAAGTTAACTCCCTTGTATTCAGTTCTTGATAGTGATTACTTGACTGGACTAGGTCCCATAGTTTTTTTCTAGTTTAGGTTTCCACCCTAAAATCGTGTGTTCACTATGTGATTGTTTTATTATTCTTGTATGCGATTTAAATTAGTGTGTGATTGATTAGGTTGTGTAATCGATATTAATCAAGCAGTCATCCAAGTAAAGTAAATCCACGTAATTCAGAAATTTCAATTGGTATCAGAGCGGGACACTCAAAAATTATTTTTTGATTTTTAAAGAGTGAGGTCCTGAATCTGAATACATGGATTTACCTTTGTTAGATGTTTCTAATTATGCTAAATGAAAAATATGTATAAAAGTTTTTATTAAGTGTATAAAAGTTTTTATTAAGTCTATCGATGACCATGCTTGGATATCTGTTGTGCATGGTTAGTGTCCTCCTAGGATGACTATTTGCACTAAGATTGTCTCTAAACCTCAAGAACAATGGGAAGACACTGAATTAGAAAAATATGTTTGAAATAACAAGGCTATCAATGTTAGCTTTAATCATGTCACACCTCATGATTTAAGTCGTATATCTATGTATGAGTCTGCTAAAAAGGCATAAGATACTCTTGAAGTTGCATATGAAAAGTCTCATATTATCATGGCATATACTACATCTACATCTGAGAGTGTAAGAACTTCCATTGTGGCAAATCCTTTATTTAATGAAGTACCAAGGTATGTTGCTGCATTCGAACCATCTCTTTATGGCATGAATTTTCAATCTAATTATGGTAGTAAACCTAGTGTGTCATATGAGTCAAGTCAAAATGACTAAGCTAATGATGATGACTATGAGAGTAGTGAGGAAGAGGACATTCATCAAGCCTATGACAAATTATATAAGGTGTGTCTCAAATTGACCAAGAAAAATAAGGCAATTGAAAAAGAAAGAGAAAATCTAAAAAAGGGAGGCTAATGAATGTACTACTCTCATTGAAAAATTGAAGGCTGATAGGATCACTATTTTGATAAGGTCACTACACTATAAAAAAAAGTTACATGCATATATTGAGACCAATAAGGGTTTAAAGGGCAAGGTGTCTAAATTAGAGTCTGAATTGTCTACTTCTAATGATACTTTCAAGAAGATAAATGCAGGTTTTAAGAAAATTACTGAAATTTGGAATGCACAAAAGGAGCTATGTGGACATAACTGTAATTGGATACAAAGAAAAGGTATCCATATCTTCTCAACCAGTAAAGAAGCCTAATTCTATGAAGGCTCAAGGTAAGACTTTTATACCTTATGTGTTAAGTATTATAAGTTTGCACCCACATGCTACCACTATAGAGTAAAGGGTCATATTAAACCTCATTGTCCGAATTTGAAGGTTAAGGTTATGACTCTCAAGAAGACCACCACCACACATATACATGCTGTGTCTAATGTTAAGGCCAAGCTTAATAGGTTTTATAACGACCCGGATTTTCTTATACTAGATAATTCAAAGGTGCGATAAACCCTGTTAAGCGAACACAAGACGAGACAAGATAATCCGATAACTAAACACTCATACTTCAAACTTTAAAACACATCTCCGTGTTGGATCGCTTAAACTAAACTTTATAACAAAACTTATAATTTTAAACTCCTAAAACTACCCCAGCTCCTCCTTAGGTTCCTCGAAACCCTCAGGTAAAGCGACGTTTCCATTCACATTAATATTTGAAATATTTCTCATAAAACGGGGTGAGTTATGAAGCTTAGTAGCAATGTAATATCCAACAACTCAATGAGTTTGAATTAAAAATTTCAAGACAATAAAACAGATGTGAGATAGCAAAAAAAGAATAGTTATAGCATTATAAAACAGTTTGCAAGTTTCTCATTCAATATCTACATAGATATATTGCAAAACAGCTTTTAAGTTGTAATATTAAATTTCTATATGTTATCCACAAGGCCGGAACACATATCACATCAATTTTAATTATATGCCCTCGACAAGGCCAAGACACACGGCACATTAATTTTAATTATATGCCATTTATATAGCCGGGACACACGGCTCAATAGTAATAATTATATGCCCTCTACAAGGTCGGGACACATGGCTCAACACTATTAGTTATTCAATTTCAATATTACAACTCCCAAAATCAAGTTTGAAAATGTTTATAGAGCCATCTCATGTTCGAAACAATACATTTTTTCAGGAAACCATAAGACAATTCCAAATACAGAATGAAATCATGCTTCACATTTCATATTATTGCTTAACAATTCAAAATATATAATTTGAACAAAATATCATATTAAAATTATTAGATCAGTGCCCTCTACCTGACGATTTTGGTATTCAAGTAGCTTTACAAAATATTTTTTCGAAACTCGTGCAATTCTGTCAAAGCATCATCGCATGAAACTTTAGTTTCCTACCCTAATCATTGTACAAATGATGCAAGGTCTTAAAACTCTACCCAAGCCCCTCATGTAACTCTACTTTACCTAAAATAGCCTCCGGGTCATTTTCGAATATACTCGGTTAATTTCGGTCCAAGTTCGGACTGCTAAAATTACCAAAAATATGAATAAATTTTTAAAATTTCTAAAATTAATTTATAAAGGTTTTATTATAATATTTTAGGTTAAATAAAAAAATACTCATAGTAGCTATTTTTCTTAAAGTTCAAAATTTTAGAATTTATATAAAAGTGAGTATTTTTTTTATGAAAACGATTAAAAATACATAATAAATAACAAAAAGACTTGGAGGTTACTCACTCTCTTTCCAAAGAGTTTGAAATAGTTGAATCAATCTATGCAATAACTTTCAAAGTTCATAATTGATAAAAACTCATTATTTTTTTTAAGTATATTTTTGTTTTTATTTACAAAATACATAATAAACATACAACACTTCTGAAAGTGGCCAAATTATATATAAATATAAGTTAAACCTTATGTAAGACCAACTAGCCAAAACAAGAAGCCAAAAAGGTTACTCACACGCTTGCACTCGTCCCAAGGCGAGACTGAGCTTCGTTATACACTGTTCATCAGCTTTTTCAAATTTTCATCTGATTTGTACACCTTTCGGTAAAACAAGTTTTTCTCCCTCATTCTTTAAAGGAATCAAGTGATTCTCAAGCCTAAATTCAAGCTCTCGAAACGATCTACAACTTTCATACTGTACGATTTAGCAATAAAGATCGTGTACCCCTCAAAAATAGGCTGAAAGTGAACTGGTCTGCCTAGATTTTCTGGGTAGACCTGCAACTCTTGTTTTTTCCTCAAATTTCTACATTCTAAGGTGTTGTAAGGTCATGCATGGCTATTCTAACATATATACTAGATGTCCATAGTATTTACTTGGATTAACAACAAAAAATTAAAGTCATTACATGCATACAAGGCTTAACACATCATTTTTAATAAAAATGAAAACCATTTTCATTCTAGACTTTCTAGAATTCTAAGACCAATTCTAAAATGTCTCTAAACAATCCAGAAACATATTCCAAAAAGACCCAACTGAATGCAAAGCTATATTTTTAAACTATAAAAATTTTAAGTTTCTACACCTTGTCAGAAAAATGGTTTTTTGGCCACTTTCTAGCCAAATCCGGCCACCCAATCCCATATGCAAGTATGGACGAAGTATAAAACAGTGAGTAGAACAATATACCTAAGTTTGAAAGGATTTGGGCTGGGTTTGAGCCTTGAACTCCACTTTCCCTTACTTTCTCTCTCACTTTCGCTCCTCCCAAACACTTTTCTCTCTTTTCTTCTCTCTTAGTTTCTTGCCTTAATTCGGTTGCCTTCTCTTTCAAATGGCAGGGTTGCCTATCTATAATATACGCTTTTTTTTTTAAAGTGGCATTAGGGAGGGTGGCTGTCGCGCCCAGATTTTTCGCACTCGAAGAATACACACACAAGTGGAAAAAACACTGTACTCTCTCGTTAGAACTCACCCTCCTAGAAGAATGAGTGCGACTAGGTTTGAATTGAGAATTGGTTTGAATTAAGGGCTTTTGGAAAAAGTTTGGAGTCGTCACCTAACTTGTTTAAGGTGAGTTAGGTCACCTAAAAACTAAGAGTAATCCGAAGACTATACTTAGGATTTTTGGAAAAAGGTTTTTGAAAATACTATCCTCAAGAGATGGTTTTTGAGAAAAACAGGTTGTTTGGCAACCTTTGAAAAATAGTTAAGCCCTTTTTTGAAATTAACTCATTTTGGTCTTTCGAAAACAGTGATTTAGGTTCGGAGGTTGGTTACGTGTAGGGAAGACGCACTAAGCCATCATCCTACTCCGCCCTTGCGATACCTACATGTCTATTTACCCTAAATTCACCTATTAGAGTCTTCAACTAATTAATGTTCAATTTTATCCACTTTAGAAAATAATTTTGAAAAGAAATTGACATGATGCATGATATGCAAGTGTAAGAAAAGAGACTTGATTTGGAAATAGATTTAAAAAGAAGAATTTGATTTGATTTTAGAAGAGAGATTTGAAAGGATAGATTTGAAATTGGAAAGTTTTAGAAATTGGAAATAGAGATTTGAAAATAGATTTTTGGAATTGGAAACTTGAAATAGATTATGGAATTGGAGATTTGAAAAAGATTGTAGAAATAGAAATTTAAAAAATGTTGTGACCGCACCCATGAGGGTTGCCTACGTATCTTTTTGGAGGAATCAGGTCGGTTGTAGTTCGGACAACAGTCCAATAGAAAATAGAAGATTTGATATGGAAGAAGAAATTGAATTGGAATTTGAATTTATTTGAATTTAGAATAGAAGATTGGAATTTGGAATTGAAAATATTGGACTTTGATTAGAAGATAGAGGTGTAGGAAACCTAGACTTAGGAAAGAAATGATTTAGGAAAGACTTGAGGTTTAAGAAAGATTTGACTCGAATATTGAATTTGAAAGATTTAGGAAAGATTGGATTTAGAAAGGGTTCGAATTAGGGAAGTTTCAAATTAAGAAAGTGTCATTTTAGGAAAGTTTTGTCTTAAAAAAATTTTCAAATTAGGAAAGTTTCAACTTAGGAAAGTTTTTGAAATAGGAACGTTTTGAATTTGGAATGTTTTGAAGTAGGGAAGTTTTGAAAGTAAAAAAGTTTTGAGTTTAGAAAGTTTTAGATTTGGAAAGATTTAAAGATTAGGAAAGTTTAGAATTTAAAAAGTTAGGAAGCTTAGAAAGATTTAACTTAAGAAAATTTTGACTTTAGAAAGCTTTGAATTTGGAAAGATTTGAAATTTAGAAAGTTTTAGAATTTGAATTTTAGAAAATCTTGAAATTAGGAAAGGTTTGAGTTTAGGAAAGATTTGAAAACTTAGATTTGGAAAGTTAAGATTTGGAAAGGGGTAGAATTAGGAAATGGTTGAATTAGGAAAGATGTGGAAGTTGAGTTTTAAAATTTAGGAAAGATTCTTCTGTTCAAGTTTTGGAAACTTAAGATTTAGGAAAGTAGAAAATTAGAAAGGATTTGAATTAGGAAAGATTTGGGTTTGGAAGGATTGAGATTCCTATTTCCTAAAACAAGGGGTTGGATTTTATTTCTAAAAAGAGAAGTTTTGATTTTGTTTCCAAAAACAGAGGATTGGATCTAGTTTCCTAAACGGGGAGATTAGATTTGGTTTCCAAAAGGAAAAATTGGATTTGACAAGGATTTGGAAAGGGAAAGTTTTAGAAACCCTAGATTTGGAAGTGTATAGTTTTGATGTAGAAAATAGGTTTTGGAAATATGTATAGTTTCGATGTAAAAAACAAAAGGTTTTGGAAACTAGGTTTTAAGGCAAGATTGAAAATCACGTTTTTGGAAAGGAAAATTAGGATTTCCTAATTGTGGCTCTAGGGCTTGACTTGGGCTCTAAGGAAAGAGTTTTTGGAAAGTGAATTTTAGAAAGGAAGATTTTTGGAAAGAGATCTAGAGAAAGAGTTTTTAGAAAGTGAATTTTGAAAAGAGTTTTTGGAAGAAAGTTTTTGGAAATTAAAGCTTTGAGAGAGTTTTAGAAACAAGATTTTGGAAGAAGTTTTTTGGAAAGAGTTTTTAGGAAAGTGAATTTTGGGGAGAGTGTTTTGGAAAGGAGTTTGAAAAGAGAAGTTTTGAAAAATAGATTTTTGGAGGGAGTTTTTAGAAAATAAGTTTGGAAAGAAGAGTTTTTAGAAAGTATGTTGGACAAGAGGGTTTTAAAAAGAGAGAGTTTTGAAAAAAGAGTTTTTGGAAAGTATAAAAACGTCTCACTTTCCTAAAGCGATTCTAACCATAAGAAGGCTAGAACCACTTTAAGAAAGTGGTTTTGAAAACAACATGGAGTTGAAAATATGAACCAT
Source organism: Euryodendron excelsum (assembly GCA_033060915.1). NCBI lineage: Eukaryota > Viridiplantae > Streptophyta > Magnoliopsida > Ericales > Pentaphylacaceae > Euryodendron > Euryodendron excelsum. The sequence goes on from CM065395.1 coordinate 2,133,223, forward strand.
ATTGGTCACTTTAAATATAACACTTTCCTAAAGCAATCCTAGCCATGGAAAAGCTAGAATCACCCTAGGATTGTGATTTTGAAAACAAGTTTTAAAAAAGGAGATTTTGATGCAATTTTGAAAACAAGTTTAATGCAAGTTTTGAAAACGAATTTGAAAATGATTTTTGGAAGAATGCAAGATCATGATATGCACAATCCAAATTTGGAGTCGTGAACATACAAGGTTAAGGCTTCACCACATAATCAAGGGGGGCCGAACCCCCGTGGTCTCTAGTTAGACTAAAAGAAAGCCCCCGACATGGTGACCCTCCAATAGCCTAATCCTACATATGGACCGAGAATCCCCTTGTTTCAAGCATGCAAAGAAAGGGGGGAAGAAAATGGGAGATTAAAATAAAAGAAAACCCAAGTGGGTAAGGAGGGAAAAGAGAGAGGGGGGAAGTGCAGAAACTTAAAGAGAAAGCTTACCGTATGTCTTGCTTTGCTTTGCTTTGCTTTGCGCACCTTGCTTTTCTTCGGTCTTCACTTCACTTCAGTCTTCGAGGGCTTGTCTTCGGTCTTCATATCTTCTTAGTTGCAGCAATTCAAGTCTTCAATGGAGGATTGGAGGCTAGTGTGTAAGTGTATAGGAGTGTATGTGAGTGTATAGGAGGCTAGAGTTTGGGTATGGTGGCTAGGGTTTGGAAAACCTATAGAAGCTAGGGTTTTGGGAGGCTACAGGCTCTGTGTATCGAAAATTAGGATTTTTAGACTGAGTTTGCGAACCTCTTTCATGCTGGAGGAGGCTCTGTATTTATAGAGATGGGATAGACCTGGCGCATGTTGTAGTGGCGCATGTTGTAGTGGCGCCAGGCCAAATTTCCTCTTGGCGCCACTAGGAGTGGCGCCAGGCCATTTCTTGGCTTGGCACCACTACGAGTGGCGCCATCTAGTTAGGAAAGTTTTAAGGTCAGCAAGTAACGTATCTTGAGAAGATTTGGGCGCCTGTACTAGTGACTACCATGCAATTTTTAGTCTGGCTTCACTAGGAGTGACTCCCGAAAGTCTGCGGATGAATTGAAGGGGCCACGATTGGCCCGAAAGGTCGAAAAAAGGCAGGAACACTTTAAACAGTGTTCCGGAGGTATTTGACTTGAAAAATAAGGATAGGATGTGTCGGAGGGGTTGACTGGGCCATTAGGGGCAAAACGGTCAATCATGCCGGAAAGCTACCGGGATGGACTCAGATTGTCTTGGAAAAATACTCGAAATTTAGAAACATTATTAGAATGTTCTTGAAAGGTTGCCAGTTTGATACCCAGAGCTAGTGTGGTCGGAAAAGGCTACCGGCCCACCAGGGGCAAATCGGTCATTTCGTACTGGGTTTGCCGGAACTGACTCGGAATGATCCGGAAAGATAAAGAAAGGTTGAGAATACTATAAGAAGCATTCTCGGGAGGTTACCGGCTTGATACCCAAGGCCGGTGTAGTTCCCGGGGCATACGGATGCCTAGGGGCAAAATGGTCATCTTGACCGAAAAGTCTCGGGATTGACCCGAAACTGACTAGAGGGCACCTAATCATGCTGAATTGACTTTAAGACAATCTTAGAAGGGTGGACTTACCATTCTGAGAACTTAGGTGTGCTTTCGAGAAATGTGCCGAAAAGTGGCCTTAGGGGCAGTTTAGTCATTTTTCACCGAAGTGGGCTAGCAGGCACTAGTGTTGACCTGGGTTTTGAGTGTTTCCGCCACTCTGACGGCGGTCTCGTGATACGGGATTTTGTTGGCAATTCCCTATATCGACCTGTTTGCGAGTATTTCCGCTACTCTGACGGTTGCGATGTTTGCCAGTATTTCCGCTACTCTGAAAGTTCGTGATCATTCTCGAGACTGCCTGATCTCGGGAAGCTACTAAAGGGACTTAGCGCCTAAGAATCAACTTTCTCAAAAGGCCTGCCTAAACGGACATTTCTGCATTGGCGGGCTAGCAGGCGTTAAAGGTGAATCGTTCTACCATCTAGAGGACTTGGGGTCTCGTCCCGATCAACAGGTTTAAAGGGACTTACCATTCTGAAGAGATTTTTTTCAAAAAAACGTGTCGGATTGGATAGACTTACCGTCTCTAGGAATCAACTGTCTCGAGAGAGGGATTAGAATTGGAATTGGAAAGGGGACTTACCGTCTTCAGAAAGACATGCTTGATTTAGAATTAGAAAGGGAACTTACCGTCTTCAGAAAGATGTGCCTGTTGGAAATGGAAAGGAACGATGCCCCAAGGGGCATTTTGATCCTTTTGCCTCTATTTGGGCCTGGTGGGCCCGCAAAGCAATGAATGGACAGGATTAGACTTGAAAAATTGATTTGACTCAAAATAGGTCTGCATTGAATTGAACTCAAGTCTGGACAGACCGGAGACTGCCGAGCAGTCAAAAATAGAGTGCTTATAGTGGCCAATCCTCTCAATGTTCCCCACTACTTACACCTTTTGCAAAATTTGTGGCAATGTCCCCCATTACCTACAAGCATGCTACCAGTTGCCCCCCCACCCCCCCTTTTTTGGAGGAGTTTTATAGATTTGTCCTCACTTGTCATCATTGTGGTGTCAAATGTCACATTTGACCTTGTTATCGTAAGTTGAACCAAGTTTTAGATTCTCATACTCATAATTAATTTGGGAGCTTGTTAGGGAGTTTGCTCAGTCAGATGTGTGTTCTTGCATTGAATAATGAATTAAACAAATTTATGCCTCAATCAAGACCAAGGCAAGTTCCTAACTATTATAGCCGGAAAAGGAACCACAATGGCAAGATAAAACCTAGGACACAATCCAAAATCCATGAAGTCATTGAAAAACCTAAGTATAGGACTATTTGAGTTAAAAAAATTGATTTGAATTTTTGTGATGACGTGAATGTTGGGGACTGTGGAATTTTCACGACTCAGTGATTGTACTCTAAAAAGTACAATCGGAGTTCCTAATTGTAATCTATTGTTAGTATTTATTTATATATCATTTATTATTTTAATATAATTTTGATTTCCTTTTATATTTTTTACGTCTTTTGCAAATTTAAAACTAAAACCGAGCAAAATAATGCTTACGTGCACATACACATCTAGATGTTATATTATATATATATATATATATATATCTTATAATATATATTTATATAATATTATATATAGGGTAGGTAAGGATTAATATTTTATATAATATTAATTATCACCCTGGGGGTGTTAGTTAGAATGATATGCTATATATATGATATATATATATATATATATATTTATTTATTTATTTTGTGCAGGTGAGCTTGGAAAAGGGACAAATTAATTGAAGTAGGTGGAAAGCAGCCAAAAAGGACGAAGAAAAAGTGAAGAAGAAAAGAAGAGAAGGACGAAAAAGGAAAAAAGAAGAAGAAAAAAAAAAATGGAGCAGGTGAGGCCGATCAGCTATAAAAGAGGAAGAATAGCAGGTGTAGAGCGAAAGTGTTATGAGGGAGGTAGAGAGCAAGAGAAGTTTTAGTTTTTAGCGAGTTTAGTGTAGAAAATTTTCTTAGTTAGTTTGTCTTTATTTTTAGTCTCATATTTTGTTGTAATTTATATTACTAGTAATGAAATTAGTTTTCAAGCCAAGTCTTTTCAGTAGTATAAGTAGCTAGTTTTATTCTTTGACCAATTGTAAAAATCATCCGATAATCTTGAGATTTCAATGGTGGTAATTGGGTTTTTATTGTATATCTTTTGAATATTTCAATTCTTAGTAATTAAATTCTAAATATTCTTGAAAATATAGATTTTTTACTATGTTTGGTAATTTCTATGCACAAATCATATTTTGGTATAGTTATTGCACAAATTGATGGTATGAATCTATAACTTTAATTGTATTATTCTAGATTGAATTATTATTGAATTGGCTTTAATTAAATTCTAGATATTTTTAAAAAAACGTAGATTTTTTACTATGTTTGATAATTTCTATGCACAAATCTTAGTTTGGTATAGTTATTGCACAAATCAATGGTATGAATCTATGACTTTAATTGTATTATTCTAGATTTAATTAAATGATTTGAGTTACAAAACCTCTGTTGAAATTTCAGGTGAATCGAGTGATTGGATCAATTGGGTACAAGACAATTTTATTAAATTTCATTTTGATTAAAGTCTAATTCAACAATCATCAAAATCTCCCAACAACAAATTATTTTTCTTTGGTTACCATTTTTTGCAGCAATTGTCCAATTTTCATTGATACTATTTAAGGTGGATTTTACCACCTAACTTTACATGTTCTGTTAACCGTTTCCTGTGGATCGACTCTGGTCTTACTGGATTTTTTTTTACTGATTCGCCACACCTGCACTTGAGTGTTTTAATAGATTGCCATATTCAGAATTGAAGCAAGTTTTTTGGCACCGTTGCTGGGGAACGGCTTTAAGAAAATATGTGAAAAAAAAAAAATCATACCTTGACAAAGGAATTGCCAAGTGTTTACCAACTAATCAATGGTTTATGCTAACCTGTAACTTTGTTCCATTCTTAACTTGTATATTTGTGAATATTTAGTTTTTATTTTATTTAAGTGATTAATCATATTGTGGTTACCATTTCTTTACTTTGTAGCATTTTACTTTTAGTGGTTAACCCCTTGGGTTACCATTTTTACTTTCTGCATTTTAATTTTTTTTTTTTTTTTTTTTTTGTGGTTAACTTCTTTGGTTGACATACTCACTTATTGTTGGATGAAGCCAATCACGTTGAGTACCATTTTTTTTATTTTCATTTTCTATCTAACCCATCTAACTCATTTAACTTACTAACTATTTCCTAATTTTCTAACACTTTACTAACGAACTAACTTTTATTTCTTTTGTTGTTTTTGTGTGTAAGTATTTTAGGTTACTGTTGTAAAAAAAAAAATATATATATATATAGTTATTTTCTTTTCTTTTCATTATTTTGTCGAGTTGTTATTTCAGGAAGGGTTAGTGTATATCTTTGTGGGGGAATAACCCCCGGCCCAACCCATTGGGTGAGGCCCAATCTACGCAAATTAAAGTTGGGGCTGCTTTGCTAGTCCAGATCAGAATTAGAGGGAAGGCCAGCTTTGACTGCTGACCTCCTTCGCAGCATAACCCAAACTGCGAAAAGCGGGCCCAAACCGCTAGCGGTCTTTGCGCATTAAATGCGGAGTTGACTCGCATTAAATGCGCAAGCGGCTGCCCACGCGACGTTGACGTGCACGTCTGGTCAGCCGGAATCCCCCACGACGGTGCGTCAGACCCTATAAATAATCAGGCGGCGTCAATGATGATGCTTACCCAGCAGGTCATGAGAGCCTGCTGGTAAGCCAAAGCGGAACACACTCCCTCAAAGGTTCTATAAATACCCAAGGCATCGAGAGCCAGGTATAGACAGTTAACTCCAAGTATTCACAACTTTCATTCATCTTTATCGATTAAGCTTGCTAACTTAATCTTCGCAGTGTGATCGGCCCATTACGGGTCGACCCATTCTAACCTCCTTGTCTTGCAGGAGATATTTGGACTCATCCATTTGGGGCTTGAGAGTTCAGCCCAGCCTTCCCGAAAAATCCCACTTACAATTGGCGCCGTCTGTGGGAAGGCTAAGAAAAACCATGAGTCTAAACAACCGGAGACGTAGGGGGGAGAACCATGACGGGAGAGGCTTCGAAGCCTCCTCCAGTAAAGACCCAACCAACTCGGCGCACTGCCAATCTACACCAGTAGATCGGCAAAGAAGAAGAGCACTAAGGTCGGAGATACGAACGCCCGCTGAAAGCCACCAGGGAGCACCAGATGAAATGCGAAGGGATACGGGCTATGTCAGGGACAGAAACTTCCACAGGAACCATCCTCGGAACCTGGTCCCGTCACCCTCCAGTGGGCGGATCTCGAGTGAGGATACGCTCCGTGCAGTGGAGAGGGAAATTCGGCGGCACGGAGAAGAGATAGCCTACCTCACCTCCCAGGTTCGGGCCATGAGAGAGACGTTCTCTGGAAGAAATAGGCGTGGGTGAGAAGGGTCCCCAGATCGGGAGCAGGTTGCTGGCGCCGGGGACGATCCAGCACCGCCGGTAAGAGGAAGTTACACCCCTAGTACCGGGCGTTGCATTAACAGGCGCACAGGTCGGCGGAGGGGAAGGAGCGAAACCTCGCCAAATAACAGTGCAGCTAAAGGAGATCGGCGGAGAGAGGACTGGGAGAAGTGGTATAACGAAAAACAGGAGGATAGAAGGCAGCAAACTAAGGAGCGCACAGCCCATGACCTGATGAAAAAGGCCCTTGATCAGATTGCATCCACGCCATTCACTGAGGAGATTGAATCCCACCCAATTCCTCAAAAATTCACCCCACCAAAGTTCACCCTCTATGACGGGAAGTCCGACCCGATTAACCATGTTCGGCATTACAAATAGCTTATGGTAGTGTGGTGCAGTGACCAAATGCTGATGTGTCGAATCTTCCCCTCCAGCCTGGGAAGTGTGGCTTTACGGTGGTTTGATAAATTGCCACTTAAGTTCGTTTCTAGCTGGAGGCAACTAGCCGAGCTTTTTACAGCTCATTTCATAGCAAACAGCTTACAGCCGAAGGAGGTTGATTTCTTGCTGACATTACGAAAAGAGGAAGGGGAAGGATTGCGAGCATACGCCCGACGCTACTGGGAAGCTTATAACGAAATTGACGAGTGCAGCGAACAATTAGCTGTAACTCAGTTCAAGATCGGCCTTCCCAGGGAGCATCGTTTGCGACAGTCCTTAATGAAAAAACCAGCTCTCACGATACAAGAGCTAATGCTCAGGATCGAGCGCTATGCGCGGTTGGACGAAGACATACCCCAGGTAGCATCGACCAAGGTCGGCGCTGCAGCCGAAAAGACAAATAAGAAGAATGCCAAGAAGCCCCGGTCAGAAGATATCGGCCGAGGAAAAAGGGTAACTGAGGGGGTCTATACAGTCTTTAAGGACCCCATCTATAAAATATTGCCCCAGATCCGTGATAAGCCCTTCTTCAAGTGGCCACCAAAGTTGGGAGGAGACCCAGCGACCCGAGACCAGAAGAGGTTCTGTTCATACCACCGCGATAAGGGACATAAGACGGAGCAGTGTCGGCATCTGAAAACTCACTTGGAAGACTTGGCCAAAGCAGGCCACCTCGATCAATTCATTGATCAGGAGAAGACAAAGAATGACGCAGAGCAACTGCGGGTAGAAGACCCAGCCCGGAAGGAACCAGAATCAAGGCCGGTTCGGGTAATCAATGTGTTGCATGGTTCGGCTGAGTCAGGAACCGTCGACCCACATAGGTACCGAGCCGAGATACAGAAAGCGGCACACCTAAGGGAAGTGATGCAGGTACAACAACCCAGCAAGAAAGCAAAAGTCGGTAGTGGCCATGTACCAATTTCTTTCACCGATGAGGATCTCGTGGGAGTGCAGATTCCTCATAATGATGCCTTGGTGGTTACGTTAAGAATGGCGGATTGCGACGTCAGAAGATTGCTTATTGACCAAGGGAGTTCGTTCGAAGTTATGTACTACAGCCTCTTCAAGCAATTAGGACTGAACGAGTCCGACCTCCAACAGTCATTTAACCCATTGGTCGGATTCAGCTCGGACCCAGTTTGGCCAATGGGAAAGGTGACGATTCCTGTAACAGCCGGCGGAATCACATTGCAAACCGAGTTCCTAGTAGTTAACGTACCCTCCCCCTACAATGCCATCATGGGACGAACCTGGTTGCACCTCATGAGGGCCGTTCCGTCGTCATACTATCAGTTGCTTCGGTTTCCGACCCCAGCAGGTGTTGGAGAAATCAGGGGAGACCAAGTGGCTGTCAAACAATGTTTCCTGACGGCATGTGCGACAAAGACAAAACCTGAGAAAGTGCAGATGATGAAGCTGCATGAAGACACCCCCACTATTGATGATGTGGGACAGACATCCGAGAACAAAGCTGTGGAGGACCTGAAGAAGATATACGTTGATCGGCGAGGAGACAAATACTTCGTCATCGGCACCTCTCTGTCCAAACTAGAGGAAAAATCCCTCATCGAGTTGTTAACGAACTTCCTAGAAGTGTTCGCCTGGACCCCTTATAACATGCCTGGGATCGGCGCTGACGTTGTTTGTCATCGCCTGAATGTTAACCCAAATTGCCGACCTGTTGTCCAAAAGGAGAGAAGGGCAGCTACCCAGCATGTGGACGCTGTCTTGGAGGAAACGGAGAAGCTTTTGGAAGCTGGGGCCATTCGGGAGATCAACTACCCAAGCTGGTTATCAAATACCATGGTTGTAAAAAAGAAGGACGATAAGTGGAGGGTCTGTATGGACTTCACTGATCTCAATAGGGCATGCCCCAAAGATCCATTCCCCCTGCCCAAAATTAACCAGCTTGTGGATGCAACCGCCGGCTTCAAGAGGATGAGTTTCTTGGATGCTTACTGAGGATACCACTAGATCCCACTCCACCCCGACGACCAAGAAAAAACGGCTTTCATCACTCCAAGGGGTATTTACTGCTATAGGGTTATGCCCTTTGGCCTGAAGAACGCCGGAGCTACGTATCAGCGATTGGTCACAAAGATGTTCAAGACGCAGCTCAGCAGAACTGTCGAGATCTACATCGATGACATGGTGGTAAAAAGCAAACTGAGCAACACCCACTTGGCGGACCTAAAGGAGGTACTCTGCATCCTGAAGGACTACAAAATGAGGTTGAACGATTCAAAATGTGTCTTCGGGGTTGGCTCGGGCAAGTTTCTGGGGTTCCTGGTCACACATCGGGGCATTGAAGTGGACCCACGGCAGATTAGTGCTATTCAGAGCATTCAAGCTCCAAGGAATGCCAAAGAGGTTCAGAGACTTACAGGAATGGCCGCCGCGCTCAACAGATTCATTAGGCGTTCATCGGACAGGTGCCGACCCTTCTTCCAGCTCCTAAAGAAACAAGAACAGTTCGAGTGGACCCTAGAGTGTGACTCTGCCCTTGCCGATCTAAAAAACTACCTAACCAAACCACCCCTGCTCTCCACCCCTGTCCAGCACGAGGAACTCTTCCTCTACCTTGCAGTGTCAGACCATGCAGTCAGCGCCGTCCTACTTGTAAGCACCTCATTTTTTACCGCTCAACAGTCTATACTCCGTCCAGACTTGTTTGCAAGTCATTGTGGGCATATTCCAATCGAAACCAATTCTCTAGGTCCAAATTTCGTCTTTCCATCGCTTCGCGGGCCTGTCAAGCCCAAATAGAGGCAAAATTCCCTTAGGGGCATTGTCCTTTCCTTTCCGATTCCAATCCCACTCTCGAGACAGTTTATTCCTCGAGACGGTTCCAATCCAGGCGCGTCTTTTCGGAGACGGCAAGACCCCTTTCCAATCCCACTCTCGAGACAGTTTATTCCTCGAGACGGTTCCAATCCAGACACGTCTCTTCTTAGACGGTAATACCCCTTTCCAATCCCACTCTCGAGACAGTTTATTCCTCGAGACAGTTCCATTCCAGGCACGTCTCTTCGGAGACGATAAGTCCCTTTTCAATCCCTCTCTTCGAGACAGTTTATTCCTCGAGACAGTCTGAGTAGCGAAACTACTCACAAAACCATTAGAGTAGCGGAAATACTCACAAATAGATCGATATAGGGAATTGGCAACAAACCCCTGTGTCACGACGACCGCCGTTAGAGTGGCGAAAACACTCAAAACCCAAGTCAACACCAGTGTCTGTTAACCCACTTTGGTGAAAAATGACCAAACCGTCCTTTGGACCTTTTCTGAGACTTTCCGGTCAAGATGACCATTTTGCCCCTAGGCATCCGAATGCCCCGGGAACCACACCGGCTATGGGTATCAAACCGGTAATGTCTCGAGAATACTTTTTATAGTATTCTCAACCTTCCTTTACCTTTCCGGATCATTCCGAGTCAGTTCCGGCTAACCCGGTACAAAATGACCGTTTTGCCCCTGGAGGGCCGGTCTCCTTTTCCGAACACACCGGCTTTGGGTATCAAACCGGTAACCTTCTGAGACTACTTTTTATAGTGTTCTCAACCTCCCCTTACCTTTTCGGATCATTCCGAGTCAGTTCCGGCAAACCCGGTACAAAATGACCGTTTTGCCCCTAGTGGGCCGGTCTCCTTTTTCGTCCATGCCGGATTTGAAAATCAAACCGGAAACCTCTGGGAACATTCTAAATAATATTTCTAGATCCCAAGTCTTCTTCCGGGACAGTCCGAGTTTGCCCCGGTAGCTTCCCGATCTGATTGACCGTTTTGCCCCTAAGGGCCCGGTCAACCTTTCCGACACATCTTATCCTCACTTTTCAAATCAAATACCTCCAGGACACTATTTTAAGTGTTCCTACTCCTTTCCGGCCTTCCGGGTAATTCCCGACTCCTCCAAATCATTCCCGAACTTTCCGGAGTCACTCTTAGTGAAGCCAGGCCAAAGATTGCATGGTAGTCACTAGTACAGGTGCCCAAATCTAGTCAAAGATACATTGCTTGCCGACCTTAATAGTTTCCTAATTGGCTGAGTGGCGCCAGAAGGAATTTTGGCTTGGCGCCACTGCAACAGGCGCCACTGTATTCCTCCCTCTATAAATACAAAGCCTCATTCAACGTGAAGGGGGTCTGCAAACTTAAACTAAAAATCATATATTTCGATATACAGAGCTCGAGCACCTCCAAAACCCTAGTTTCCTTAAGTTCTCCAAACCCTAGCCACCCTATACAAACCCTAGCCTCCTATACACTTATACACTCCCCCATACACTCATACACTAGCCTTTCAACCATCCTTTGAAGACTTAAAGAGCTGCAATCCAAAGCTTGAAAACAACTCTTGAAGACAGAAGGTGAAGATCAAGACAAAGACCGAAGACCGAAGATTAAAGACAAGCAAGGCGCGCAAAATAAAGAAGACATACGGTAGGTTTTCTATTTAAATTTTCGTACTTCCCCCCTCTCTCTTCTCTCTCCTAATCCACTTGGGTTTTCTCTATTTTAATCCCCCATCTCTTTCCCCCCCCCCCCTTCTTTGCATGCTTGAAACAAGGGGATTCCCGGTCCATGTGTAGGATTGGACTATTGGAGAGTCACCGTGTCGGGGGCTTTCTTCTAGTCTAACCAAAGACCACGTGGGTCTGGCTCCCTTAATTATGTGGTGAAGCCTTAGCCTTGTATGTTCACGACCCCAAATTGCATTGTGCAGATCATAGTCTTGCATCTTCCAAAATTCGTTTTCAAACTCGTTTTCAAACTCGTTTTCAAAATCGTTTTCAAACTTGTTTTCAAAATTGTATCAAAATCTCTTTTTCAAAAACTTGTTTTCAAAACCACAATTCTAGAGTGATTCTAGCCTTTCCATGGCTAGGGTTGCTTTAGGAAAGTGTTACATTAAAAGTGACCTTTTTGGTTTATATTTTCAAATCTTATTGTTTTCCAAAACTACTTTCTTAAAGTGGTTCTAGCCCTCTTATGGCTAGAATCGCTTTAGGAAAGTGAAACGTTTTCATACTTTCCAAAAAACTCTCTCTTCAAAAATCTCTTCCTAAAAATCTCTTTTTCAACATACTTTCCTAAAACTCTCCTCTTCAAAATTGTTTTCAAAAACTCCTTTCCAAAATCTATTTTTCAAAACTCTCTTTTTCAACTCCTTTCCAAAATCCTCTCCCCAAAATTCACTTTCTAAAAACACTCCCTAGATTCACCTTCCTAAAAACTCTCTCCAAAAACTTTTCTAAAAAACTCTCTTTCCAAAATCTTCCATCTAGAAATTTCCTCTCTAGGATTTTCCTTCTAAAATCTACGTTTCTAAAAACACACTTTCCAAAACTCCTTCTCTTTAAAATCTTTTTCCAAAAACTCCATCTTCAAATTCACTTTCCAAAAGTTCCTCCCTAGGATTCCCTTCTAGAAAACCTTCATTTCTAAAAATGCACTTTCCAAAAACTCTTTCTTTAAAACCCAAGTCAAGCCTTAGAGCCCACAATTAAGAAACCCTAATTTTCTTTCCAAAAACATGATTTTCAAACTTTGCCCCAAACCTAGGTTTTCAAAACCTCTTGTTTTCTACATTAAAACTATTCATGTTTCCAAAACCTCTTTTGTACGTCAAAACTATAATTTTCCAAAACTAGGGTTTCTAAAATCTCCCTTTCCAAATCCTTGTCAAATTAAATCTTCCCTTTAAGAAACCAAATTCAATCTCCCCGTTTAGGAAACTAAATCCAATTCTCCGTTTTTGGAAATAAATCCCAAACCTTTCCTAATTCAACTTCTTCCTAATTTCCTACCTTCCTAAACCATAACTTTCCTAAACCTAAACTCTAAATCTTTCTTTAAATTTCAAAATCCAATTCTTTCCTAATTCAAGTCCTTCCTAAACTTCCACTTTCCTAAACCTTAAGTTTCCAAAACTTGAACATAAAAATCTTTCCTAAAATTCTAAAATTCAACCCTTTCCTAATTTAACCCCCTTTCTAAATCTTAACTTTCTAAATTCAAGTTTTCAAACTTTTCCTAAACTCAAACCTTTCCTAATTTCAAGACTTTCCAAAATTCAAACTCTAAAACTTTCTAAGTCCTAAACTTTCTAAATTTCAAACCTTTCTAAAATTCTAAGCTTCCTAGATTCAAAACTTTCTTAAGTTCAATCTTTCTAAACCCAAATCTTCCTAAATTCTAAACTTTCCTAAAACTTCAACTCTTTCCAATTTCAAAACTTCCTTGTTCCCAAAACTTTTTTATTTTCAAAATTTCCTTGTTTTTCTAAACTTTCCCACTTTCAAAACTTCCCTTTTTTGAAACATTCCAAAGTTCAAAACTTTCTTAACTTGAAACTTTCTAAATTCTAAGTCTTTCCTAAACTAAACTTTTCCTAATTCAAAACATTTCTAAATTCAATATTTCCCCATTTCAAAACTTTCCAAAAATGAAACTTTTCAAAAATAACACTTTCCTAATTCGAAACTTTCCTAATCTAAATCTTTCCTAAATTTCAAGTTTTCAAATCTTTCAAGATCTTTCCAAATCCAACATTCCAATCTTTCTTAATCTCAGGTCTTTCCTAGGTCTCCTACCTTTCCTAAGTCTAGGTTTTCTAAAATCAAGTCTTTCCAAAATCAATCTTTCCAAAGCAAGTCCAATCTTCTCAATTTCAATTTCTAATCTCCTCTTCTAATCTCAAATCAAATCCAATTTTCAATTCAATCTCTTTCTTCCAATTCAATCTCTCTCTTCAAATCAATCTCTTTTCAATCGGACTCCGGTCTGAACTACGACTGACTTAATTCCCCCAAAGGGATACATAGGCAACCTTCATAGGTGCGGTCACAATACTTTTCAAATTTTCAATTCCACCCTCATGGGTGCGGTTTCCAAAATCTTTCCAAATCTCAAATTCCAATCTATTTTCAAAATTTCAATTTCAAAATTTCAATTTTCAAATTTCTACTTTCAATTTTCAAACTTTCCAATTTCAATTTTCAAATCAAATCAATCTCTTTCTAAATCTATTTTTCAATTCTCTTTCCTTACACTTGCATACCATGCATCATGTTAATTTTCAACCATTATTTTCCAAAGTAGATAGGATTGAACTACAGTTAATTAAAGACTCTCATAGGTGAATCTAAGGTAGATTGACATGTAGGTACCGAAAGGGCGGGGTAGGGTGATGACTTAGTGCGTCTTCTCTACACGTAACCAACCTCCGAACCTAGATCACTAATTTCAAAGACCAAAAGGAGTTATTTTACTAAAAAGGGCTAAATGTTTTCCAAAGGTTGCCAAACAACCTGTTTTTCTAAAAACCCTCTCTTGAGGAGATATTTTCAAATTATTTTTCAAAAACCCTAAGTGTAGTCTTCGGATTATTCTTAGTTTTTAGGTGACCTAACTCACCTTAATCAAGTTAGGTGGTGACTCCAAATCTTTTTCAAAAGCCCTTTATTCAAACCAATTTTTCAATTCAAACCTAGTCGCACTCATTCTTCTAGGAGGGTGAGTTCTAACGAGAGAGTACAGCATTTTTCCTGCTTGTGTGAGTATTCCTCGAGTGCGAAAAATCTGGGCGCGACAACTGGCGACTCCGCTGGACATACTTAGAGGGTTAGGCCGTAGTCGTGTCTCTTTACCCTTCACCCATGTAGAGTCTTCAATTAACTTGGTTCAATCCTATTCACTTTAAATTTTCAAAACCAATTTTTTAAAATTATTTTCAAAAAAAAAAATGCATTTATTCATATTATCTTGTATTATGTTTGTCATCCACATACTAACACTTGCATCTTTGTTTTGTAGGTACACGTTTTGTTTAAATTTTATTAACTGCTTTGCATGAATGTGATGTACAGGATGAATGGGAGTTGTTGGGCCCTTTCCTCCACTTTTAAAAATCACACACACAATGCATGTGCACTTGCATTCTTCATACTTGCATACCCTGATATGTCCTTTCTAGTTAGAAAGGGGGAACGGTATATTGGTTGTGGGCAAGATGCTGTGTCAGTTTCTTCGCCTACGGCCTCTTGATGGTTCCCCCGCTCGGATCACCAACTGATCATGGCACCATCTTGGGGAGTGGGCCTAGGTTTGAAGATCCAGGGACCGAGCCTTTTTAGGACGCATTAGTCAACCCTTAACCTCATACTCATATAGACACCATACATAGCCGAACCTCTGCGGATTTAAGACACGAGCACCGTTTTCAAAATCACGGAGGAAAGGGCAACTGCTTTTACTTTCATTCATACTTATCCATTCCTGCTGTTATATTAACTGTATTTATACTGTTATAATGTTTGTCTAACTGTTCATGCATGCATGATTATTTCAATTGTACCTTCTCTTTTTATACTTTTTACATATTCATGTTCATGCATTCAATATTCCATGTCAAGACAAGAGTTCCAAGGAACTCAAGTCACTGCATTCTCATGCATATGATCAATCCATTAAGAGTGACACCGACGTTACTCTCTCTTGCATTAAACCTACCCAAACCCTAAGGGTTCCCGCGTAACCCTAAGGACTCATGGCATGCACACCAATCCATTTCATAAGAGGGGCCCCAATTCCTCTATGCTCACGGAGATAGGGTTGTCAAGAAGACAAGGGGCAATCAATCAACAAGGTCTCTCAGCGACCTCCTCGACATCAAATCCAAGGAAGGCAAACCCGAAGACTCAAGAGTAGTTTAGGGTTTCCCTTTGTAAAAGTAGATAAGTGGAAGTCCAAAGGAAAATGTTCCCCCTCCTCCTATTAAAATGTATTTCAATTCTTTTGTATCTCAAACCCAAAATTTAATGTAGTTCTTTATTTTTATGAATGAATGCATGGATGATTGAAGGTTTTCACCTGACGATAAAGTGTCTGCATACAGGGGCAAACCCCCTATCTCCAAAAGTGAGCCAATACATCATGTTTAGTCTCCCTCTCAAGCAGGGACAACCCTAGGACATGCATTGCATAAAGTTCTCTAAAAACCAAAAACTAACTTGTGACTTGTGTTTTTGTCTTTTTCTTTTTTTTCTTTTTATTCCTATTTACAAAAGTCACCTTGCACTGAGTCAACATTGCTCCCAAGAAAGTGCAACATCCACCTAGGGATCCTATTATCACTCGGCACAAAGCATCACTGATGGCTGCTAACCCTAAAGAATCCTCTCAAGTCTCTCGAGAGGAAGTTAACGAAATGAGGACTAAGATGGATGAGATGCTCAAACTCATTCAAACTCTGGCCATGAAAGATGCAACTACGGTCCCGTCATCATCAATGACTTCATCTAAAGACCTTGAACCTGCTAATCCAAGGATCATGCTTCAGTCCAACAGTGCTGAGAAAACTAAAGAAGATACCAAAAGGGTCAATACTGAAAAAGAAAAGACCATATTGCTTTCACCCGTCATAAAGAAGGCCCCTCTAGACCCTCTCAGTCTGAAAATCCAAGGGTTAGAGGATTCATTGCAAAGTCTCCATGGCCATGATGCTTACGGATTCACTTCTTATGATGAACTTTGTTTCTTCCCCGACCATCCGAGACTTGCTAAATTTAAAATGCCTGACTTCCAAAAGTACGACGGTACCGGTAACCCCGTTGCTCATCTTCGCCTATACGCGGGAGCACTAAGTGGACATGGCAACGACCCGAAGCTCCTTATGCGGTTATTCCAACACAGCCTCACTGGGTCGGCTCTACAATGGTTCGCTCGTTTGGACTTAAGGAAGATCACAACCTGGATGGAGCTAGTCAATGCGTTTAAAGCCCAATACTGTCACAACATCGACCTCACTTCTGATCGATGGTCCTTGATGACGATGAGCAAGGGTGAGAAGGAGAGCTTTAAAGCATATGCCCTGAGATGGAGGGAGGCCACTGCACAAGTTAATCCCCCGTTAGAGGAAAAGGAGTACGTACAACTGTTCGTACATACTTTCCAAGGTATATTCTATGAGAAGCTTTGCACAAGCGTGGGAAAAAGCTTCTCCGAACTCATCATGCAGGGGAAAATGATAGAAAACAGCCTCAAGACAGGAAGAATCACAGATCCCTATGCCAAGACTGGAGAAAATACCACCAACATAGCTAAGAGGGTGGCTACTTCAAGGGGCACGATCAGGAAGGAAAATGAAGTGTCTGCTATTCTGCCTAGCCAACCACCTCAATACCGACCTCCGCTCCAATCACCCCAGGTCCTGCCCTTACCCAACTTGACCATGCCTGCTCCAACCCTGAACTATGGTCCAGCTGGGGCACGACCCAACTTCAATAGACCTGCTTGACGTACCCGTACCTTCAATGCTTTAGCCTGCACCCAAACTGAGGCGTACCACAGCCTTTTGAAAAATAACATCATGAAGCGTGTACCTGCTCGCTCGTTGCCAAGCCCTCTGCCCCCGACCTTTAATGCCGCTCTTACATGTGAATATCATTCAGGTGGCCAGGGGCATGACACCGAAAGCTGCTTTGCTCTCAAGCGCAAAATCCAAGACCTGATCGACAATAAGACCATCGATCTGCAGCCGGTAAAACCTGCTCCCACTCCTAATGTGACTGCTAACCCTCTGCCAGATCACACCGTCAATATGATACTAATAGAGATGGAAGGCGAGGGAGAAATCGACGAGCTCGAGGCCGAAGGTAATGAGAGTGATTGGGAGGTCGATGAAGAAAATGACTGGAAGGAAGATCTCCCACTATGCCCAATTTATCTCTATGACCCTAATGAAGTACCTGATGCTTCTGACTGGCCCATTGAGGAGCCAATGTTGCCGAGGGAAGAACACATCGAAAGCATAACTGCCGATGGGTGGGGTGATGAATTTCTACACTCGAAGTATGCTGCAGCTGAAAGTCACTTGTTGGAAAACCCTTGGCCCGTAACTGAGTACAACTATGAAGACATGGGTTGGGGACTAAAGGAGTCAAGAGAACAAGCAGAGCCATTCGAACTGGAAGGGGATGAGCTGGTCACCCTGTTTACAGAAGAACCCGCTGCACAGAAAAAGAAGGAGGCTGATAACCGCATCAACAGTGTCAACGTTTGTGGAGCTCTAGGAGAAGCCTTTGCTTGTCTCCCCTTAACCGAGGATCCGGGTCGCGAATGGAGCATCAAAAATGTGGGAATTGTCCCAAAGCCGTACTAAAAAGGGGTTCTTTGCACAAGCGTACAAGAGAGGCTGAAGCTCGGCGAATCAAACATGCATCTCTCTGGTATTGGCTGTCACCGAGTAAGGAGCTTTACAGACGTTCCTTTACAGGTTCATATTTACACTGCGTCCATCCGAACCAAGTACAGGGCGTCTTGTTTGAAATCTACGAAGGGATATGTGGAAGTCATGTCAGCGGAAGATCGATAGCACACCGAGCCATCTCGCAGGGATACTGGTGGCCTTACATACAGAAAGATGCAGCCCAGTACGTCATGAAGTGTGACAAGTATCAGAGGTTTTCCCCCATCATCCACCAGCCAGCCGAAGATCTCGCCACCATCACTAGTCCGTGGCCTTTCGCTCAGTGGGGACTAGACATTGTCGGACCTCTGCCCCGAGCTCCGGGCAACAAAAGGTTTCTCATCGTAGCAACTGACTACTTTACCAAATGGGTGGAAGCGGAACCTTTATCAAACATCAGGGAAATTGATACCAAAAGGTTCGTATAGAAAAGCATTGTCACAAGATTCGGGTTGCTCCGTGCCATTGTTTCAGATAACGGCACCCAGTTCGATAGCAATATCTTTAGATCATTTTGCGAAGGATTGGGGATCAGAAACTATTACTCAACGCCGGCCTACCCCCAATGCATTGGGCAAGCTGAGATTTCAAATAAAACCATGCTTAACGGGGTCAAGAAACGACTGGAAAAAGCCAAAGGGAAGTGGACAGAGGAGCTACCCAATGTTTTGTGGTCCTACAGAACAACCCCAAGGAGGTCTACCGGAGAAACCCCGTTCTCCTTGGCATACGGGGTGGAAGCAGTCATCCCCATGGAGGTCGGACTACCAACTATCAGATCGGCAGCTTTTAACACGGGTCTCAACGACCAGACGGTTGCAAGAGACTTGGATCTCGTCGAGGAAAGAAGGGAAACCGCCTTGATCAGGCTCACAGAGTATCAGTGACAGCTAAAAAGCTCCTACAATAAACGGGTCCGCCCGAGAAGCTTTGCTCCAGGAGATCTAGTTTTACGAAAAATGTTGGGGGCAACCAAGAAGGCGGCAAATGGAAAGCTCGGCCCTAACTGGGAAGGCCCCTACAGAGTGACATCCCAGGTCGACATTGGCGCATACAGACTAGAGACTGTTGAAGAAGGGAGACAATTGCCGCGACCCTGGAATCCAAGCAACTTGAGGAAATTCTACCACTAATACGAAGCTCCATGTGATGTAACAGTCTATGAAATGTGTAAAACTCTGCTGAAGAATCAATGAAAACGAAGCCATTCAAACAAATCTACTCTGAGCACTCTGTGAAACCCACAAAAACCAAGTGTAAAAACTTGGTCCTGTCCAAGTTGGGCAGGTCGGCCAAAGAAGGCCAAAACAAAAACCAAGTGTAAAAACTTAGTCCTGTCCAAGTTGGGCAGGTCGGCTAAAGAAGGCCAAAACAAAAATCAAGTGTAAAAACTTGGTCCTGTCCAAGTTGGGCAGGTCGGCCAAAAAAGGCCAAAGCAAAAACCAAGTGTAAAAACTTGGTCCTGTCCAAGTTGGGCAGGTCGGCCAAAGAAGGCCAAAGCAAAAACCAAGTGTAAAAACTTGGTCCTGTCTAAATTGGGCTGGTCGGCCAAAGAAGGCCAAAAGAAAAACCAAGTGTAAAAAACTTGGTCCCGTCCAAGTTAGGCAGGTCGGCCAAAGAAGGCCAAAAGAAAAATCAAGTGTAAAAACTTAGTCCTGTCCAACTTGGACAGGTCGGCCAAAGAAAGTCAAAATAGAAACCAAGTGTAAACAACAAAATCAAATAAGACAGATTCAGTAATAAACGACAAAATGAGTTTTTCTCATTAAAAGGCATTGATGGTTACAAAAAATCAGAGAAAAGAGAAAGAACAGTTGTGCCAACTTCTCCCCCGGCTGCGAAATTGCCCCTGGCGAACCACCGACAATCTCTTCCGCATCCTCAGGGGATTTAGCAGCGGCCTTCAATTTTTCAGCTCTCCCCTCTTAGCAACAGCTTCTTCGGCCACGGCTTTTAAAATAAGCTCTCGTTTGTATTGGGCATTTGCCAGCACTTTTTTTCGGACAAACGACGCCGTCCTCGGTAGTATTGAAGAAGTTCGAGCAAAGACCCCAAACGTCGGAGGCCTTATCCAGCTCTGCAACAACAAGGGCACCGTTCCAACCCTGTCGGAATATGGAGCGACTAAGGTCCATCATCTCTTCGGCCAAACGCTTGGCCCCCCTTTCTTCACCCCTCTTCAGTGTGGCCTCTTCTTCCACCTTCAGCTTGGCCACTTCAGAGTTAAGGGCCTTGACCTCTGCATTTGCGTTGTACAGATCTACGGACTACACATCAAACTTCTTCTCAAGGTCGGCTAGATCCTTATCTCTCTTCTCAAAATTGGCTTTCATTAACAAAAGCTCGGCGGAAGCCTGTTCGGCCTGTTTCCTGAAAGTGATCCACTCCTTATTTGCTTCGATCTACTCAAGCTTTAGGCGGCCGTGCTCTTCAATGAGTTCCTAGTGAACCTCGGCAAGCTTCTGGAAGCGCGTCATCGCCTCCAAGGAATTCAGACAACCCTACACAGATAAGAGAAGGTCATTTTGAGAGCGAATGTCCAAAAAAGTCTGTAATCATCGAAAAAATCAGTGTCGACTTACCAGTATCGAGTCATGAAAAGCACCCATAAAAATGGCTTAGTCACTTGCTTCGCCCAGCTTCGCCACATCCTTTTTTTGAAGGACGCTCTTAATAACACCAAACGCAACCTCGAGCTGGTCAATCATAGAATCTGCTGTCGTCATAGGACGGCCTAGAATGTCCAGAGTGATGGTTACAGTCTCGCCGACCTCGTCCACAGCGCCTTTTCCTTTTTGCTTTTTAGGCGCTGGAGTTGGAGGAGTGACATCGGGCCTCCTTTTTCTCTATTACCGAGTCTCTGGCCCCTGTTGCACGGGGGGGGGGGGGGGGGGGGGGGGCTTCCTCCACGGGAGTTATCACCAGCTCGGCTGGAGGAGTTTCGACAAGAGTAAGGGTGGCCGACCTTAGCGGCTGGCCCGCGAGAGCAAACATTCTTTCCCTCAGACTCATGTCGTCCATTTCGTCGGGGGATGGGCTCGAATCACTTGTTCCTGCAGGAATCTTAACTCGGCGGTCGGGCACAGTATACGGTGACGAAGTGGATGTCGAGCTGTGTGATTTCGTTCGCGCTTCTTGCCGTTCTTCACCAGCTGATGCCAATGGAGGAGCAACCGCGACTGTCACGCCTGTGGGGATCTCCTCGAAGTCTCCTTCGGCACCTTCCTCCGCTAATCTTGCAAGTATACTCTGGAGAACACCCGTCTCGGCAGTGAAAGTTGAGTATCGCAGTGGGTAGGAGAGCAAAATGTGTGCAGCCCGAGCTACGTATCTTAGTCGACCTTCACCGACGTAGTTCAAAACCTTGTTGAGATCGTCAGAGTTGACTAACTAGTCACGAGCTTTCGACCGCTTCCTTGTGTCTGCAAAAAGTTCGAGAGTCAGTTTTGCTGCAAATTGAAATTTAAAATGACGCACAGTATGAGAGATCGGCATCAAACCTAGTTCGACGGGCACTCTAGGGCATCGAATCGCCGGTTTATCCTTCTCAGGAACGTTGCCGAACTCCCATGGACCGGTTACCCAGACCCAAACATCGTCGACGCCCTTCCCTGAGGAAGGCAGACACTTCACTAACTCTAAGGACTTCTTTACTAACCGGAGGTAAACCTTGTAACTACCTCCGATTTTACAAAGAGTGTAGCAGTAGTCCAGTTCGGCAAGGCCCAGGTTCACACCCAGGCACCGATTTATTTCAAGCATGCCAAAAAAGATCCTATACACGTTCGATGCTGACTGGGAGGGCGACACTTTATTTTTTACTATGAATTTATGAAGAAGAGGGTGGAGGGGAAACCTAAGTCCCCCTTCTACGATAGCAATGACTAGGAACGGCACCCCCTTTTCGGTCTCACCCATGCGATAGTCCTCAGGATCGACCAGCTCTAAGCCGATTTCATCCGGGACTTCAAACCTAGCCCTAAACGCTGCAAGGGCCGATGGACCATCTAACATTTTACCCAGACGGGACGCCATCATGGGGCAACCGTCAAAACACAGAATATAGTGAAGAGCAAAGGAGTTGCGGGCTCAAAGGACACTTACAGTGGTGGGTGACAAAACAGCTGACGCACACGCTATTCAGAAGGCAAAGGAAAAAGAGCAAGTGTCTTCCAACTGATTAGGGCGTCGCTCTTTTATACACACCAGAGCTGTCGGTTCGTACACGGTAAAACGACGTTAATCATGACGCTCTGCCGAAGCGTCGCATCAGCCGTCGATTCAATAACTCCCCACCAATGAATCTTTTAAAATCCCCGCCATTTACGTGGCCGGGTGACCGTTACAACCCTTGGCCGTTTCAGAAGCCAAAACGACACAAAGGCTGGGGGGCAATTGTGGGGGAATAACCCCCGGCCCAACCCACTAGATGAGGCCCAATCTGCGCAAATTAAAGTTGGGGCTGCTTTGCTAGCCCAGATCAGAATTAGAGGGAAGGCCAGCTTTGACTACCGACCTCCTTCGCAGCATAGCCCAAACTGCGAAAAGCGGGCCCAAACCGCTAGCGGTCTTTGCGCATTAAATGCGGAGTTAACTCGCATTAAATGTGCAAGCGGCTGCCCACGCGACGTCAACGTGCACGTCCGGTCAGCCGGAATCCTCCACGATGATGCGCCAGACCTTGTAAATAATCAGGCGGCGTCAATGATGATGCTTACCCAGCAGGCCATGAGAGCCTGTTGGTAAGCCAAAGCAGAACACACTCCCTCAAAGGTTCTATAAATACTCAAGGCATCGAGAGCCAGGTATGGACAGTTAACTCCAAGTATTCACAACTTTCATTCATCTTTATCGATTAAGCTTGCTAACTTAATCTTCGGAGTGTGATCGGCCCATTACGGGTCGACCCATTCTAACCTCCTTGTCTTGCAGGAGATATTTGTACTCATCCATTTGGGGCTTGAGAGTTCGACCCAGCCTTCCCGAAAAATCTCACTTACAATCTTCATTCCCTATAGGTTACGTACACTTTATGTCACACTACATTAGAGATGTGCATGACCAATTAGTGAGAGTTGACCCATTCAGTGATTTTCTCCTACCATACTCTTTCCCCATCCAAAACTCTTATTCTAAACATTCAGTTCCATAATCGAGGTCCTATTCCAATGGAAGAAGAGATAATTCCTTTTCCCAAGATTTCCAATCTGATAAATCCAAATAATAGGAATGATGGAGGGAGTATCCATGGTGACAAAACTGTCCTTCACTATAGATCTCTCAGGGATTACTTAAATCCCGTTAGGCAAGCGCCTACTTCTTGTATCGCTCTTCATGTGCATCACACCGCAATGACTCTAAAGCTAGGAATGATCCAATTGTTGAATCCATTCCATGGTTTGGATTCTAAAAAACCATATCAACACACAAAAGATTTCGAAGACATATGTTATATGTGCTTCGATAACTCTTATCCAAAGGAAGTTGTACTTTTGAAGCTATTCATGTTTTCTCTCAAAGGCAAGGCTAAGACATGGTTCAACTCATTGAGGCCTAGGTCTATTTATTCATAGCAAGATCTTCAGACAGAATTTTTCCCTAAGCATAAAATTGCAGCGATTCATCACCAAATCTCTCAATTTGCCCATGTGTCCAGTAAATCATTCTTCCATTGTTGGGTGAGATTTAAAGATTTGTTGAATGCTTGTACACATCACGGTTTCACCAATTGGCATATCATAAATAGTTCTATTCATCATTAACTCCAACAGTGAGGCACTTCGTTGAGTCTATGCGCCCAGGGACTTTGTATGGCAAAGATCCATCTAAAGCGTATGACTTCTTTAATTACTTAGTGAATTTGGCTAAAGACTTAGCCATAACTGGGACCCAAAATCCTAAATCTAAGCGTAGGGTAACATTTCAGCTTAATGAAATGGATGATCTGAATGCTAGAATTGTTGCACTTACTCGAAAGCTAGAAGCCATAGAGACAAGTAAGATCAATGTTGTGAATACTGAGTCTCCCAAGGAAGAGAGTTGTTTAATATGTGGTACCATGGAACGTGACACTGCTACATGTCCAATCATACCAGGTGTTAAGAAGGCCTTACATGGCCATGCCCATTTAGTTGGCCAGTATCGGGGTACATATAGTGACCAACGAGTTGAGGGAAACCCTTTCTCGAACACATATAACACTGGATGGCAAAATAAGCCAAACTTTAAGTGGAGAAATGAGGATCCTTCGAACCCTCAAGCATTCCAATGAAGGCCTAAAAACTCTCAACCTTTCCAATCTCAAAATGTTTAAGCCCAACAACCCATGATTTTTCAACCCCAACCTAATACATAATAACCCCCTCATAGGAGACCAGTAAAAGATAATGTTCATCAATTGACAAATGATATGAAAGAAGTCAATAATAGGGTGGATAGGCAGGACAAAGTGTTTGACCAACATACTAAGATGTTGGAGGACATAGCAAAGCAAATGTCTAACTTGACACAAGCTTTGATTCTATAAGTGTCAGG